>CM019149.1:174606338-175060916 GCA_009733165.1 Naja naja
ACATGAATAACGTTTGAACTAGCTCATTGGCAACACATCTCCTTCACTGCCAAAGCCTTCAAAGGTAAGAATATAGAAAATTGCACAATTTGCCAACCTAACTTGAGATTTGTCAGCAGCTGTCCTGGATTTTGGTCTCAAGATATAGGAGCCTGAAACTGGAGCTTTTGCATATGTGATTTATCATTAAGTCATCAAATTCTCCTGTGTAGCCTTAAATATGATAATAAAGGAGTGAATGTAGGGAATTCAGTGTGTGAGAGTTTTGTGTGCACAACATCCTCTGAGCAATTATTAAGTACTGGGATAAAAGAATCAAAAGCTTTGGAAAATATAAATGTTTTAGTATTTATGAACTTGAAATTTCATATAGAAGTGAGACCAAATTGCATATAACCATAACCTATTTCTGAAGGCGACGTGTACCCCATATATTGACACACATACACACACAGAAAAACCAAAGAGAAAGAGAGAGGAAAGATAGATGATAGAGAAGATAGAGAGAGAGATATATAGACAGACGAACCGTACTCAATGTGGAATAAGATGACTTCAAACTTTTGTCCCTTTCATTATAGCTTTCAATTTTTGTGCTCAAAAGAAAAAATGTAGGGATCTATTCTTCCCTTCTCCCATCAGATCTTGTAAAAAAAGATCTGTTATAATCTTTACAATGACAGGGATTAGAACTCTAGTATTCCATAAGCTACAACTGAGCATCCTTTATGATTGTCCCTATAGAATGGGGTCAATGGAAGTTGTAGTTCAACAACATCTGCAAATCTCACTGCTGACAAAGTAAGTCAATACTACATTTAATTTCCTGCATATTGCAAAAAGGAGATGGGAGTGAAGCTAATGTAGTTCATCTGAATTGAAAGTCAGACCACAGAATTCCTGAATCTTATTTGTCTCAGCTGTTGGCCTCCAAGACATTCATCACAAAATAGCAAATCCTTGCCTCTGGTTTACAATCAACAATTTAAACCTAGGATTTTTGGTTTTGTTTTCTTCTAAATTCTGAAGCTCCAATGTTGCCTATCAAAAACATGGCAAATGATCATCAAGACAAACCTCCCCCTGCTATCATTCTGTGCACCTATTTCTTGGGTATAATTTAAAATGTATGTTCTAAGGACAAAGAGCATTGTTGAAGTAAAATTAGGCATGCAAAACTATCTCCTAGCCAAAAAGTGGTCTATTCTGTCAATTCAGTACTTACCTGCTTTTTCCCCATTCTTATAGGGTGACAGGGGCTTTGATGGTCTCCCAGGACTCCTGAGAGAAAAGGGAAACAGAGTAAGATTCCTAATATCTATACTACTGTCCTCTATTTAAGCTACCACCAACATTGACTCTCCACTTTATTGCTTTGCAGGGAGATATAGGAAGCTAGGCCCACCTGGACCTCCTGGAAGCGACGGTCCTAAGGTACACATTAATTCTGATAGAATATTTGTAGCTCAGGATTGGACTGGGGATCCTTAGTACTATCTGAGCTTTGTTGTGTTCTTGCAGATGTTTCATGAACAAACTAGGTAACATTATTAGTTGTAGTAAAGGAGTAGAGTTTACTTCTTTTTATATACTAGTGGCTTGCCCTGTCGGTGTTGGGGGAATGGACTTAGTAGTTCCTTGAGTGGGCTGTCATTTACTGTTAGCTGGCTGCATTGGTAGTTTCTTGATTGGGGTAGGTTTGCTTCTGATTGTTGGTCGTCCAGTGTTAATCTTGGTGTTAATTTCTGTTCATTTGAGTGTTGACTGCTGATGAAGGGTGTTTATTATTTTATTTATTTATTTATTTATTTATTTATTTATTTTGTCAAGCGATTATAAGTAAAGGTATAAATATAAACATAGTTATGAATGCATGAAATGGATACATATAAGAAAATAAAATAAAAATAAAAAGAATCAATAGGACAGGGACGGTAGGCACGTTGGTGCACTTATGCACGCCCTCTACAGACCTCTTAGGAAAAGGGGTGAGGTCAATAATAGGCAGTCTAAGGTTAAAGTTTTTGGGGTTTGGGGAAGAAGAAACCACAGAGTCAGGTAGAGTATTCCAGACACTGACCACTGTTGCTAAAGTTGTATTTTCTGCAATCAAATTTGGTGCGGTTTACCTTGAGTTTGTATCTATTGTGTGCTCTTGTACTGTTATGGTTGAAGCTGAAGTATTCATTGATAGGTAGGACATTGCAATGTGAAAATTTTATATATATACTTAGATCGGACCAAAGGTGGCATAGTTCTAGGTTTTCTAGGTCTAGAATTTCAAGTCTGGTGGCATAAGGTATTCTGCAATGAGTAGAGGAGTGGAGAACTCTTCTTGTGAAATATTTCTGGACTTTCTCAACTGTGTTAATATCAGATAGGTAATGCGGGTTCCAGACTGATGAGCTGTATTCAAGTATTGGTCTAGCAAATGTTTTGTATGCTCTAGTTAGTAGTGTGATATTACCAGAGAAAAGCTACATAGGATTAGGTTAACAACTCTTAATGCCTTTTTGGCTATGTAGTTACAGTGGGCTGTAGCACTTAGATCATTAGAGATGAGTACTCCAAGGTCCTTGGCAGAGTTTGGATCATCAACAAGGTCTTGACTATTCAGCTTGTATTTTATTTTCTGATATTTTTTTTGCCAATATGTAAGACAGAGGCATTTATTTGTTGAGATTTGAAGTTGAAGTTGCCATTTGTTTGATCATTGTGATACATAGTCAAGATTTTTGAAGGGTAGCAGTATAGTCTGTGGAGTTGAATAGCTTTACATCATCAGCGAAAAGAATGCAGTTGCTCTTAATATGATCACAGAGGTCATTTATGTAGAGTATGAGAGAGAGTTGGTCCTAGAACGCTGCCTTGGGGACACCACTGTTGTCAGGTACAGAATTTGATAGGACGCTCCAATTTTGATCATTTGTTGTCTGTTTGACAGGTATGCTTCTATCCAGTTATGCAGGTGTCCAGAGATACCATAAGATTTTAGTTTTAGAAGTAGTTTGTCATGTACCACTGAATCAGAGGCTTTACAGAAGTCTATGTAGATTGCGTCTATTGCTTGCCCTGATTGAGTTGTGTAGTCCATATGTTTTTGCAGTGTAAGAGTTGCAGATTACAGGATAGTTTTTTCTGAAACCAAATTGTTTATTAGAGAGTAGGTTGTTTGTCTCTAAGTGGAGGATAATGGATTGATTAATAATTGATTCCATGACTTTACAGGTGACGCAGCATAAGAGATTGGTCTGTAATTTTCAACTAGGCTGGGGTCTCCCTTTTTGAAGATGGGATGACTGTGGCTTGTGACCATAGGGTTGGCAAGGAGCTGGTCCTGAAAGATTTTTCAAAGATTATGCTTAGAGGTTCAGCTATGGCAGTGGATAGCTTTTTTAAGAAGTAGGCACATATTCCATCCAGTCCAATAGATAGAGATGGTTTTAGATTGCATAGTGCTTTTTCAACATTGTCTAAAATCGATATGTATTAGATCATTGAAGTTGTATGTGGTTCGACTAAGAAATACTGGGCATGATCCATTGCTGTTTACAAATACTGAGCCAAAGAATGTGTTAAAGAGGTTGGCTTTAATGGTGTCGTCGTTGCAGTCTTTACCATTAGGTCCTTTCAGGGGTGGGATGGACCTTGAGTCTTTTAGTTTGTTGTTTACGAAATTGTAGAAAGCATGGGTGGAATTGGTGCGTAGAAGGTTTTCCTCTTGTTTAATGTGATAATTGGTGCACTCAGTCTTTATCTGGTATCATAAATTTTTGTATTGGCTTTTGAAGTTGGCAATGTGACCAGATTCGTTTTTCCGCCAAAGTGATTTCTTTTTGGATTGAAGCTTCCTTATTGTTATGGGTAATTTGTTTTTTCTGGTTTTGGGAGTTGTTATTGGTACGTATATATGATGACTCTTTTGATTTCAAGTAAAAAGATGTTGTAATGGTCTTCAACAATATTGCATTCAGTGAATAGAAGTTGCCAATCAAGAGATGAGAGATAATTGTCTATAAGATCATAGTTGCCTTTTTTGAAGTTATAATTGGGGATCCCGTTGTTATGATGATTTTTGTGTGGACGTATGTTGAGACAAAAGTCAATCATGTTGTGGTCACTGTTGGAAAAGGGTTCTTTAATTTGTATTCTGTAAATTGAATTCAAACTATTGCAGGAGATGAGATCGAGGCAGTTGTTAAGTCTAGTATTGCTGGTTACTAGTTGTTCCTGTCCCAGATTTGTTACAGCATTGTAGAAGGTTGCATGTATGGGTTCAGTTTTACATTCGTTTAGGGTCCAGTTAATATGAGGTAGATTGAGGTCACCAAGTAAGATAAAAGCGTGTGGGCAGGATGTTGCCCATGTTAGTAGTGAATTTAACTTGTTTATACATTCGATGTCATAATCAGGGGCTCTGTAACATAGTAAATTAGGTCTTTTGGTTTCCTTTTTGGCTTTTTGATTGTCTCTTTTGAAGAGCATGTAGATGTGGATCTCTGTGTGCCTCTTGATGGCTAATTTGTCTTGAGTACCAGGCTTCCAGGGATTCTCTAGCACTTTTAGACTTGTCTTGGTCTAGAATGCTCACGGTTTCCCAGTTAAAACTATGGTTAAGACCAGGGGTGGGATTCTACCAGTTTGCACCTATTCACTGGAACCGGTTGTTAACATTCTAAGCAGTTCGAGAACGGTGGCCTAATCCTGTATGGAAGGCAGGAAGGAAACATTCTGGCGTTGCTTACAGAAACTGCCTCTCCATTAACCCTTATTACGTTCTTGGCAGGACTAGACTTCCTGTCTCTGGAACTTCTCTGGATTTTCCCCTCCTTGTTTGGAGTGACCATTCAAAGTTACAATGGCACTGAAAAATGTGATTTATGACCATTTTTCACACTTACAACTGTTGCAGCATCCCCACAGTCTTGAGAGGCCAGGCGAGGAGATGCATGCCTCAATGTGAGTGATATTGAGTTGGCCATGCCCAGCCAATAACATGACCACCAAGCCACGTCCACCAACTAAGCCACGCCCACAGAACCGGTTCTTAAAAAATTTGAATCCCACCCCTGGTTAAGGCTGTTGATGTGTTGCAAAATTAAGGAGTTTTCATCATGTCTTCTAATTGCTAATTTGGTCCCTATGACTGTTGCAGTCCTTACAATATTATGTTGTAAATAACTCCTATTTTTCTTCCTGAGGTTGCTGGGTCTTTTGATTTACTTAGGATATTTTGGAGGGCTTTGGATGGTTTCTGAACTATGATGATTGCATGTGGTTGCAATAGTCGGTTGGTGGTTTCTGAGATGTTTTTGATGTATGGCAGTGTTGCATTTTTCATGGCTTGTGTTAGCTGTGCTGTATTGGGTTGAGGGGTCAGTCACTTTTTGATAAAGTTGCATGGGTATCTATTTTGTTGCAAGACATTGTATAGCTGCTCTGTTTCCTTTTTCTGATATTCAGGATTGCTGCAGTGTGATTGCCTTACTAGCACTGATGATGTTAAGTAGTTTGGTAATGAGACATCAGCAATAAAACAGTCAAACTTAGTAACCATAGATTGAAAGTGGGGTGAACTTTTAGATAAGGGGACATTGTCTTGTAGAATAGTGTAGAACCTTTTTCTTGTAAAACTTTTAGAATACGGCTATTGTTTTCTTGTACAACAGTATAGCATTTTTTTGTCTTGAGGGGCCCTTGGTGCAAGGAATTCATATGCATCAAAAAGTCTCAACAAACACAATGTTTTTAAATAAATTATAGTTGATAATTGAAGTATTCCCATCTGACTGCATAATCATTCTTTCTTCCCTTCCCTAACCTTTTCCACCTCATCATAATTTCAATCCTACAACAATTTAGCCAGGATGTATGTCATGAAATGGACTGTTCTTAGGAAAGCTCATATCTTTTCATGAAATTTATCATTCTGGAAAAGTGCTATCAGACTTCTGATTTTGAAAGTAGACAGTCGTTAGCAGACAGGTCCTTGGGACAAATAGTCTACATTACAATGAAAGAAGTGTTGAAAACAAATAAATGTTTATACTTAAATAGAGCACTGCACACCAGAACAACTAGGCACAAGAACAGTTTTTCCGAAAGCCATCACTCTGCTAAAGAACTAATTCCCTCAACACTGTCCAACTATTTACAAAGTCTGCACCACTATTACTGTTAAATCTTGTCATCACTCCTTATCACCCATCCCCCCCACTTGTGACTGTATGACTGTAACTTTGTCGCTTGTATACTTACAATTTATATTGACTGTTTCCTAGTATGATTGATTGCTTATTGTACCCTATGACTGTCATTAAATGTTTCACCTTATGATTCTCGACTCCTGATGAATGTATCTTTTCTTTTATGTACACTGAGAGCATTTGCACCAAGACAAATTCCTTGTGTGTCCAATCACACTTGGCCAATAAAGAATTCTATTCTATTCTATTCTATTCTATTCTATTCTATTCTATTCTATTCTATTCTTAAGTAGTCTGAAAATATTAAGGGTGTAATGGCACTTGAAATGGAATATAAATTGTTTATATATGCTGATGTTATTATGACTATTCTTGATAATTAAGTGATGTCATTATCTATGTTTATTGAAGTCATATACAATATGTTTTTACTGGTTACACTATTAATTGGAGGATAACTTATTTGGGAACTACTATGCCTCTAGATGATTGTAATAGATTAAAATTTTACAATTCATACTAACTCCACAAAATACTTAGGTTTATATCTTTTTTTGAAATACATCCTAGTATCTTGAACTGAATATATCTAAATATGTAGATACCGTTTCTGTTGATGGTTAAAACCATTGCATTAAGTCTTTGAGGCAAGATTGTCCTAAAACGAATATTACATTGAAATTAATATCTATTTTAAGAAGGACTCCAGTGTTACTTACTATTTTATACAGAGAAGATAATAAGAACATTTTTCTATGGACGGCTAAAGCTTCATGACTATCCTTGGCCAAACTGAGGTTACAATAAAAACAGCTTCAAACTCCAGATTTTCAACTGTACTGTATCCATCAGCTTTAGTTTAAGTATTTTTTTTGAATGAGGGTTTTTATGATTATTCATCCCGTTGGGCCTATTTTGAGTACAAGCATATAACATTATTGAAATCTTGCCATGTTTTGTAGTCCAGGTATTGTTAATAAGTATATTGGTGTTTGGTCATTAATAAGTAAACAGTTAAGTTCTTATTCCAAATCACTTGATAAATTGATGTTATGGAATAACCCACATTCAAAAATAAAGGGAGAAATACTTTATTGTAACGCTTGGGCCAAACAAAGAATCAACACTAAATCAGATTGCTTCTAACGTTTTAAAGATTTGAGAGATAGGATAGCATGTTGTATATGACTTACTGCTAACATTTGTTGGAATGTATATAATTGAAATATGTATTAATGAAGTGTCTGCAAATATGAGATTCTTAAGTGGTGCACAGCTCGAAACTAACAACTCATTTTAATAAGTAATTAAATAGTAAGTTGAAAATATTAACAATATATCTCAAGAATTCTTATGAAGAATGTGGTCCCATCTAGATGATACCTTTATATAACTTTAAAATATTTAAAATTTCTGGTTTTAAGGAATGAATCAAGGATACATGTTTCTTATCTATTTTTGCTTTGTATTCTGAAAATGATAATTCATAGTGCTTATATGTGTTCTAGATATAATGGTAAGTTGAGGTTCAAATAAATTTTACATTGCTATCTATAATTTTATGGATCTTTTGTTAGTTTTTGGGAACAGTTACTGTAGTTTATTTTAATCATAAAAAGCTTACCTTTTTAAAACTTTTTCTCCTGATTCTATAGTTTTTGTATTCCTTCAATTTATAAAAGAAAGATACAGACAGACTTAAATGTTTTAGAGGAATACACTTAAGTGTATTTTAAGATAGCTATATTCAATCCTCACTAAAACTGGAGAATTGTTGATAGTCCTGCCTTAGGCATGAAATCCAGCTGGGTGACTTTAGGCCAGTCACTCTCTCTCTCAGCATAATGCACCTGAAAGGGTTGCTGTTGTGGGCAAAATATGAGGAAAAAGCAGGGGTGGGATTCAAAAATCCCAGCAACCAGTTCGCTGCCCTGTTGCTGGGTGGGCATGGCCATGGTGGGTGTGGCCTCCCAGAACTTCCGGGAGGGCCATTTTTCACCCTCCCAAGGGTTCAGAGGCTTCCCCCAGGCCTCAGGAAGGGCAAAAACGGCCTCCTGCAGGCTCTGGAGGTCCTCCAGAAGCCAGAAATATGCCCATTTCTGGACTTCCTGAAGGCCCATTTTTCGACCTCCCAGAGCCTCCGTGCAGACCCTGCACTTACCTTAATTGATAATCGGCCGTGTGGAGACTGCTGGGAGGGGAGGGGCAGGGTGGATGGGGGCAGCCGGTTGGTTGAAATACCAGTTCAGCGAACCAGATGAAAACTTAACATCCGGTTCTCCCAAATGGGTCCGAACCAGTAGAATCCTACCCCTGGGAGAAAGAGTATTAGATACGTTTGCTGCCTTGAGTTATTGATAAAAATATTAAAGGCAATATAAAAATTAAATAAGAACTACAACCACACAATATTTTAGTCAGCAGTGGCCCTTTGGAAATGTAATGCCAACCTTTATCTTTGAGTTAGGTACAGATATTGCAGTAACCATAAAGCACTCAAAATACCTTCCTAGAAATATAGAAAGAATGCTAGGCATTCTGGATTAAAAAGTAGTGATTATGTTTCCCACTTACAGTTGAATTTTCTATGATGGATTTCTCAAAGCAGCCTCAGGTGTTTACTCATTTGGTATCCAGTATAAATGTATCATACCTGGGAGGGGTAGGTGGGTGGAAAGAGCCTAATCTAATACCTCAGTTTCTCATTTCCTCCTTGTTTTCAAAGGGCTCTGAAGGTGTGCAAGGGCCCAGAGGACAGCCTGGGGAAGCTGTGAGTATCTGTGTACCTACTAGGAATAAATACATTGGGTTTTCTGAGATCCATCACTCTAAGCCATTTTAATGGGGTAGTAACAGGTGTACAGCTCTCATGCTTTTCTTCTTCAATGGAACCAAGTTTCTGGCAAGTGTGTTTCATTGAATAATGTTCCTCAAAGTCTTCTAATATAACCATCTTTTCTCCTAGGGTGTACGTGGTTTGCCAGGCTCGCGAGGTAATCCTGGTTCTTTTGGCCAGACGGTATGAATTTCCTTCCATGTCCCCTTCTGTTCATGAGAAGGTTTGAGCAGGGATTGAGCAGGCAATAGGTTCAAGGAATGGGACAAATTTTAACAGAAAAAATGTTCTCTAAGTTCTCTTAAAGTTTTGGAATTTAATCTGAACATAACATTTTTTTAATGTGCATTTATATGCTGCCCTTCTCCGGAGACTCAGGGCGGCTTACAGGTTTTTGGGGAGCACAACCCAATGCGCTCAGCAATAGCCTTCATTCCATTGTATCTGCCTGCTTATTACTAAGTGGCATTTTTACAAAGTCAGCTTATTCCCCCCAACAATCTTGGGTCCCCAATTTACCTACCCTGGGGTGGATGGAAGGCTGAGTCAACCTTGAGCCTGGTGGGATTTGAGCCTGCACTAATTGCAGGCACCTGGAACTAAGTGCTAGGCGTTTAACAACCTGCACCACCAAGGCTCTTTAACTTTTAACTTTTGATCTCTTAGTTTTTGAATTTGTAATTAGGTTTTGAATTCTGTTTATGATATTGCGGTATGTAATGGTGAAAGCCCAGAGTAGATCCATTGTCTGGGTCCGTATGTTACACTAAGATATATTTTCATTGAACCATTGTTGGTTTGATTCATATACATTGGTAAAGCAGCAATGCATGTAGATGGGTTTGTATATCATACAAAAAAAACCCTAAATAAATCATATGGTTTAGAATTATCCATCACATTAAACTATACTTCATTTCATTTTTATGTTAGCATTCTAGTTTATTTATTGAATAAATGACAGATTCCTGAATTTGCATAGTACTCAAAGCTAATACCAAAGGGCACACATTTCATTTAACTCAAGACCTGAAACTAGCTAATACAGACTAGTGTAAATTGTGAGCCTACATATCTGATCTTTTAATAATAGTATATTAAGAGTATATGGCAGATACCTTCTCATCCTTATTTTCTTCTGTTTCATATGACAACTTTTAACATTTTAACTATGATGTAAAAAAATGTATCTGAATAAGTATCAGTCACAATTTGCCTATTCATTTAGTTTGCAAGCTTTACTCTTATATATAATTTCAGTACAGTCGTAATATATATCATTAAGGTAAAGCATGGAAGAGAGGGGGAAATTATGAAGAAATGTTCCTAAAGCCAGAGCTTGGAAATAGAAAACATTAATGACTGTGAAGGAACTAAGAGTCAGAACTCAATTTGCCAAAGTAGATGTTGTGCAGTTCTATCTATCCCTTCATATTTTCCAAAATGGAGACAAAATAATTAGGGTTAAAATTTTAGTTTTCCAATTTGGACTTACAAAATAGTTCAATTTGATATTGTTCTTTACAAAAAAAATCTCCCTTTGATTTTTCTGATCTTGTTGTTTACCTCTCATAGGGTATTACTGGCATTGATGGTGTTCCTGGACTTAAGGGCAACATGGTAGGTAAACATAAGGAATGGGGACTTTCCTTAGTATATGGTAAAAGGGTTGTTTGTGTATAGTAGAGAGATATGAATAACAAATGAGATTTAGGGAGGTGAGGAACATTGTTAAGTTATAAGGCTAGAAATGGCTGAGTACATGTGGTAGAAGGCTGAAGGTCTCCACACCTCAATTCTTTGTAACCTTCTATATCTTCAGACATTGTCTCTGTTTGGGGTCAAAGCTCTGGTATTGTCTGCTGTCATTACCTATCTTCTGAGGGGTACCTTATCTGACATCCTTCCCTTCAACCTAGTGTATAAGACAGGGGTGTCAAACTCAAGGCCTGGGGGCTGGATCCAGCCCTTGTGGTGCTTAGATTTGGCCCATGGGGCTGCCCTGGAAACAGCAAAGGACTGGCCTACAGTGCCTCTGCCAGTGAAAATGGAACTGGGGAGGCCTGCCTGCAGCCCTCCTGAGCTCCATTTTCATTGGCAGAGGATTGCAGGAAACCATTGCAACAAAAAGCAGAGTTCAGGAGCCTGTTTTTGCTGGCAGAGCTCTCAGCTCATCACTGGCGCCCCTGACAGGAGTGACATTGAACTGGCCATGCCCCCTGCCCTCCCCCCCCGGAGGTCAAACACAACCCTGATGCGGCCCTCAATGAAATCGAGTTTGACACCCCTGGTATAAGAGATATGGGGTCCTCATATCCTACATTGTCTTTCTGATGTCTAAAAGATAAAAAGTACAAAAAATAGAGGTTTTAGCCTTCCCTTCACCCATTTCATAGGAGAGTTATATATCTCATAGGATTTAAAAGAATTAAAATAAAACATAAAGTAAAATTCCATTCCATTCCACTCCATTCCAGTCCACTCCACTCCACTCTACTCTACTCTATTCTATAGGAAATATATACTGTTTTTTTTAGAAAATAGATTATGAAAGACAACATAGTATTCCAGGCAAACAATAAGATGGTGTTGATTTTCTACAAATATTTTTTTTGTCAGAAAGTTATTGATCCCAGAATATCTATGAAATAAAGATTTCAAAGAAGCAAATTTGAATAGTGGCTAAATTATGAATGAAGGCTGAATTGCACACAATTGTTTAGCTTGTACAGAGAAGCAAAATCATTACATTTGGTGTAATACTACACTGAGAAAAAGAAAAGAACAATTTAATACAAAAATGAAACAAACAATTGAATGAATTTATTTCTACCGAAATGGTCAACAAATGGCCATTTCTGTAGAATTTCTTGGCCATTTCTAGCCAAATCCCTTTTATGTAGTCTGCCAAGTTTGAATCTGAGGCTGGTGGGTGAAGATATTAGCAATTTCTACTCTCTGCCTTGGTTCACAGCTTTTTCATCTGGCCTGCCTAAAAATTTTAAAACATTTAATAAAGAGCGTATCTTTTTCAAAAATATGGGGTGAGCAATTAAGCCTGTCTAGCAAGCAAGGATGATGTATTCACAATAGAAGAGAATATATGTTGCTCAGAGTTAAATTGTGGAGTCCTTGATGCTCTCTGAGCATAGTTGTTTGCTTGCAGATGTTTTATTACCCAACTAGGCAACATCATCAGTGCATTTATAATATATAAATATTAAACACCAAACTAGTATCCACTTTGATTTCCTGCTGTAATACTATGTGTTGATCTAATCTATAGACTACTAAATCTCTCATGCCTGTAACCTTTAACTGGGTGAGGCATGCCATGCATCATAAGGGCAATCATTTTTGAACCAAGATGCCTCAAATGGGCCAACATACAGGATGAATTCAAAACTCGTGACTCCTGGCTTCCGTGAGAATGAAAATTGGCAAATTAGAGGTGGCAACACTACCACATCACCACACCACATATTAAGTAAACTGATCCTGCTGTAGCCCTCCAGAGGTCAAGTAGACTGGAGTGTAATCAGACATGATCAATCCTATAAGAAGTAAGAAGTTGCTCCTACTCCTACTACTTTTTTGTCCTTGGTCATTCTGTTTCTCTGTTTATGTAAAGAAATATGTCTGAAATGATGACATGACAGGTCACGGGTTGCCTAGTTCAATCTAAGAATCTTGTGAGAAGTTTCTTCTAGAGCAGAACCTAAGAAGATACCAATCTTCAAACCAGCCATTAAAGGTTGATTAAGTAGGGGGAAGGACTAAGTTTTGATTTAAAGGGGACAAGATATAACACATATGGAGTTCCAGTTTGGCTAGAATGTTACTGTCCTGATCCAATGTTAATTTTTTAAAATAAATTGCTTTTATTGAAGAATGTAGCTCATCTTATCTTCTTTACTGTATATATGTGCATCTTGTAGAAATATGAGGGAAGTGGCTGTATTCATAACACAGTGGAAATGTGATGTGACAATTGTGGCATATATAGGGTGGATTTTTTTTTTTAAATAACCATGGCACTTTAATTCACGAAGAAAAAAATATATAATTTAAATATTCCATGTGATAATGGAAAATTACATGTTTTTAAATATTACTAGATATTAACTGGTTGCTATAACAATTAGCATAAATTAGTCTTCAATTAAATAGAACCTTCCTACAGCCGTGTTTTGCTCATATCATCCAATTCTTTTCCAGTACAAAACTATTCTACTTAAAATCAAGACAACCAATTTTATAATGATGGGTTTCTCTTTTGTTTTCGGTGTCCTTGAAAGGACATTTTAAGTACTGTCATTTGTTCTGAAGATGAAGTTATGTTTGTTCCTTCAGCAATTTAAATCTTTTTGCTGCATTTGCCATGTGACCAGAATATTTTAAATGTTAAAACTGATCTTTTCCCCCCTTTTATTTTAACCAAAGGAGAAATAAAAGAATATGGTAAAGAAAAATTAAAAATGCAGTAGATTATAAAAAGTATACATGTTTTTGAAATATCCTAAAAACAATATATTTCTAAACTTTAGACCTGTGCTAAGCACATCTGGCTTTATGTTTTCTCATATTTATTTTTTCAGTGCAACAAAAAATACAGGGAAGAAATTATGTAACAGGTTTCGAGATTCTGCCAGTGTGTCTGTCCATCTCTCCATTATTAGGACCCAGAACAAAATCAAACAGGGCTAAATTTTGTGTGTGGGAGAATCAAATCAAAGAAAATTTGAATTGAACAATGGATTATATGGGGGGAATCTCTAATATATCCTTATGGGAGGGGCAGTTGGCCAGCAGCTTGGGCAACCCCATTATAAGCCTGATGAGAAGGTCTAACAATTACTGTGGAATAGAATGAAAATAAATGTTAATGCTTTTTCAATTATACTCTTCCATAATGAATCATGAAAGTTAGTTTCCACAACAAATATATATGTGCAGTCTATATTCGCATAGAAAAGAGAGTTTGGTTTTTTGTTTACTTACAATAATATGTTTATACCATCCTACTTCTAATGATTCGCAGCCAAACTTTTAATCCTAGGAAATGTACTGAAAACAACCCATTGAAGAATTAAGAAGTAAGACACAGTACCTTAGCATCACAGTACTGGTTTCCCAAAAGCTTTAGAAACTGGATCCTGAGCTTCTACAGATGTTTCATTCTTCAAGTCTCTGCCCTTTCCACCTTAGTAATTTTAGTCATTGGGTCATAGCTGTTGTTGTCACTTCCATTATGACATATGTAAGTATGCATATGCACTGAATGTTGACTGACTCCAAGGTTCTCTATCTTCAGGGTATTCCAGGTGAACCAGGCCCACCTGGGCAACAAGGAAACCCTGGATCTCACGTGTGTATTTTGTTTGTATGTACATGTGGAAGGCTGGGATGTAGTGGGTGGGATAAACATGAGCAGGTCATTTGCTGGTGTTAAAAAAAAAACCAGGGAGGAGAGTATTACATGCATTAGAAAGATTTTTGTTACTTTTGTGAAATGTGTGGGTTAACCTTTTTTTCAATCAGTATTATATTGTTAATATTCTCCAATCTCCATGTGGGCTATTATTAACCCCAGGAGGACAGTTCCCACTGGTGTCTAATTTGATTCTGACTGTGAAGTTTATTAGCATCTGGGTTCATAAGTAGGACAGGTATAATATAAAACAGTTTGGAAAATATTAAAGTGCTAACTTCATCCGACTGTGAGAGGGATGCAGATCAGCACATTGAATATTCATGTTACTTGTTTCATCTATATAAATGCAGGGTAAAGTGCACCTAGTTAATTTTAATTATGCCATCCAAATAGACCCATATTTCTGCGTTTGATCATGAACCTTTTAAAAAAACTGGAGCATTAAGAGAGAGGCTAGTGCTGTGCAGTTCTTTGAAGAGTGCTTCACTTTCTTGATAATGGAAGTGAAACACTCTCTCAAAATTGCCAAAAGAAACAATATTGTTCACTTGCATCTAAGAACCAATGAGGAAGCCATGTTGTCTTCTCTTGCTGCCCTTCAGAACCCATTTCTGCCATCTCTCCAGAGCTCATCCTATGGGAGAAGACTAAAATAAGTCTTCTTCAAAAAAACTGAAAGGCTAAGGAGCTTTCTCCTACTGTCCTGGACTAAGCGCTTCTGAGCCATGTACCTTCAGCAAATGATATAGGATTGCCTGCACCAAGGACTGAAGGTGACTAGTGTTATGTATGCAGGTTTAAAGTCATTGGTTTAGTTTGAACTGTTCTTGTAAAATGTAAGAAATGATTGGTTTAAAAAGTGCGGGAAAACCCTGCACTCTGATTGGCTGGCAACTGCAGCTGCTGGCTATAAGTAGCAGCCGCAGCCCAGCCAAAGTGGGTTTGTTCTGAGCTGTAGTCACTAATAAACAAAGAGCTTGAAGCACTCCGCGTCTGTCTCTTCATGCAAACTTAACACTGGCGACGAAGGTGGGATCTCCCTGAAGAAGAAGGCAAGCGGAACAGAAGAAGAGAGAGATGGCTGCGCTGAACACCCCCAGCCCGTTCGATCCGACGGCAGAAGACTGGGAGCGTATGCAGATCGTTTCCAAATGTATCTGGAAGGAAACGATCTTGCCGACATTTCCGAAGCGGAAGAGGGCGGTCTTTCTCACGCACTGCGGTCCGGCAGTTTTCAAGATGGCGAAGGCATTGGCGGGAGCTGCAGACGTGAAGGTAATGGAATGGCCTGACTTAGAAAAGTTGTTAAGAGCCCATTACGCCCCACAAGTATCGTGCCTCATTAAGAGACACGAGTTTTACCGTCGGGATCAAGGGGAAAGCGAAACGTAAATGACTTCGTGGCAAGTTTAAGAGACATTGGGGTGCATGTGAATTTAACAATTTAGAAGAGGCCATGCGATCGATTTGTTCTGGGCCTTAAAGACAAGGTGCTTCAGAGCAAGTTATTACTAAGACCTAAGATCACGCTGAAGGAAGCAATAGAAGAGGCCTCTTCAGCAGAAGCTACCAAGTCCTCAGCAGCAGCCATGAAGAAAATTAACAAGGCCACAAGCCATCCTGATGTGGAAAAGTCCACAACAACTCATTGTGAGCAAATAGATTCTGAGTCAGACTGTAGTGAGGTGGAGGAAGGAATTTATAGACTCAGAATGGAGCGGAAAAAGAAAGACCTGGGAAGAAAGAGGCAAGATTTCTACTGCAGAGGTTGTGGGGAAGCCACCCCGCACTGAATGCAAGTTCCTAGATACCATCTGCCTCCGTTGTGAAAAAAGAGGACACCTAGCAAGAGTCTGCAAATCATCCAGAACTCCACCCAACAGAAGGAAGTTTCCTGACAAAGAATTCAAGCCCAACAACCTCAGTGAGAAAATGGGGCAGCACAGAAGCAAAGGGAAGAATGAAACTCATCAGACAGTAACTATTGGTCATTCTTCTTCTATCAATAACAGAAAAGTGCATGTCAAGGTACTAATTGAAGGAAGGCCTTGCCAAATGGAAGTGGACTCAGGCTCATATTTATCTATGGTGTCATGGGACACTATTCACAGACTACTCCCAAACATTCAGAAGAAGCATTTCAAGAAGCAAGCACTGACTCTTAAAGACTACCAAGGGAACAAGATTCCAGTAGTTGGAACAAGAGAATTCAACGTGAAGTTCAAAGGCCACACCAAACGCTTGCCCCTGACCATCGTGGACAAGGATCGCCCAAGCTTGCTGGGACTTGAGTGGTTCAATCCACTAGGCATCGAGGTGACTGGCATCAATCACGTGAGCAACACTGAATGGGAGGAGGCCTTGAAGTCTGAGTTTCCAGAGGTCTTCAGCGGATTGGGCAAGTATATGGGGACCCCTATCACTTTCAATCTAGATCCCAAGGTGCCACCAATTCGCTTAAAGCCCAGAAGGGTCCCATTTGCCTTAAAGGAAAAAATTGATGCACAATTAGATAAACTAATAGCTCAAGGAGTTTTAGAGCCCACTGACCACTCCAGGTGGGAGACACCCATAGTCACACCAGTCAAGACTGATGGGTCAGTGAGAATCTGTGGAGACTATAAGGGGACATTGAACCATGCGCTTCAACAGAGCGCATATCCAGTTCCAGTGGTGCATCATTTACTACATTCACTTGGCAGGGGTACAGTCTTTGCCAAATTGGATCTGGCCCAGGCATATCAACAATTAACAGTTGATGATGCCACTGCAGAGGCCCAAACCATTGTGACTCATAGAGGTGCTTTCAAATGTAAAAGGTTACAGTTTGGAGTAAGCGTGGCACCAGGCATCTTCCAAAGCCTTATGGAAAGGATGCTCCAAGGACTGCCAGGGTAGTACCTTACTTTGATGATGTGTTAATCTCTGCTGAAAATGACACTCAGTTACAAGAGAGACTCAGAGAAGTCCTTACCAGATTCAAAAAGCGGGGTTAAAAGTCAAGGAAGAAAAATGCACTCTTAGAACTGACAAGGTTGAGTTCTTGGGCTATATGATTGACAAGCATGGTATCCACCCCACAGATGCCAAGGTTCAGGCAATCAAAGAAGCCCCTAGACCAAAATGTAAAACAGATTTGCAAGCCTTCCTTGGACTCATTAACTTTTATCACATGTTCCTACCTCAGAAGGCAACCATTGCAGAACCACTGCACAGATTATTAGACAAAAAGTCTGCGTGGGTCTGGGGCAGAAAAGAACAATCTGCATTTAACAATATTAAAAGACTAATCACGTCTGATGCTGTACTGATACAGTTCTCTGAGAATTTGCCTGTTGTACTGACTTGTGATGCATCCCCTTTTGGAGTGGGGGTTTTGAGCCACAGGCTTCCCAGCGGGAGGGAAGCTCCTATTGCATTTTACTCTCGCACCTTGACCAAAGCAGAGAGGAACTACAGCCAACTGGACAAGGAAGCCTTGGCAATTGTTGCAGCTGTCAAGAAATTCCATGAGTATTTATATGGGAGAACATTTACCATTGTCACAGATCACAAACCTCTGTTAGGCATTGTGGCAGGAGACAAACCTACGCCCACTATCCTGTCACCAAGAATGCTGAGGTGGACTGAATTTCTTGCTGCTTATTCATACAAACTCATCCACAGGCCTGGCAAAGACATTGGGCATGCAGATGCTTTGAGTCGCTGCCCACTTCCTTCTCACACTGAGGACTTTGCTCCTGAGACTTACACCTTTTTCCTAGAAACTGTTGCCAAGCTTCCAGTACACGCTGCTGAAATTGCCAGAGAGACTGCCAAAGACACTTTATTGGCTCCTGTTATAGGCTGGATTAAGAAAGGTTGGCCTCTTCAAGATCTACCTCAACTTGCCCAACCTTTTAAATCCAGGCAAACTGAATTATCTGTATTAAGAGGATGTATTTTGTGGGGTAACAGGGTGGTTATTCCTGCAAAACTGCAAAAAGAGGTTTTGGAAATGTTACATGAGGGTCATCCAGGTATTGTCAGAATGAAGGGATTGGCCAGGAGTTATGTATGGTGGCCAGGTATTGACAAAATGGTTGAAAACTGGGTTGCATCTTGTCCCAACTGTCAGGTAGTCAGGCCTGCCCCACCTCGCCCCACACAGGAATGGGAATGTCCTAGGGGCCCATGGTCCAGGATTCACATTGATTTTGCTGGCCCTACCAGAGGGCACACTTTCCTTATTATAGTTGATGCATATTCCAAATGGCTAGAGGTTATCCCTATGGCATCCACCACAACTGAAGCTGTCATCAAACAGCTTAAAAAGCTTTTGTAACTCACGGGTTACCTGATGTGCTTGTTTCTGACAATGGCCCTCAATTTACATCCAACCTTTTTGAATCATATCTAGCACAACAGGGTATCAGACATGCCCTGACAGCCCCTGGGCATCCTTCGCTAACGGCCGGGCTGAACGTATGGTACGATTTACCAAGGAAAAACTTCAGCAATTGGGTCCAGGGGATATCACTGAGAGAGTTGAAAAACTTCTCAGTGTTCAGCATATCACTCCCAACCCTCAACTAATTTGTCCCCAGCTGAATTGTTGATGGGTAGGAAACTCAGGTCTCCCCTTGATCGCCTTCATCCCACTTACGCACCCAACGCACCACTAGATTCCACTAGCAAAATTCGCACATTCACTGTGGGTGATTCTGTTTATGCTAAGAACCTTATGGGTGAACCATTATGGATTCCTGCTGAGATAACCCAAATCACAGGCCCCAGGTCTTACAGGGTACAAACAGAGGATGGTGTCCTCTGGAGCAGGCACATTGATCAATTAAGATCCAGATTGCCTCAGGAGCATCACTTTTGCTCCTCTCTGGTTCCCATACCTACTGCCTCTTCTAGGGGGAAGGGGGATCATGAGTGTAATGAACAAGCAAGAATCAACCCCATGTGTAACGAGCTAACACGACAGGAACCATCCCAAAACCTGTCACAATACCAACAACCATTTTCACAAATGGAAGATTGCACATCATTACATGGTTGCATGGCGGAACCAGAGGGCTAAATTTTAAATTTGGGACAAAGGGAAGCTTTTAAATTTTTAATTCGTTGTTTTAAGGGGTTAGGGAAGGGGTTGGTGTTCGAATTGCGGGTCTACACAATCCTCCAGGGCCGGCTTCTGGTCTGGGGGGGGGTGTGGGGTGGGGTGGGGGGGCCTTGGGTTACGGGAGAGGGCGGGGTTGTCCATCGACAGGGTGATCGGTTATGGCAGGGGGGGAGGGACAGGGGGCCAAATTATGTGCTGGGAGCACGCCCCGAGTTTACGTGCGGTGGCGCGCTACGCCCCAGGTCGCTTCCCGCCCCTGGGGTCTTGGGAGACGTGGTCTCTGGGCTAGACTGGTATGATTGAATGCCAGGTAAGTAGTCAATAAGTCATCCCTCCTCCGGAACTCATAGAGGAGGAGGCTGCGGACCTGGCGTGCATTATGGAGACCTGGGGGGGCCGGAGGGGGTGTCCCTCTGTGTGATTTGTGCCCCCAGGCTTCCGGGTCGTAACGGCTCGGGCCCAGGGACGGGGCGGAGGGGTAGCCATAATTGTTAGAGAGACCCTGTTTCCAAGGGAGGTCACTGTCCCGCAGATGGGCGGGTGTGAGACCCCCTCGTGAGTGGGGCCGGGTGGTTGGTGTTGGGTTTGCTGCTAAGTACCTATCCCCAGCTGCGTGCGGCGGCCCTGCCTGGGCTGCTCGACGCCCTCTCGGAGGGGGTGGCGGTGGGTTCCTAGGCTTATAGTTCTGGGGGACTTAACCTGCGTCACTGGGGGGGGCGTCGGGTTTAGTCAGGAGTCATGGCATCCATGGCAGCCATGAACCTGACCCAGGTGACCAGGACCCACCCACGAGGGGGGAACACACTTGACCTGGTTTTTATCTCGGGGCAGGGTGTAGTGATCTGGGGAGGTTCTCCATCACCCTCCCTTTATCGTGGACGGATCACTCTCCTGCGGCTGTTTTTCAATTGGCTTCCCTCGCTGCTGGGATGAGGAGCCATATGATGGTCCGCCCCAGACACCTAAGGACCCGGATAGGTTTCAGACGGCGCTGGGGTTCTTGCCCGCCTCCCTGACCACAGCTCGGCCGAGGACGCTGACGGCCGCCTGGCAAAGGGCGGCGCGGAGGCGTTGACCAGGTTGTCCCCTTGCGGCCTCTTCCCCACGTAGCCCCGATGGGCCCCTGGTTCTCCGAGGAGCTCAGGGGATGAAACGGAAAGAAGATGCCTGGAGAGCAGAGGAGGGCCAGCCACTCCGAATTCGACGTGTCCAGTGCGATCCTATATCAGGACCTAATCGGAAGCAATCAGGGACGGCGAGGGTGCTTATTCCCCTCTGATTGCGGCGTCTGCAATGATCGCCCTGCTGCCCTGTTCGGTGACCCGCTCCTCCTTCAATTGAGGGGGGGGGATGACCCGTTGCAGGGCAGAGCAGAGGAATTAGCTCACATCTGGGGATAAGGTCGCTCGAATCGTTGCTGGCTTGGACCTGATTGGCAGTGGTCTGATGATGGGGTGGCGGTGAGTCTGGTGGATTCTACCTGGGTTGAGTTTGACCTGGTCTCCTCGATGAGGTGGACAGGATCATGCGGAGGTGTCTCCACCACGGTTTCTGGAACCGTGCCCTTCCTGGTTGGTATAGGCCTCCAGGGAGGTTACGTGAGGCTGGCTCCAGGCAGTTGTTAATGCTTCTTGAGGAGGGAGTTTCCTGCGCTTGAAAGAGGCGGTGGTGAGGCCCCTCCTCAAGAAGCCTGCCTTGGACCCGGCCGTTTTGAAACTATCGTCCTGTCTCCAACCTCGCTTTTAGCGAAGGTTGTGAGAGCTTGGTGGTTCAGCAGCTTCCCTTGTTCCTGGAGGAACTGAGTATTTAGATCCGTATCAGTCGGGCTTCAGGGCCGGACACAGCACGGAGACAGCATTGGTCGCACGAGGATGATTCTGGAGGGCTGGACAGGGGTTTTCCTCTGTCCTAGTCCTTTTAGATCTCTCAGCGGCTTTCGATACATCGACCATGGTATCCTTCTGCAGCGGCTAGGGGTTGGGGGTGGGGGAAACGTTTTGCGTTGGTTCTAATCCTCCTTTTGGGCCACTAGCAGTCGGTGTTGGCAGGGGGGCAGAGGCGGGCACCGAGACCCCCACTTGTGGGGTGCCGCAGGGTCTGTCCTTTCGCCTCTCTGTTCAATATCTAATGAAACCGCTGGGTGAGATCATCGAGGTTTTGGGTGAGGTATCATCAGTATGCTGATGATACCCAGCTTTATATCTCCACCCCAGGCCAGATCAGTGACGCTCTCTCTGTGATGTCCCGGTGCTGGAGGCGGTACACGGGTCTGGATGGGTAGTAACAGGCTTCAGCTCAAACCCCACCAAGACGGAGTGGCTGTTCTTCCGGCATCTCGGTCTTAGTGGATGTACCATCTTTGGTCATGGGGGGAGAGGTGTTGCCCCCGTGGATAGGGCGAGAAACCGGGTGTCCTCCTGGACTCACAGCTCGTTTGGAGGAGCATGGGGAGCTGTGGCCAGGGGGCTTTGCCCAGGTCGGCTGGTTCGCCAGCTTGCCTTATTTGGACCGAGATGCCCTTCGAACGGTTCTCATGCGCTTGTCAATCTAGGATTGACTACTGCAATGCTCTCTACATGGGGCTTCCTTGCGGAACGGTCGGAGGGCTTCAGCTGGTGCAGAATGCAACCGGCGGGTTGTGAGGGGGTATCCCGATACTCCCATGTTACACCCCCCTGCGCGGCTTGCATTGGTTGCCGGTTGCCTCCGGGTCGCCTCAGGTATTGTTACAACTTATAAAGCCCTTAATGGCTTGGGTCCAGGGTACTTGCGGAACGCCTCCTGCCAGCATCACTTTCCGATCGCCCTGTCCGCTCTCATAGGAGGGGCCTCCTTGGGGTGCCGTCAGTCAGATATTGGTAGCTGGCGGTCCCCAGGGCTAGGGCCTTCTGGGGAGCACCTGCCCTTTGGAATCAGCTCCCAGTCGATCTCCGTTTGCCCTGACCTCCGCTCCTTCCACCGGGACCTGAAGACATGGTTGTTCCAACGGGCCGGCCTTGAATGACCCGGGGGGGGGGTTGGGTTTATTTTAATTTTATTTGGCTTGTTTACTGTTTAATTTTGTTTTATTGTAAATTTTTCTCTGTTTTAATGTTCGCCGCCCTGAGTCCTTAGGGAATAGGGCGGCATACAAGTCGAATAAATAAATAAATAAAAATAAATAAATAAATTACCTGATTTAGGTGCTGACATTGGGTTGGAGATGGATTGGGAGGAGAGACCAGGTTGTAGTAACCAAACAGGTTCTACCATTACTACAAATCCTAGTAAGGAAATGTCAGCAGACACATTTCCTCCCTCACAAGGTGAGAACCTTAAAACATCTGAACCCGAGGTCTCAACGTACACGCAAGAGCCCCACCTATTTAAAAGAATACATTAGATAGGCTGGGGTTTGAGTATGGACTGAACCTAGTGGGGAGGGTGTTATGTATGCAGGTTTAAAGTCATTGGTTTAGTTTGAACTGTTTGTAAAATGTTGGAAATGATTGGTTTAAAAAGTGCGGGAAAACCCTGCACTCTGATTGGCTGGCAACTGCGGCTGCTGGCTATAAGTAGCAGCCGCAGCCCAGCCAAAGTGGGTTTGTCTGAGCTGTAGTCACTAATAAACAAGAGCTGAAGCACTCGCCTGTCTCTTCATGCAAACTTAACAACTAGCTTGGAATGTCCTTGGTGTACAGATAGTCCTCACTTAATGATGGCATTTAATAATTAGGGACCAGCAACTCCATTGCTAAGCAACATGTTTGTAAAGCATGAACATTACATGACTGCACCAACAACAGCAGTTCCATCACTAGACAAATACCCTGTGTTTATTAGACACAGTGTCACTTGTTACCTTTGCCATTTCCTGCCAGCTTCCTCATTGATTCTGTTTGTCAGTGGTGATCATTTGACCACAGGATACTGCAACATCATAACACTGAGCCAGGTACCAAGTACCTGATGTGACCAAGGAGACACTGTGTCAGTTACAACTATAAGGAACCATTGTAAGACTCCTCTCAGTGCCATCAGAACTTTGATCGGTCACTGAATGAGGACTCTGCATGCAAAAGGACTCTGGATTGGCTAGGTTTGAGAGAATTTCAGGCAATCCTAAAGCATTTACTCTGGGTCACTTGCAGAAAAACTTTGGTCAGTGGTTTAGAGGAGGCAAGCAGCACTCATCAGATGGGAGAAATAATTTGAGGGAGGCATTGCTTGCCTCCTCCTTTGGTAAATGATACGTAGCAAGCATTATTTAGGTCACGGGTGTCACGTTGCCGTCATGTGATGTTTCATGATGTTTTTCCCCTTCACGGAGCTGGGGTGGGCATGGCCTGCGCATAACGCATCCGGGCTGTGGGTTGCCAATTTGACACCCCTGATTTAGGTTCTTCAGAATGCTTAGTGAAAATTTGCATAGTACAAATCTTCCAGATTTACATCACATACCAGAAGTAGGCAATTGAGTTCACTCTGCATGCCCAGAATTTTTTTTAAAGACAGTCGAGAAGCCATCCAACCCAGAAGGTCTTCAGCCAACCCTGGGAGGGATGGCTGAAAGTGACTTCTCTTTTTCTAGTATAAACTGATTCGAGACACCCAAATTGCTATAGCAAAATGAATTACATTGCCTCTGCAGTGAAAACTATTCCATCAGAGAAAGAAATTAATCAATGCTCTGCAAATTTCTGTACAAAATAATGTGTGTGGTGGGAGTGTTCCATTAAGAATTTGTCCTTGCAGGGGAATAGATATTTTTGAACTGAAATAACATTTCCTGGATAGTCCCAGAGCTCTGAAAACATTAAGTATGCCTTACCCTACAAAATAGTAATAATAATAAAAATTCTTCTTGTAAATTGTCACATTTCTCCACTCTCTTTGGTTTTTCTCCTTAGGGCTTGCCTGGTCCTCAGGGCCCCATTGGGCTTCCGGGAGAAAAGGTGAGTTGGAGTTAAGGAGTGTCTAGCTAAGGCGCAGAATCAGAACTAGGCTGAAAATCCCAATTTTCAGGGTCGCTGTTGTAGCAGCAGGCATCAGAGTTCTACCACTGGGATCTAATGCAAAAGACTGCTGTGCACAGAATTTTGTTTTAAGCACCAAGATCAATCTGATTTTGCAGCATTTCCACCTAATAATGCTCCAAGATTTCTTTATTTCAGCTGTATGGCAGGAGAGGATTACATTTGGTTGCTGATTTTGTTTCTGTGGTTTAAAAGAAAATGTGCAGCTTAAATCTACTACAAATTCCTTAGGAATCTGCCAGGGGCTCCCCATCTGTATTCCTGTTATGTCACCTTATACTTAGTCATGTATTTGATAGAGGAGATATGAGAACTGATAGGACTATGTCACTTAATCCATTGTCACAGTTAGGATTATCTGACCCAGCTTTCTGAATATCTCCCCACACTTTCTTCTCACAGGGTCCACCAGGAAAACCAGGAATACCAGGACTGGCTGGAATGGATGGACCTCCGGTAAATGACAACATTATTAAAATCTTCATGTACTCCAAGATAAAACCAGGACACTTTTCTTCTTTTGCATAGCAATAATATCTGAGGAGAGGTGAATGATGTAAATATATAGAGATCTACATTCTGCATACTACATTATGCCCATTATGCTTTCTCTTCCTTTTCTATTGACCGAATACACTTTCCCAATGCAACTGGTTCCTTGTGGTGAAGTATCTTTAAGCAAGCATTCATAATACAATTATTTCACAAGACTGTTTCTTCTATTGCTTTTCAGGGTCATCCTGGAAGAGAAGGGCCAGCTGGAGAGAAAGGAACTCAGGTAAAAAGAAGAAAAAAGCCTGATTCTGAAAGGCAGAAGTAAAGCTTGCTATAGAGGCATCTAAAATGCATATTCTAGGAAAGGGTTTTTTTCCCCGGCCCGCCATCTTCTTCTCAATGCAAAAAAATAATAATCATCCAAACCTCAGAAACAGGTGGATTTAGGGTCTTTTAAGATTGCAGCAAGGGTGGGGAGAGGGTCTGCCTGACAGACTTGTTTTAAATGTCTTTCTCCTTCAGGGTCCATCTGGTGCAGCAGGACCAGTTGGTTACCCAGGTCCACGAGGAGTCAAGGTAAAGAGATACAACTTCCATCATTTTGCAGGAATGAACATTTTGACTGAAATTTCCTCCCCTTCGCCCCCCCTTTTCTCTCTCTCTCTTTATTTAGAGCTTCCTTTTATTGACAGTCTATTTTTTATTATTGATATATTTATGAAAGCAATATAGAAAGCTACCCAACTGATACGTAAAATAAACTAAAATGTAGTAAGGTATGTTGCACCAGAGGCTACGTGAAACGAAGACAAAAGCAATCAAAATGGGTGCAAAATCTTTTGATTTTGTCCCAGGGGGAAAAACCCCAGGTATTTGTAAAAGGAAGATAGGGTCAGGGCCATCTAGGCCTCAAGGAGATGGTGTTCCATGGGCATAGTGACAGAGAAAGGGTGTCTCCTGGGTCCTGCTAGAAGAAACTAGTTAGGTAAGGGGACCTGGAGCTCCATGGGACCTAGAGTCCCAACACATACTCCATTCTGTTAGATATTATCAGACAAGACAAAGTAATTGGAGACAGACAGTCCACAATCAGACTCTGTTTCACTGAGAATTTATAGATAACAACCAGCATCTTGAAATTGTACCTGGAAGCCACTAACTTAGGTCACTAACATAGCTTGCAAATTCTATACAAGTAGTCTTTGACTTATAACCACAATTGACCCCAAAATTTCTGTTGTTAAGTGAAGCATTTGTTAAGTGAATTTTGCCCCATTTTATGACTTTCCTTGCCTCAGTTGTTAAGTGAATCACTTGCAGTTGATAAGTTAGTAATGTTAAGTAATGTTAAGTTAGTAATGTTAAGTGAATCTGACCTCCCCATTGACTTTGCTTGTCAGAAGGTCGTAAAAGGGGATCACATGATCTTGGGACACGGCAACAGTCATAAATATGAGCTAGTTGCCAAACATTTGAATTTTGATCACATGACCGGGGGGTGCTAGAAAGGTCGTAACTGAAAAACAGTTATAAATCCCTTTTTTTCAGTACCCTTGTAACCTTGAATAGTCACTAAATGAACTGTTGTAAGGCGAGGACTACCTATACTTGCTGTGTTAATGGATGCACTGAAATGTGCCCATAACTATTCCTGCATTTGCATTCTTTGAGTCATCTTCAAGGGCAGCTGCATGTAGATATATTGCAATAATTCGTACATGAGATGATCAAAGCATAAATCACTGTGAATAGAGCTCCCTGATTCAGAAATGGAGATAATTGCTGCACAAGATGAATATTATGTAAAGACCTCCCCAAGCCATGGTTGCTACCTGCTCTTAACATAAATGTCTAGGGAGATTCTTTGTCATCCAGGTCGTAGTTGTTCCCAAAGTACTTTTTTCCAAAGATGTTTTCCCTTTCATCCAAGAATCTTGAACGGAAGAAGCTTCTTGAATAAGAAACAAAATATCTTCAAGGAAAAACAAAGTCCAGTTGCCTTTTTGAAAAAAAGGACCTTTGGAATGCTCCTAACATACCAGCCATGAGTCTAGGAGGATCCCCCAAAATGAGCATGAACCCTGTTTGGGTTAGTGCAATCCCATCCAGAACCAAAGATGGAAACTCTCATGATTAAGGTAAAACCCACAGTCACTTGAGCTGGCTAAGGTTTGGTTTGAGCCTCTTCTCCTCCATCCAGACCTCCCCAACCTCCAGAAATTGAGACAGAATCTCAGTGGCATTGCTTGGCCACCCAAGGCTTGAGATGTGTAATGATATTCAACCCTATGCCAATGGATGATTTCAGTGAACAACCACAGGTAGAGGCTAAGCAGAGGCAGGAAGGTCAACAGGAGGTGTGCTAAAAGTCAGATGATGGCTGAAGCCACGCAATCAAAGCTTGCCCTGCCCTGAAGGCTGAATGCTTTTGTCCAGGGCAAAGAACTGGACTGCCAACCTTCAGAATTCAGTAGTCGCTGCTCGGACCTACCTTGGTATCTTTCTGTGTGATGTCATTCACTGCCTGTAGCTTTCTGCCTGTAATCATGGCTTCTATATCAAAGTGAAAGTTTAAGGTTGGTTTTTACATATAAAAAAATATTCTATCATTGTTTTCCTTTTCCATAGGGGGCATTTGGAATAAGGGGCCTAAAAGGCAGCAAAGGTGAGAAGGTAAGTCTCTGAAGAGAGTACAAGGCAACATCAGAGAAAGAGTGCCACAGATTTCATCAAATTTAAGAGAGCATTTCACTGTTTCTGCTTTCTCTGTGTTGCTAATGTTTTATTTATTTTATTTATTTATTTTGTCAAGTGTGCATTATATAATATATATAAGTATAAACATGATTATTAATACATGAAATAGATACAAATACAAGAGAACATTAAGGCAGAGACAGTAGGCACGTTGGTGCACTTATACGCCCTCTTAAGAATGGGGTGAGGTCAATAGTAGACAGTCTAAGTTTAAAGTTTTTGGGGTTAGTGGAAGAAACCACAGAGTCAGGTAGAGTATTCCAGACATCGACCCCTCTGTTGCTGAAGTCGTATTTTCTGCAATCAAATTTTGTGCGGTTTATCCTGAGTTTGTATCTATTGTGTGCTCGTGTATTGTTGAAGTTGAAGCTGAAGTAGCCATTGACAGGTAGGACATTGTAATGGATAATTTTATGTACTACGCTTAGGTCAGACCAAAGGTGGCATAGTTCTAAGTTATCTAAGCCTAAAATTTCTAGTCTGGAGGCATAGGTTATTCTGTTGCAAGTGGAGGACTCTTCTTGTGAAATATTTATGGACTCTCGATTGTATTAATGTCCAATATGCAATGCAGATCCCAGACAGATGAGCTGTATTCAAGAATTGGTCTAGCAAATGTTTTGTATGCTCTAGTTAGTAGTACAATATTACCAGAGAAAAAGCTTCACAACATTACATTAACATGTGCTATTCTAGAACAGATCATAAACACCAAGAGCCTTGGTGGTGCAGGCTATTAAACGCCTAACACTTAGTTCCAGCTGCCTGCAATTACTGCAGGCTCAAATCCCACCAGGCTCAAGGTTGACTCAGCCTTCCATCCTCTCGGGGTAGGTAAATTGAGGACCCAAGATTGTTGGGGGCAATAAGCTGACTTTGTAAAAAGGCCGCTTAGTAATAAGCAGGCATATACAATGGAATGAAGGCTATTGCTGAGCACATTGGGTTGTGCTCCAAACATTGTAAGCCACCCTGAGTCTCTGGAGAAGGGCAGCATATAAATATGAATAAAAATAAATAAAAATAAACATTTAAATGGAGTAAGTGGAATAAGTATTACATTTTTGACCTTCTTCCCATACAGTGATTATTTGCTGTATGCTTGATATGAGTGTTGAGGTTCCATCTGGTTGTAAACCCTTGAAAAGTAGTTATTTTGGATTTTCATGTTAGTTTCTAGATTGCAACAAATCAGAATATACCTTTGGGAATGTAGTAACTTTGTTAGGATCAATTCACCCACACACTCAAAAAACAAAAATCTTTCAAAGGAGCAGGAAAATGTTTTGGCTGACATTTAGAGGTAACCTGGAAAATATTTTATAGCAGAGTTAAAATATTGTCCATATTTGAAATTGATCCAAATTTTAGAATATCGTTTCTTAATATAATTCAATATGTTCATATTTGATTTTTGAAAATTTTCTTTTCAGTATTATCTTTGAAGTTCTGACTAACAAATTATTTCTTCATAGTTTAAAATCCTTATATTCAGACAGTAAGCAATAACTGAGAGGTTGATAGTCAGGTAGGAGAATATAATTTCAGATTCAGGCAGAGACATTTTAACAAGCAAATCTACTAGCCAAGTGTTTATGTCTTTAGAAATATATATGTTCTTTTTGGGATGGGGGAATAAGAACAAAAATTACAACTGTAGATTTGAAGTAAAATGAATTTTGCACGTATGATTCTTTCTTTGTATTTCAGCATTAAAATAAGATTGACATTTTTATTATTCTCATGTTTTGACCTTTTATGGGTTCCTAGGGTGAAGATGGATTCCCGGCTTCAAAGGTGATATGGGGCCCAAAGGCGATTGGGTGAGCAATACTCTTACCAGTATTCCCAGTATGAAATATGTGTGGGAGCTTTGAAAAGAAGGCATGAACCCCGCTGAGGCTTTAGAAATTTGTTCCTTACTGTTAGCATTGGTAGTAGATTTTATTAACAGTTTTAAATAGAAGATAAAACATTATAAAGAAAAAGGAAAAAGACAAAAGTACAAAAGTACAAAAAAAAGATAGAAACCTCCCAGTTCCTTTGCATCAAATACAAGTATGATTACATAATTATCCCTTACTCTACATTTACAAAAAGAAAAGTTATCTTTTTAATATCACCTAGTTATTTTCTAATCATAAAAAAATATAAATTATTTTTTCTGTATCATGCAAAATGTCTGTAAGGGGTTTCCAGTCACCCATAAATGTAGATGTTTTCTTTTCTCTAATCAAAAAAGTTAATTTAGGTATCTCTGCAGAATCTACCATCTTCATCAACCATTCCTATGTTGTGGGTAGTGTCTGATCTTTCCACTTTTGAGCATATAATAGTCTTGTTGCATTTGACATGTATAAAACCAAATTTCCATGACTTTTTTCTAATTGCCTGTCCATTAATCCCAAAAACACGCCTCTGGTTTCAATGTTACATTAATTTTTAAAATCTTCTGAATTAATATATGTAATATTTATTTTATTTATGAGATTTATATGCGCCTATCTCCCTGAGGACTCAGGGCGGCTTACAATAATAAAAACAGAACAATACAAATATTAAAAACTATTAAACCAAATCTCACAAACCATTAAGATTAAAACTACAGCTAGAAATGGATTGGGATCCAGATGGATCTGCAATTTTGGAATTAATTATAAAAATCCTTCCCATGGGAAAATGCTTTTGATTTGAATTCTTTTAAATATCATAGGATGGGACTTTGAAGGTTAGACACTAAAGGGAGCCAGAGGGAACTGAAGATTATAGTACAATTAAAGCAGAAAAGCATTTAAATTTGACTTACTAATGCAGCATGGAGCAATACTTTAATATTAGAAGATATCTGTGAACAATGGACCAAAAATATAATTTTAAGAGGCTCTGCCAATTATAGATAGTTAGATTGTGTTTAAAAGATTATGTGGAAGATGAACCTATTTAACCAGACAAGACAAAGACTGATCTGAAGCTGGATTTAAAATGATATGGAAAAAGATGCTACATAGGATATACAAATGCAATTGGTTGATGTCTTAATAATTAAGAGGCATGTACAAAGAACAAACCAAAAGAATGACTTGTATAACTTTCCATTATTGAATTCACAAAGGAGGTTTGCTAAAGTTTTGAAAAATTTGTGTGAAGAGACAAAGAAAAAAGTGACAAGAAACCAGACCTTGAGGATATTATTAAGTGATTAAATATTAAGATTGTTAAAAGTAAAAGGCAGGAATATCAATGATTTCTTTGATCAAAATAGATATGCTGTTTTCTCTGGTAACCCTGAATGGACCTTTGCTGATCAGAATTGAACAATGAGGCTTTAAGGATATGTTATTATAAATGAGATGAGATATGGGAAAAAGAGATCTTTCTTTATATTTACAGAGACAGTGTTAAGTTACTAAAATTGTTCATACCGTTGGGATGAAGATGGCAGTTGTTTATATATTTGTCTTTATCTTTATTATATTCTGTTTCTGCTTACTTTCCTATTTTTTTCTTTCCATTTTGTCCTTTTAGTTTTCTTAATCTGTATTAGCTTTATTCTTTATAATTATAATACTTAATAAAATTGCTGCATAACAAAGAAAGAAAAATCGATGGGTGGGTGAAAGGTCATCCTACAATATTGCCATTAATTGATGTTTCCTTGCAAATGGCCTTGTGTGACTGAATTCTTTCTATATAGTCTTGTTCATGTTCATTCCCATGAACTGGCAGAACTTTCCTTACTTTCCTCTTTTTTTCTCTGAGACCCCTGTACACTATGCCTACACTGCACTGCACTGCACACACACACACACACAGTAGAATTCCAGACTGCCTAGGATTCATTTCCCTCTCTCCCCCATTTGAAATGATGAATGGAATTATGATTTATGGTGAGTACGGTTTATTTTAGTGTCAATAGCTGGTGTATACACTCCATTGTATCATTCTCAGAAATGACGGCAGTCTGAAGTACTGAGAATTTTATAGCTGTGATTGGCACAATTCTTTTAATTCTTTCAACAGGGTGATGCTGGCCCACTGGGCATACGGGGTGAAGATGGCCCCGAGGGGCTGAAAGGACAGGTGGGACCTACTGGGGAAGCAGGTCCTTCTGGCCTGGCTGGTGAGAAGGTGAGCTTTGGAACATAGGAAGCTATTTGTCTGTCCCCGTATTGATCACCCTGGCATTCAACAGCTCTCCAGGTATCAGGCAGAGGTCTTCCTCATTATGATCTTCCTCATTATGATCATAAAAGAAGAAAGAAATCAAACTTGGGATACTTTAGGGCCTTTGCTATATTACCACGTTGCAGTCCCACAGATTAATTGCGGCAGGAATTTGTTTAATTCTTTCTCTACTCACCAGGGATTGTTTAATTTCATCCCCTCCTTTTTTTCTGCAGGGCAAATTGGGTGTGCCAGGGTTGCCAGGTTACCCTGGCCGCCAAGGACCCAAGGTAAGCAGGAGGGAAGAGCTGGAGGAAAGGAAGAAACCTTGTCCCACACTATCCTGCTCTGCCCTCAGATTGGATTATTTTTCCACAGGGTTCGACCGGATTCCCAGGGGCCCTAGGCCTCATTGGAGAAAAAGGCAAACGAGTGAGTGAAACTGGGAGAGAAACAGGAAATATCCTTTGAAAGAAACCACGAGAGGTTTCTTGCAGATTACAAAGATGGGAGAGGATATGGGAAGAGAGAAAATTCAACAAAAAGGACTGCAGTGGAAAAGGAAGTATGCAAACCATTTTTTGGAAGGTGCCAACTGCAGTCTAAGCAAAATGGTTATTCCCTCATCTCTCAGAAATGGTTTTGCAGTCTCTTCTGGAGGAGCAGTTGTCAGGAGCACTTGTGGGCAAACTTGGGTTCTCTCCTTGTCCAGAACAGAACAAATGGGACTGCATTGCAGCCTGGATCTTGTTTCCACTTACAAAATGTAACTGCATCAGGATTTGGAGGACTGTTTGTCCTCTATCCCTTGACACATTTTATTGATTCATTTTATTTGCTACAGCAGTGCTTTTATTTGCTAATGCTCACACTTCAGCATGGATCACAGCAAGGAAGCACAGTCTGAGAAGCAGGATTACCCAATTACCAGCTGTTTTCACTGAAATGAATCTGAGAGAGAAATGGTTGTCTGCTTTCAAATATTCCTGTCAAACGTGACTTTCTAGTTTAGAGTTAAAAGAATAATCCAGTTTTGTATGGGTTTTTTAAAATCTCACTTGTTAGGAAAAATGCTGGCAACCATAAGGGATATAAAATAGACACTTGCCTTAATTTTAGGCAAATTTAATTGAACTTTATAGTTTAAGTGTCCAAATGTTTAGTATTTGGCAGATATTTTTATAACAGTGCTTAGCATTTTATTGTACATTTTAAATTTAGATATACATTTTGGTTCTTCTGTTAATGGACAATGGTGGTCATTAAAGTCCAAACTAGAGGTAATGTGAGATAAGGGGACATCTGAGCATCTCTCTGTAATGTCCCATTTAAGCCTGGTAACTCTCTGTGTGCGGACTCACTGAACTCCATCTTACCCTCCTTTTCTGTTTTCCTTCTTTTCAAGGGAAAAGCTGGCCAGGCAGGGCAGACTGGACAGCGTGGGCCTCCGGTGAGCTTTCACAGAATAGAGTACCAAACTTTCTCCAAAGAGACTTTATTTAATACTTATCAACCAATATGTATGCTGGCTAGAAGTGGTCCTGTGTTAACATTTCACATTATCTCTCTCCACTTCCCATAACTGAAGAACAAATTACAAGGATGCAAACATCCTGATGAGAATATTGAGACAGTGAAAAAGGGATATAATGAAAGTGCAGCACTTTAAGCCCATCACATTCCTTATAAGATGTAGTGAGTAGACCTGGGGAACTGTAGTATCTTTTCTGTCTTTCACAGGTCATATCAAGTATTTGTAATGTTGTTCTTCGCTCTGAATAGAGTAAAAGGTCTTATATTTTCTGGTAACCCATTCTAAGGACACTGCTCCCTGTGAATTTGGTTATTTTAAAAATGACGTCAAGATACTAATGGCTTAATAATGGACAGGGAGAAGGGGCATCACCTTAGTTTTGTAAAGTAAAATGGGACTGACACAATTAAAAATCATAGTTGTTGAATTGCCCATAATTATGTGTCTGAAGGATAGGAGAAGTATCTCTTTGAATTTCACATATTTGGAGAGTGCTTTTTGTTGCAATTCCCCTGCCCTTTGCAAAAACATGATTAAGCTGAATTTTCATTAATATTTCTTATCTCTTCCTTTTCTCCCATAATATGCCAATGAATGTAGTAGCCATTTGGGGCATAGCCATTATAAAACTCACATCAATTCAAAGAAATCTTAATTCAGATCTTCCAAATTTGAATTTGCTTGCAAAGATTTGAATGCATATTCTGATTTGTATGCCCTCACTCAGGGTTCTAATTATATTATTAATATTTCTATAGATGGAAAAATCAGGGAGAGGGGAGAAAGCACAGGAATGTGTTAAGATTAAATGGACTATTCCAATGGGTGGCTCAAGCCAGAAAGCAGCAAAAGAAAACTCCATAGATATAAAAGTCATTGAAATATCACATGCATCCCTCCCCCAATTAAATTTGGGATTAAAACCCTTAATTTTCCTCCTTTTTGCATTGCATGTTTCACTGGAATGAAATGAACCAGATGGTAGTTGTGAAAAAGTGAAACCTTGTCTTTAATCTGGGTCATTTGTCTTCAGTCCATAGATAATTTCTCCTGCCTTGAATTTGCTTCTTTTTCCTTATTGGTTCATTCTATAGGTAGATGACATGTGCATGAGGCTGGATCATTGCAAAAAACAGAGATGTTACTTATAGTGTTATGTCCTTCTACTCTACTTCTACTTGGTACACAATTGCTGAAATAAGAGTGAGGGATGCTGAATTCTGGGAAGCACTCAGGGCTTTGCTGCTTAATAAATAACCCATATCCTAATGGTAATCCATTTCTGTTCTGGGATCTAGGAAGCCTGGTTCAGCTCCAGACTTCAGTTTATAAACATCAATCTGAAACTAATCTCCTTTCCCATTTTAGGGTATTCCTGGTGAACGTGGTTTGCCAGGACCTACAGGGAAACCGGGATCAAAGGTATGTCTGTTTTCTGTACGATGTGTGTGGCCTTCTACATTTCTCCATGCACAGTGCAGGATATGTGTGTAATCAGTTGTGGCGGTGCAGAGCCCTGTTCATCATTTTCTCTTTCAAATAAATATTTGTAAAAATTAATTTTTCTTGGATTATGTCAAACGGATTTTTAAAATATACTCTTGGATATATACTGTAGGCCTGGCTGTTTTGATCCTTACCTACTTACCACATTTTGCAAAATTATATCACTCCATTAGAACTGAAATTGTCATTATGCATTAAATCAATCTACATAGGCAGCTATAGGTAACTAAATTACATTATACACAAACATTGTATAGATTGCTTATATCATGCACTTTTCATTCAGAGTTGCATGATTTCATTTTTAAATGGTCCCACACATTAAGACAAACACTATTGGCAAAACCATCCAAAAGCCCCCTAGAAACAGAATAAAACACTAATTTCTTTGTTCGTTGGAATGTTAGCATGTATGGGAGAGGCTGATATATGTATCTTATTTATAAAATCTATCATCTACTTCCCAAGATGCCAGTTTTCCTACAAATAGAAAATTTGCAGTGTAACTTTACCTGATACTGTCTGAAATGGTATTTTAGAAACTCTGCATTATGTGATATACCTGACTTTGTAGATGAATAGTAAAACTCCTAGGCTCTAGTGATCTTTGCTATTTGCTGGTTTTTGTTCCTCCTGCTGTTGTTAACCCTTGCTGTTAACTGTATTTAAAACCTGGAGATGGTTTTTTTTGTTCTTTAACTAATGTTTCTTCCCCAGGGTGACTCTGGCCATGATGGCTCCCCAGGAAGTGTAGGAGAAAAGGTAAGAATAAGATGAATGATCAAATCCTGCAAATGAAGGTCATCTATGGTCAGCAATCTTTGTTCTTCCTCTGGTAAAAGTGTGCCTCAGGAAGAGAAGTTATGACATCATAAAGGCCATGATATCTCTGAGGCTGTTGAAACCAGGGGAATGTCTTCATGAATCCAACAGTCTCAGAAATAGCATAACCTTTATGATGTCACTGGTTCTCTTCCTGAGATACACTTTTGCCAAAGCAAAAATCTCCACATAAACAGTTCTTTTATAGTCTATGGGAAGAAGAACTACAGAAATTTAGATATTTACAATGTGATAAATGTGAGAGTGGGGAAAGCAGATTAGGAAGCTAAAATATATCAAAGTATTTTTTTCCTTTTTCCACAGGGGCCCAATGGGCCACAGGGTCCAATGGATTCCCAGGATCAAAGGGACCACCAGTAAGTAACCCACTGTTCCTTTGGCAAAAATTTCTATTTAACTAGGTGTAGGAAGAGGTAAGGATCAATACCTCATAAAATAGTTGTGTATGAGAGAGTGGATTGTATTTTTTATTGTTACAAACTAGCTAATAAAAATTTACTGTTTGAATTATGCATGGGGAGAATGCAAAGCCCAAGTTAAAAATACATTGTGTATTCAAAGACTAAAGTAATCAATAGACATACTGTTCATTACAGGCTACCTATAAGTAAGTAAACTGGTAGGTGCAGAATTTCAGTCTTGGTGGTATTATATTTTTACTTGCAAAATGAAAGAGCTTGGGTCTACTTTGATGCAAAATGGTGGTTTGGATAATTGGTTGTTGACACAGTTGGCATTATAAAGTTGGATGTCTGCCTGCCTGGGACTACAATTGCTTTTGTAAGGTATACAGGATACATAAAACTTCAGATACCTAAAAGATTACCACCAGTGTCAGATTTTGCAGAATCCAAAGAATGGCATTTGAGTTAAGGAAGCATGTTTGAATCCTGTTCCTTTGTTTTTTTTTTCTTGCCATAGGCATTCATTTTGACCAAATTAGTTTTACCTAAAACATGTTAATTGCATAAAGAAGATGAAATAGCATAAAAATGTGGGGCATATTTCTATCATAACAGTTTAATAGTTTGACATATTCTTTTAAAGCTGCCTGGAGGGGACCAGGTGGCAGAATTTATTATTAGATCTTCTTTAATCTTCTCTACTTTTCAGAGCTATCTTATTCTCATCTCAGTCCCAGTAGGGGAGCTCTGGAGGGCAGTCCTCATATTTCAATCTCTTCTCCCATGTTCATGATCAGAACACTTCAAAAAATGTAATCCTTGTTTGCTTCTTGAGCACATGCGATATAGATTTCACAAGCCCCAAATTTCCCCACCTTTATTATTAGATATATTGCAATCTTAAAACAATTTTATTAGGTCTGGCTCAGCATGGCTATTTATCTATACTGCATTGTGAAATACATTTATTTAAAACAGTAGCATAATAGATTATACAGAGCAGTTGCAATTGTAAAGCAGACCAAATCTTCATCCATAAACCCAATACAGATTTTTCTTCAAAGGGTCCAGTATGTGTATATGTATAGAATATCTTTGCATAGACCACAAAGGAAGCCTTTTAAAGCCTTGTGTTCTCCGTACACATTAAAGGAGAATTCTCATCATCCCAACTAGCATGGAGAATTTACATTGCTGGAGAAAATAGGGCATTAGGTTAGGAAAGGTGAGAGAGATAGGTTGTGTTCAAATTTTGATGAACAAACAAATTGCTTTAGGGAAATTTCTGGGGCAGTGATATGCCCATTGATTGGACAGGAAACATTTTGGATCATGGTTCCATTTGAAGTATTAACAACATGGATTCTTCCATCAAATCATTGCTAACAGGAGGACTCTTGTCAAAAATTATTGTCAAGGCAGTAAGATGGGACTGTTTCCCATCACACCCTCATTCTCCTGCAACACTTCCTGCCACCCAAGCTTATCTTTGTCTCTCCTTTTTTAAAGGCAACTGGTGAACCTCTAAACGTACTGCTGAGCTGCAGTGATCCACTATTTACGTCTTCCAGAACTATGCTTGGAACTCAATTCTATTCTTGTAAATAAAGATGATATTGGAAGCAGGCAAACTCAGAAAACAAGAATTTCTTGCATTTCTGGAAAGAGAAATTCATGAAAGCCTGTCAGAACAGTTCTCTAGATTGACTAAAGTCTAGGAAAATGTTAGTTACTTTGAGCCTCTTTCTCCTGTTCTCCCCTCCTTGGGTCAAGGAATCTTTTCTATAATGGCCCAAGTCCCTCTTTTAATATGACTGCTCTGCTTCCTTTTCTCTGTTCCAGGACCTATTAGATATTTCCTCATAAAAGCTGCCATTTCCTTTATAGTATGCCAGTTTTCCCATTAATTGATTGGTTTAGAAGAGTTACAAATAAATAAATAATGAAGTTAAGTGAGGGAAGGATCCTGGCAGGCACCATATTTAGTGCTTGAACACCTACCACAATCTTTAAAAAAACAACAATACGATTATTTCTGTTTGGAAGGGTCCTGTAGGAAAAGATGGTCTACCAGGACATCCAGGCCAGCGTGGTGAGCCAGTAAGTATTAATGTAAATTTCTCTCAAGGTTGATTGTTGCCATGTGGTCTGTGGATAACTGCCTCCTTTTTTGTCTTGTTCTCCTTTGCTGATTTCTTGCCTTGGTAATTTGTCTGGCTGCTTTCTCTTATATTTCCTTAATGGGCTCAGCATTCTATTGCTGACTCTCCAGAATGATTTTCGTTTCTCCATGAGATGAAGGAAAAATGTCAGTCACACCATTTTCTCTACACATTCTAAGGTGATCAGTCCTCAAAACTAAAATAGTCAACTGGGTTTCAGGTGTTGAGCATTGCATTTTGAGCATCCCTAATGCTGAGCATTGCATTTTTGCTTGCCTTGTCTGATACAACTCTTCAGATACATTGGAGCAACACTTGAAGTTCCCCAATGAATTTGGTTCATGGTCCCACTGGAATCCTCAAATTAATCATTGTTGGGAATTGTTAGGCTTCTGGATCAGTGAACCATGAGGGAGATCTCCATTGGACTAAAATATCTTCATTTTAGATAATAATCTTCCTTTCTCTTTTCAATAGGGATTTCATGGCAAAACTGGCCCACCAGGGCCAACAGGAGTTGTGGGGCCACAGGTAAAGAGGTCCTTTAGTTTACGTATTCATAATTATAATATGTATTCATAATTAAAACTAGACAACCTTCACTGAGATACTATCCATGTTGCTAAAGTAGCAATAAGACCTGATGACATGTGCAAATCTGATGTAGAAAATTAATAATATCTGTTTGAAGTTAGTAGATAACTATGCATGAAAAATATTCCAGAGTTTCTAGCTACCACAGTAAGACATGCAACATTTCTTAATCAAAGGGCCATATTTGATCTCTGAGTGGGGACCCACTAGTAAAAATTGCATGATTATGTTATTGTACACTTGTTGTCTTGTTGACATCATTTGTTACAGATGTTGCAAAATTAAAGTTAAATACAATGATTATTTCTTATGTATTTAATATTATTTAATATCCACACTTCTCTCACATTAAAAACTACTGGGGATACAATATCCATGCACTCATCCTATCCTTTCCAATTCTGAGAATTAAAATAAGTACTGAACTAGAATTTGGGAAGTAGTAAACATAAAGAAGTAAGTATTAGCTAAACGTTAGTTAGTACTTGATAGCAAACAGAGCTAGCAGCAGTGAAATAGGCTGCTTTGGCAGATAACTTTTTCTTCCTTGAAGCTGCTTATCTGGTTGGCTTTCTATCGAGGATACTGTAAAAAAACATCCTCCATTGAGATCTTTTATTAGCTTCAATGATGTTAAGTTTTCCTTCAACTCTTACGAGTTAGTTAATATATGGATATAATAGCTACGTGTTATATATAAAACCAACAGATAGCTTTGTGTGCATGTGTCAAGCCTTCAATTCAGTAGTGTTGAAGAAGTTTATACACACACACACACACATATACATACATACTTACAGTACATACACACAGTATAGTCCATGTATATAGGAAGCAGAGGAGATTATCCTTATTTTGTTCTTCTTGGATCAATAAAAAGATGCAGTGGAAGTATCAGTTGAAGTCCTTCAAATGCAGAATGAATGATCTGAAAGATGACCCAGAGCAATACTTTTATAGTTATGTCTTTAACCTCCTCTCAAAAACATTGTATCTTCTCTACAGGGAAACACGGGGGAAACTGGTCCTATGGGGGAGAGAGGCCACCCAGGCTCCCCTGGTCCTTCTGGAGAACCAGGCCTGCCCGGTATTGCTGGTAGGGAAGGTGCCAAGGTAAGCCCTTGCAGGTACCATAGTCAGAAACAGGGTTTGAGGGCAGGTGAAAAGGAAAGGATTTTTCTAAATGCTGCCAAGTGTCCCTAAACCAGAATCAGCATTGTCCTAAATGGATTGCCACATATACATCTCAGAAGAGCTGCATTTCAGTCCTAAGGCAATAACCATTCTGTATTTTGTCACGTTCAATATAAGGATTAAGAGCTTGCTTATGCAACCTTCATTCCACAAAATCCTTTGCAATGGGACCATAGCAAAGCACATGCTGATCCATACATCTGGGTCCAGTAACTATAGGAAACAATTGATTTGTCTAATGAAATCAGCTCACATCAAAATTATTAGAAGTAACTGTATAGTAAAACTAGATCTTTACTTCTAGGGTGATCCTGGACCTAGTGGCATCCCAGGCATTCCAGGTCCTACTGGAATTAGAGGCTTCACAGGAGCCCGTGGTCCTGTTGGAGAGAAAGTAAGTGTTCATGAAGATGGATGGGAAATAATGTGGAGCTTAATAGTTATGATGGGTTGTGATGACTTGGGGCATGGCACAAAGGCAACACAGTCAATTAATCAAGAAGAATTCATTTATTAGCTCCAACTTTGCCCCCAGTGTCCTGGTTACCTTCTGGCTGGAGAATAGCTCTCCCAGGAACAGCCTTTATCTGCAGAGAATCAAGTCCAAAATGTGGTCAACGAAAACTGTAACTGTAAGTCCAATCAAGGTAAAATGAGGTAATTAGTTTGGCAGGGCAAGAGCAAGAATTCCAGATGTGAAGGCACAACAAAACTCAACACAGTTGGAAAGATGCCAAGGAACACAGATAAGCAAAGTCAACACAAGATAAACTCACATTTGCTCCCGGTAGCTGCCGCACTCAGCCTGCATTTCTTTTAAACTTTCTTCCCAAGTGTGGCTAATGAAGGGAATTAGGGCCCTTTCCTCCCCCATAAGCCATACAACTTACATTGCTCTCTTCTCCATTCCTTCCTGCATGCCCTAGGATGAAGAGGGGGTGGGCCTGGGTCTTCCTCTGAACTCCCTCTCCCTTGTTCTACCTCTCCTCTGCTCTGTCCAGCCAGACTTTGCCTTTCCCCAGTTTCCTCCACAGCCAACGGAGCCACACTCCCACTCCCTGTCAGCTGTTTATCTTCCTCCTCGGATTCAGACTCTGACTCTCTGACGGGTTTATTATTCCCGAGAGGGGCATAGCACGACCAAGGGTTTTAAATTTTGTTTATCTCGAAGGGAGGTTTTTAAAATTTCTAATTGGTCGCCTTAAGGGGTTAGGGAGGGGGCAGAGGGTCTTTCTGCAGCCGGCTGCAAGGGAAGGCGGGGTGGGGGGTGGCGGGCTTCGGGGTGTGAGGTGGGGACCGCAATCCCCAGGGTGGTTGGAATTGGCAGAAGACGTCAAGGCACAGGGCCATATCATGTGCTGGGAGCACGCACCGCCATCTTTGTGCGGTGGCCCGCCCAACCCTGTGGCCTCCTCCCTAGGGAGCATCGGGATTGGGATCCCTGGCCTTAGGTTGGTGTATTTTAATGCCAGGTCCGTGGCTAATAAATCTTCCTCCTCTGCGAGATCATTGAGGAGGAGGCTGGACCTGGCTTGTATCACCGAGACCTGGTTGGGCCCGGAGGGAGGTGTCCCTCTGGTTGATTTATGCCCTCCAGGTTTTCGGTTTTGCACTGACCACGGGCTCAGGGTAGGGGTGGTGGGGTGGCCGTGGTTATTAGGGAGACCCTGTTTCCAAGGGAGGTCACTGTTGCAGAGATAGGCGGGAGTGAGACCCTCCTTGTGAGGTGTGGGCCTAGTGGTCAGGTGGGCCTGCTGCTCACATACCTTTCCCCAGCTGTGTGGCAGCTGCCCTACCTGGGCTTCTCGACCTCCTCTCTGGGGTGGCGGTGGAGCTCCCGGATCTTATGGTTCTGGGGACTTTAATCTGCCTTCCCTGGGGAGCCGGGTTTGGCCCAGGAGTTCATGGCTTCTATGGAGGCTATGGGCCTGACCCAGTTGATTCAAGGCCCACTCATGAGGGGGAATACTCTTGACCTAGTTTTTGTCTCTGAGCGGTGGCGGAGTGACAGAGGGCAGGCTACTTTGACAGCCTTGCCCATTCCATGGTCTGATCACTATCTCCTACGGCTGGTCTTCCAACAGGCTGCCCCCACTGCTGGGAGGAGGAGCCACTTAGGTGGTTCCGCCCCAGGCTGATGGACCCTGAAAGGTTCCAGGCAGAACTGGGTTTTTTCCCTCTTCCCTTGCTCACACTCTGCCGAGGATCTGGCAGTGGCCTGGCAACGGGCTGCGCCGGAGGCCCTCGACAGGGTTGTCCCCATGCGCCCCCTTACACATCGTGGATCCCGGCTTGCTCCCTGGTATACTGAGGAGCTCCGGGAGATGAAACGCCGTCGAGGGGTTTAGAGAGCAGGTGGAGGTCTACCCGCTCAATCCGATCGTGCCCAGCTAAGAGCCTACATTAGGACTTACCTGGTAGCTATGGGAGAGGCGAGAAGGTCTTATCTCTCCACTCTCATAGCGCCCGCAGATAACCCCCAGCCGCCCTGTTTCGGGTTACCCGCCCTCCTTCGCTTGAGGGGGCCGGACCCACTTCGGGCAGGGCTGAGGAGTTTGGTCAATATCTGGCAGATAAGATCGCCGCATTCGGGACGGGTTGTCCTCTGATTTGCAGTGGTCGGAGGAACGAGTTGTGGGTAGTCTGGCCACTGTTATCTGGGATGAGTTTGATCCTGTTCCGAGGATGAAGTGGACAGGATTATGCGCACTGAGTTCCACCACATGTTTGTTGGACCCGTGTCCTCCTGGCTGACTTATGCCGCCAGGGAGGTCACCTGCGTTGGCTCCGGCAGTTGTCAACGCTTCATTGAGGGAGGGTGTCTTTCCCTCCGCCTTGAAGGAGGCGTGGTGAGACCCTCCTGAAGAAGCCTGCCCTGGACCCGACCGTGTTAGACAACTTCCGTCGTCTCCAACCTTCGCTTTTGGCTAAGGTTGTTGAGAGTGTGGTGGCTCAGCAGGTTCCGCTTTTCCTGGATGAAGCGGACTACCTGGATCCGCACTCAATCGGGCTTCCGACCCGTTACAGCACGGAGACGGCATTGGTCGCGCTGATGGATGATCTTTGGAGGGCCCGGACAGGGTTTTTCCTCTGTCCTGGTCCTATTGGACCTCTCAGCTTTCGATACCATCGACCATGGTATCCTTTTGCGCGCCTCCGGGGTTGGGAGTGGGGGCACTGTTCTTCAGTGGTTCTCCTCCTACCTCGGGCGCATCGCAATCGGTGTTAGTGGGAGGGGTTCGGCCGACCCCGAGGGCTCTCTTGTGGGGTCCCGCAGGGTCGGTCCTTTCCCCTCTTATTTAATATCTACATGAAACCGCTGGGTGAGATCATCCGTGGCTTTGGGGTGAAATTCCATCAGTACGCTGATGATACTCAGCTGTACTTTTCCACCCCTGGCCAGATCAGCGATGCCCTCTCCCTGATGTCCCGGTGTTTGGATGCGGTACGGACCTGGATGAGTAGGAACATGCTCCACTCAACCCGCCAAGACTGAGTGGCTTTGCGGTCGCCTCGCCCAGCCAGGATTGTTTATCCTTGGCGATAGGGGGGGAGGTGTTACCCCCTGTGGATAGGGCACGGAATCTGGGGGTCCTCCTGGATGCACGGCCCGTTGGAGGAGCAGGTGGGGCCGCCGCCAGGGGGCCTTTGCCCAGCTCCGCCTTGTTCGACAACTTCGCCTTTTCTGGATGAGACGCCTACGCGACGGTTACTCATGCCCTTGTCACCTCGAGACTCGACTACTGCAACGCCTCTATCTAGGACTGCCCTTGCATACCATCCGAGATTGCAGTTGGTGCAGAATGCGTCGCTGGGTGGTGATGGGAGTTACCCGTTCTCCCATGTTACCCTCCGCGTGGCCTGCATTGGTTGCCGACAGCCCGGTGAGATTCAAGGTTTTAGTTTTAACATTCAAAGTCCTACACGCATGGGTCCCCAATATCTGAGGGAGCCGCCTTCTTCCAATAGCTAACTCCGCCTCTGTGCGGGCTCATAGGCAAGGACTCCTCGGGTTCCATCGCGTCCAATGCCGGTTGGTACTTCCCCGACGACGCAGCCTCTCTGTTGCGCCCCCACCTCTGGAATCAACTGCCTCTGGAGCTGCCTGGCCCCTGATCTCCGACTTCGCTTGCAATTAAAAACTTGGTTGTTTGACCAACCGGGCTGTGACCCTCCTTTGGGGAGGGATGGGTTTTTTTTAATATATTTATTGTCTTGTTGTGTCTTATATTTGGGCTTGTTAGTTTAATGTCTTTTTAAATATTTATTGTTCTATGTTTTTAGTTGTGAGCCGCCCCGAGTCTTCGGAGATGGGGCGGCATACAAGTTCAAATATAAATAAAATATAAATATAAATAAATGACAGGTATAAAATAGAAAAATGTCTATGTTGTACCAGACTAATTTAATTTAACTGGGTTATTTGGCTGCAACCACCATGGACCTCTAATTGCAACTTGCTTGAAATGAGTAACAAAGGTATTGTCATGCCCTTGTTGGAGCAGCTGACAGGGAGTGGGAGTGTGGATCCGTGGCTGTGGAAGAAATGGGGGGAAGGGCACAGTCCAGCTGGGAATTCAGAGGAAGACCCAGGGCCATCCCCTCTTCATCCTAGGGCACACAGGAAGGAATGGAGAAGGAAGCAACATGGCTTACAGGGAAGGAAAGGACCTCATCCCTTCATGGGCTGCAGCTGGGAAGACTGTTTAAAAGGACAAACTGGGCATGGCAAAGTTGCTGGAAGCAAAGCGTGCATTATCTTTGTTGAGACTCACCTGGGTTTTGGCGTCCTCCCAACTGTGGGTGCTGCGTTATCCTTTGGAAGTCTGCAATTTATCATCCTGGCCTGTTGTGTTAATTACTTCAGCGTGGTTTGTGTTGGTTTTTAATTTCTAATTATTTTACTTGGGGTTTGGACTGCAATTCTTCCTTCAGACTGTTTTGGAAGAGTTTGATCTCCAGCCAAGGATAACTCGACATTGGGGGCCAAGTTGGAGGCATTAAAGGGAATTTATCTACTTTGGTGACTTGGTTATTTTTGTGCCATGCCCCAGGTCATCACAGGTATTGTGTTGCTATGTCTTGGGTAAAAGATTCCATGGATCAATTTCCTTACTTTTATTGGAAATAACATGCTAGGATAAATGAGCCTTTGGTCTCTTCAACCACAGTGAAGTTCTCCTGTTCCTGCCTGCATGTTTGTGATCTAGAAGATCCAATAGAAAAGGAGAAAGAGAAAAGAAGGAACATGAAATGATTGCACCTCCATGGAAAGTCTTCTTCTGTTTTACTTTCTATCATAGGGACCGATTGGGCTGAAAGGAGCAGAAGGGCCACTTGGTCCAGCAGGCTCCATGGTAAGTAAGCTAGTATTTCCCCTAACATCAAAGGAAGATCAGACTTTCGTTGCACAATGGGGAGAGGGGGTGTGCAACTAATACTCATTATCAGTGAAGACACCCTTACTGCAGCAAGATAGTCTTGGAGTCAAATTCTTGGTCACGATGTTGCAGCCTAAATTAATTAATAGCAAATATTAATCAAAGGAGAGGTTTGCATTAGAGATAACTTCAGATCAGAGAAATGGGGTTCATAGATTTATTCCCTCCTGATAGGGTCCTCCTGGGGAGCGAGGTCCCTCTGGAGCAGCTGGAGGCATTGGACTCCCAGGAAGAGGGGGTAATCCTGGACCACCTGGACCTGCAGGGGAGAAAGGAGCACCGGTATGTAGAAGGCACCATTTTGCCATTAATGATCAATTTTTGAAATAGACATTACAGCTCAACACAGATCTTACCCTAAAGAGCGGGTGAACTAGAACTTAAATAAAGGAAAGTCATCTAAAGGAATGCTTATTATAGCCTATCCCTACTTCCAGATGTGTTAGCCTACAATTCCTTCTCTGTGATGGGAATGTATCTCAGTTGTTGGAGAACATCAGATTGGGAATCATGGCTTAGAGAGAATTTTAAGATGAAACCATTGGATCCAAGAGTTGAGTAATAATAAATCCTTAAGGTCTGATTCTTTTACTTCCAATGCAAAGAGGTTCTTTGCTCAGATCCATAGGTGGCATCACTTGCTCCATCCTGGGTCTGGTTCTATCCATTATAAGATGGTATAAATTCAGCCTAGCAACTGCTTTGGACATTGTGCATAAAACCATGCCTTCCCTCTTATTTCATCACTTTATATTTTAATCTTTTTGATGTGGAACAAGACTTTGCATTTCTAAATGCAATATGCAAAAATTTTCACTTAGCCAAGTTTTAATTAAAATCTAAAAGAGTGTCACTATCAGATTAAAATACTAATAGGAAAAAGAAAAGTGTTCCAGATAAAAATGGATTTAGGGAAGCCAAATAGGAAGAATGAATAATAGTATTAAAACGTTTTCCAGATGCTCACTCCTATTATTAAGAAGTAGTTCTGTTTTGTTAATATTTGTTTTATAAATTGCCAGTTGCAGCACTTTAAGAAGCAAACTGTCCATCAGAACAGGACAACACATGAAACAGTGGCACAAGATTTTGTCTGTAATTGACTGGTATAAACAATGTCAAAGTCAAATCTCAAGATTTGTTAGACTCAGATGTGCTCATTAGGTCACAGGCTGTTTTGTAAAAATTACTACAAGTAAAAATGAAAGGAAGAAAACTTGCCATTACTGTCCTGTCCTGATTATTTATCTTTTATTCCTAACATAAATTAGGACTATTAATTGACTGGTTGCCAGCAACCTAATTTTTATGTAGCTTTGTGGCCACTTTGACAGTTTTGTATCAGCATCCTCTGTGTGATGTAACTCAGGTGTAAATTTGTATGTCTATACTTCACATATAACTTGTGAATTGCAATGGATCTTTGATTGGCAGTATCTAGTTGGTTTGAAAATTTAGAACTGGGAATTCTAGAGAAAGTTTATTCCCAAAGTGTGCCTAATTAAGGTATCCATTAAACTGCAGCACCCACTTTTCTATGCACAGTGAAAATTCTTTTTCCATAACAGACATCTTTATTTGACCATGTTTTTGTTTCCTTTTTCCCAGGGTGATCGAGGTCCCATGGGTCCATCTGGTCGTGATGGAATCCCAGGTCCAGTGGGGCTTCCAGGCCCAGCTGGGCCTCCAGGACTTGCTGGAGAAGACGGTGACAAAGTAAGGGATCTGCATTTTGGAGGAAATAGGAGGTGTAGTGGGTCCATTCGATTACATAGACCCGTTTTTGTTTCCTTGGCAACACATGGCTTGGCAACGACTTTATTGAGATTTTCCTAGCAATTACTCCTATAGCTGTTTTTCCTTAGCCAAGACTTTAGTTGGTGGGAGAAATGTTCCTGATAATAATTGCTGCAATGATGTTTTCTATTTTTTCTGTCCTCTGTCTCTTAATGTATGTGTGTATAGGGAGAAATGGGTGGCCCAGGACAGAAGGGAAGCAAGGGCGACAAAGGAGATGCGGTGAGTTAGAAGGAGATTGTTCAAAGGCTTTGATGAAACTTCTAACAGTTGCCCTTTAAAACTACTCCCACGTTTGCTTGCCATTTCTTTAAGGTTGGACTACTGAGATTCCTTTAAAAGATTGGAAAACCAGGAATTCAGCACCAGGAACAGAGAACTAAGTGTCACTGTTTCACGTGCTTTTTTTTCAACAGGGTCCCCAGGACCAACCGGATCCAGGGACCTATTGGGCATCCAGGATCTGCTGTGAGTCTTACTTTATCCCAACACTTTTTGCTGAAACAATATGAATTTAAGAAGTTTAGTGGAGAAAAAAAGCCTTCCTCTTACTGTATTTTCAGTAAATCCAAAATGCCCTAAGATTCCCTCCCCCTCATGAAATGTTTGTCTTCTTTCAAGTAAATATCTACATCATTTCCCTTCAAACTGTTTGTCTCCTCTATGCATAATTCTGCTCCTTTCCCTTATCCCTATTTTCTTTTTATATATATATATATATATATTTGTTTTAAATAATTTTCACGGTAAAGGTATGTAGGTCTTGGTGTATTCGGGTCTTGTCCGTGTAAGATTGAGAATACCTTGGCAACGTTTCATAAATCTCATCCGTCATCTTCAGGCTGGTGTCTTCAGCTTCTTCTGGGAGAAGTGTGATGTGGCTGTTTTTCCCTTTTAAGCTCCAGAGTTGGCTGTGTTGTTACTTCTTGATTGGTTGATGGAGTTGATATATGCAGATTGGATGGCTTTTTCCTGAGACCCTGTGTGGCTGAGGTGCTGGCTGTGTGTCTCTCAGCCTTTTGTGTTGTAACGACCTGGGTAATGGGCTGTGTGATGATGTTCTGAACTAGCCCTCATCAACAAACGAGTCCCAGCCACGAAAACCAACACCGGACCCAAAACAACACATGATGCCACCACCAATCTCCCTCACCAGACTCAAACCCAAGCCCACCCCACAGACAAAAGGCAACCACCATCCAGAAACCAGACCATAGCTGCAACTCCAGCTGCTACACCCCCCCTCTGACCCCCAAACTAAGCAAACTGACACACGCTATAAACACATAGCCAGACCTCAAACTCGGAGCCAAACCAAGGCCCGAATGTCACATCACAGCCTTCCACCCAGGATACTACATCATGGAACTCAGGAGATTACAACACAATGCTGAGCATTGGGTTGTGCTCCAAATTGTAAGCAGCCCTGAGTCTTCAGAGAGGCTGCATATAAATGTAATAAAAAAATATCAGGAGGTTGCAACAGAGACAACGACCCAGGAGATTACAGCACAAGACCCAGGATGTCACAATAATAGAATTCAGAAGATCATCACACAGCCCATTACCCAGGTCGTTACAACACAAAAGGCTGAGAGACACATAGCCAGTACCTCAGCCACACAGGGTCTTATGAAAAAGCCAACCAATCTGCATACATCAACTCCATCAACCAATCAAGAAGTAACAACACAACCAACTCTGGAGCTTAAAGGGAAAAACAGCCACTATCACACACTTCTCCCAGAAGAAGGAAGCTGAAGATACCAGCCTGAAGATGATGGATGAGATTTCGTGAAACGTTGCCAAGGTATTCTCAATCTTACACGGCACAAGACCGAATACACCAAGACCTACATATATATATATATATATATATATATATATATATATATATATATATATATATATTGTAATTATAATTTTTATAATTGGACTTGTATGCCCCTCTCCAAAGGACTCTTTAACTATTAAGAAGTTCCTTCCCACAGTAATGTTTAAGATCCTGCTTGGTTAAAATACTTCCCATTGTGTCACATAAATCCCAGACTTTTGGGCCGCTTAAAGCAAGTGAAGAATCGTTGATCTCTAACATAATATTTTGCTATTAGGGAGCTGATGGGGAGCCTGGGCCGAGGGCAGCAAGGCGTGTTTGGCCAAAAAGGAGATGAAGGTGCCCGTGGTTTTCCAAGTGTCAGTGGCCCACCTGGGTTACAGGTGGGTATGAGACCAGCAAACAATTTTTAGAAGGCTACACTAATTTGAATGTAGGCAGCATTAAAAAACATGGGTTTCAATTAATTTTATTTCTCTATCCAGTTAAATCCTGTCCTTTGGAATTCAAAACAGCTCATACAAGGATCACCCATTTTATCCTCATATCACTAGCATTGTGAAGTAAGGTTGGCTAAGAGATAGTGCCTGTTGATTTACACAATGAACTCAGTATTTGAGTAGAGACTTGGACCTGGTTTCTCCAATCCCAGACTAATTCCTTAATCCATCATCTATTATTCAGTGACTAAGTTTGCACAACATGTTTAAGCAAATCTGCTAAAGACATAATAGCTACATTCACACAAAACATTAAAGTTGTATGATTTACAACTTGGGTAGCTTTGTTTTGGTTTAGTGTTATGCAGTCACAGTTATCTTTAACTGTTCATTGTACAAATTAACTGTGGAATTAAAAGCCAAACAACCAAACACAGGAAGTTCAAATATGAAAAGCCTTTGGTTTATGATTCTAGCTGAAACCAATCTTTGGCTGAATTTTGATATGCTAAAATTTGATATTTTGGGAATATATCTTGTTTTCTGAATATTAATTGAAAGGAATTGGCATTTATCATAGTCTGCCAAAGTCTTGAAGCTGAAAACATGTCACAATAAAAATTAAAATGTTTCATTTGATTATTCCAGATTTTGGTGCAGTTGCACAATCACGTCATTCTCATGGCTATGCCTACATCGATCTCCCTACTAAATCTGAAGTTCATTCACAAATATTTAAAACAAAGAAAAGAGGGGGGAAAAACCCCTATCTAAATTTCAAATGTGTTCTTTTAAATCTGATCGTTGTCCAGAATCAGAGAATAAATGGAATGCTTTCTACTGCTCAACTGTAGTCTGTTATATACGTGTGTGTTTCCACCACAGGGAATGCCAGGACCCCCAGGTGAGAAGGGCGAAAATGGTGAAACTGGACTAATGGTAAGAGCCATTCATTTCCCCTCTTGCTTCACCTTTGACCCTGGGCTTGATTTTATTACCACTTATAAATCATTCCCTTTCCATTTTCTCTAGGGCCCACCTGGAGCTCCAGGGGCCCGAGGGCCCTAAGGTCCCAGTGGTGGAGATGTGAGCAACATTTTTTTTTCTCATGTAAAGCAAAGGGGAGAAGAGGGATTTCAGACATTTTAAGTGTTCCTGATAACTCAAAATTATATTCCCACCTTCCTCCTGGGGAAGATGGAGACATCAATTGGTGTAGAAGTATTAGACTGATAGTTTTGGGTAATCGTTGAAGATGAGTTATGGAGTTGCAACACCTTATATGAATGAGTGCAAGTGTAGTTGGACTACTGACAAGACATGCTATGAAGTGTTGCTGGTTGAATATGAAAACATGGCAGACAAAAGAAAACTCCAAATTTCTGTATAGCTCCGATTTACCACACTGAACCATATTCCAGATAGCCATAGAGCAGCACATTTATTCATAGTGCTGAGCTCACATGTTCATTTTATATAAAAGTTGATGTGTCATATATACAGTACAGTGCACATTGATCAATCTTCTAAATGGAAATGATCTGTATCTGTTGACTTTGTAACAACAGTTTCAAAACAATTAGGGTTACGGTGACCACATTTTTTTCATTTATTGATTGGGTTTTATGCCATTACTCATTCTAATAGTTTTAGATGCAATATAATCAGAACCATAAAGCATGGATGCTCCTGGGGATCCTTGCAGATCGAAAGACAGAATAGAAAATTAAGAAGTAAATTAAACAGGCTAATGGCTATTGAAATAAACCTATCATATAGATTAAACTGATAGAGAGAAAAAATTAATATAGTCATAAAACAAATTTAGCCTTCCCTTTATCAATAGAAGCTCAAAAGCAGGCCTATGGATATAGAACAATGGCTAAGCATAGCTTCATGTGTCTCCATGATGTGCTAATTTGATGGATGAATAGTCCCACCAGGAAAGCATCCCAAGAGACCTCAATAGCTGTAGCTATTGAGCAGGTAGATAGATGCTTAAGTAATGCAGCATGTCAAGTGATCATATGAAGACGCTTGAAAATCAATTTAAGTAAGTGCCTGAGCTCAGCAGTATCCATTAATTTGTAGGGCCTTGTGATATGCATGAAGCTCCCTCCATGTGAAAAGAGAAACATAGTTTCGTGTCAGGAAATGCTCTAGGTATTAAATTGCACAGAATCCACAGATGATAAATGTCAGTGAGTTATTTGGTCTGGAGCTGTGGCATAAGGCAAAAGGGGATGAGTTAAAAAACAAGGCTCCAGATATTAAACGCATGTAATATTAGTTGGAGGGAATGCTCTGATGTGATTAAGTAATCGGTTTAGGAGTTAACACTCACAACTGAGTGATTTCTCTGAACTAGTTGTTGTGTATCTTTTTTATTTCAGGGCCCACCAGGTCAGCGTGGTGGGGTAGGCCAGCCTGGTGCCGTTGGTGAAAAGGTGAGGCTTGAGAGGATATTTCAGGTGGAGGGGTAACCCCTGTGATATGCAGATGACTTCACCCAAGAGGGTGTAAAGGATGTGAAGTATTTGGTGCCAACATTGGGGAAATTGGGATTTTTCCTAAGGGAGGCAGTTGCAGTGCAGAAAGAGGGAATCTATGAAGCTAGATTGTGTTTCTAATTCTTTCTATCCCATTTCTATATTCATTGCTGATCTCTTTTCACCCCCACCTTCCAAAATATGCATGAAATATGCATGCCTTTCTTGTAACAGATGCATCGGGTAAAACATTTTAATCCAGTGCATTTTGAAGCTACTTCCATTCTATCCACATTTTGGGATGCCTTTTGTTTCAATATATTATCTTTTATTTGGAAATGGCATAGCAATATTTGAAAAAGATTGTGCCATGAAGGAGATTTGTGTTTTAATTCTTGTGCTGGCTTGGAAAATGCAAATGAGATAAGTTTGCATAAAAATACAAAGCCAATGAATTAATGGCCTGTCACTATGTGATGGTATTGGAACCAACACCATGGGCCTCAGCATTTTCCTCAGTACATCCACATCTCTGCAAGGGAACAGAAGGTTGTAATTTCCCTGTAAAATTTGCATACACTCTTTTCTCTGGCAGCTTAGAATTTAGCTAGCAGCAGATACATGGAGCTTTCAGTTATTCAAGAGGAAATAAATTCAATGAGGTAACAAATAGGAAGGGAAGAGAGTATATGGAAGCTGGAAATATCGAGAAATTAGTGTATGTGCATTGTTCACATGTGCTATCAACAGGTAGAGGAAGAATTATAAAGAACATTTTAACTTGCAGAGCATGTCTATAGGTAGAAGGTAGATCCAATGGCTTCTGAATAGTCCTGAAGTTCCTGGATATATCAGAAGCTGAATCTTGTCTCAGCGGACGGTTTCTAACTTTCATCCTCATTCTGTGATTTGGAGTATATTGAGAGTATATTACAAGCTTTTACATAAAACATTTAATAGTCTGTATGGCTAATAAAAAATGTTCACTCCAAAACAAATTGACAAGGATGCCTGCCACTATCCCTCACCTCTATTTCTGGACAGATGATATACTTCCAAGCAAAACTCTGGGCTGCTTTCAGCTGCTATCTTTATTCTAAAAGTGCCTGTAAGACCCAACAGTGTTTTAAGAACCAACAGTATTATTGGAAATAAAGATCATGCTGAACTTATTTTTCAAATAAAATATTTTTAAAAAATTAAAATGGCAGACAGCATGGCAGAGACCAATGAAGTGGTTCATAGGTACATTGAGGAAGTCTAGTTTTTAAAAATGGATGGATACATAATTTTAGTATGTGTCATTGTGCATATCTGAAAACTGGTCTCAAATAAGAACTGGAAATGCAATATTGGCTAGGTTAAAGATTCACTCTTTATTTTTTCTCTACCTTCTAGGGTGAGCCAGGTGAAGCAGGGGATCCTGGACCACCAGGGGAGCCAGGCCTACAAGTGAGTTTCTAAGTTTTGAGAAGACTTCACATGTGGTACTCCTTCCCTCTTCTTTGTAGGGCATGCTACTTGGAACTCAATGTCTCGCTATACTACATCACTCTCTGAAGTGTAGGGTCACTTGATTAATTGATCCTTCCCTGTCTTCGATTAAGTGAGCAGCTTAATGCTAAGTATGATTTAATAAAGATCTATTCTGGTGGGAATCTCCCACTACAATGGTAGAGGGACTCTGAGTTATATCTATCTGTGCATTCACAGGGAGTGAAAGGTGATGTTGGTGAAAAAGGAGATTCTGGCCAGTCTGGAGCAGCAGGGCCACCTGGAAAAAAAGGCCCCCTGGGAGAAGATGGGTCCAAAGGAAACATGGTGAGCTAATGATGTCTGAATGTCAAAGTGGCAACAGCTATGTGGTCCTATCTCTTTTATGGAAAAATATGTCAGATTCATCTAAAATGACACCTAAAATGATTCTTATGGCCGGATTGACTATCCACTCCTATAGCAACTTCCAGGAAAGATTTTGCAGCTGCTTTGAATGGATAGCTGAGTGAGCACTCTCATTTTGTAGTGAAGTTAATTGTATCTTTTCAAAATGCAGTTAGTATCAATTGATATCAATTAATAGTAATCAATTAGTATCAATTAATTGATAAAACTGGAAGGGACCACTTGGCTGTCAGTTGCAGTCCTCTAACATAGTTGACATAATTCAAGATGGTGTTCTCTCAATTCAGATCTTAATTTCAGGAGATCTAAAAAATCCATAAACTGACACAATCTGCAATTGATACTATTTTCACTTAGGCTTGTGAGGGAGTAGTTTCCTTTCACCTCTGGAGAAACTGGTATTTTCTGATATTTATGGCTTATTGCATTTCTCCATCATAGGGTCCGATAGGATCCCCTGGTGACCCAGGTCCAACCGGAGATCCTGGTCCTCCTGTAAGTATCAGCTTTGACCCGAGTCACAACATTGTCACATTTCATTTCCGGCTCTGGAAAAGAATTTAGTGGAGTAAGAAGTAGGAAAAATGTTTGAAAGCTACAGCTTTTCTTTTGTTTTATTTTTAGGGAAAAGGGGAATCTCATACTGGGATCCTACTCAAACCTTGTCTTTCATCATTTTAATTACATGAAAGTTTACATTTTTTACATGAATTACATAAATTAAATGAAACAGATTAATAAAAGAGAGTTCAGGCACTCAGTTCAGCATCTAGGAATTGTTTGTTTAACTTTCCAATTCCTAGGAGCTGCTGTTTTTAGATTTATAATCAATCACAGCTTTAGTTGGATGCAAGGAGAGACAAGAGCTTGGCCCTTTTTATACTGGGGTGAATAATCACATAGAAGAGGATGCAGAACCTGTGGCCTTCCAGGTGTCACTAAACTAATACTAAGGGCAACTGAATCTGGCAGGTCTGGTGATTAATTTTGCTGGGAATTATAATTCAGCAAAATCTGCAGAGATTCCTTGATGAATAATAAAGAGGTTTTAATTATATTCCTGATATATATGTATAACGGTTTTGGAACTAGAACTTCACCTGGATTGGGTATGAAATTAATGAATAGTTTAGGAAAAGGTTCTATGGGTGAAGCTCCCTAAATATTCTGATGAGGTCTGAGCATATTCAGTGACTAGAGAAGCTTGTTTCAAGTTGGAATGGGAAAGCACAGTGTGGTGCATTGAAGGACGAAGGTGTGACAAAGTAAACAATGAAGCTCTGAGTTGTAGCCCTCCATGTTACAACATTTTGTTGCAGGCCTCATTTGTATTCAGAATCTGATTTGCTTTGCTCCTATCTACTTCCGTGCAGGGCCTAGATGGAATTTCTGGTGAGAAAGGTGATGTGGGTGATCCAGGACTTCCGGTAAGTATAGAAAACATTCCTGGTGGAGAAACTATACATTCTACTCTGTAGCAATATTCTTGTTCACTTTTGCAAAAAAAAAAGTCCATACCGTACCTCAGTAGCAACAATATATATATATTGAGGTTTTATTTATTAATTTATCTACTTATATATTTACTTGTCCCAAAGGTGCCTTTTCAAGAGGCAACTGTACTTTCTGGTTTTTCTTTGAAGACGTTTCATTTCTCATCAAAAAAACCTTCTTGGATGAGAAGCGAAACGTCTTCAAAGAAAAGCCAGAAAGTCCAGTTGCCTCTTGAAAAGGCACCTTTGGGACAACCATGGCTTGGGTGACTGAGAATTTCAATAGATGTGTATTCTTCTTTTTCATATTTTTCAACTGCTCATCTCCCTTGGAAAAGGACTTTGGGCAATGTACAATAAAATGTTAAAATATAAAAACAGTATAAAAGTTTAAAACTTCTGGTTTTTAAAATGAATTAGAAAATGAAGAAAGGCTTTCAGGGCTCTAGCCAGCCCCATGGCTATGTGCTCCTCTGAGCTTCCCACGTGAAGCCACAGAGCAATGTTTTAATTCATTTACAGAAGGCCAGGAGAGTGAGGGCCTGCCTTACTTCCAGGGTGGGGAGAATATTCCACCAGGTGGGGGATGGAGGAATGGCAGAGAAGGGTCTCTTCCTAGTCTCTGCCAGTCAGAGTTTTTTAACTGAAGGGGTTGACAACATACCTTCCCTGCCTGTCTGGGTTGGGAAAAATCTATGTAATTGGATGAAGACTGTTCTGAAGGTAGCCTGGCCCCATGCCATGTAAAGATTTATAGGTCACAACCAGCACCTTGAGTTAGAACTGGAAGCAAACTGGCACCCAGGTGTTACATGTGCCCAACTTTGGGCACCCAAATTGTTCATGTAATTTTGTAATCATGCATTCTGCACGGCTGAAGCTTCTGGATACTTTTCAAGAGTAGCCATGTGTAGAGTGCATTGTAATAGCCCAAACAGGAGATGGGCAGGGCATGAGTGAGCAAGATATGTGTAGGGTTTTTGATAGAGGTATGATTGTTAGGAAAAATTGGAAAAAACACAAAGCAATTTTGAAAGAAATGAAAGTGGTGAAAAGAGCTAAAAAAGGAGTCTCCAGAGGAGCAAGTAGAATTAAGAATAAAACTAATGAAATTATTTGGAATGAAAATGAAATAAGGGAAAATGGGAAAGAGGATGTTAACGATTTGTAAAGGAATGAAAGTAATAAGTCAAAAAATGCTTTGAACGTTACTATGAAAAATGTTAAAATATTGATGTGATTTACTTATGGTGAAGCTGCTTGTAAAGATTTTCAGGCCAAGATTGTCGTATTTGGTAGATAAAATGGAGCAAAACATTGCACGTTTTTCATAAATCGTGGAAAAACAGTGAAGAGAGATGAATTTGTGTGTCTTGTAAGTTGAGATATTAAAAGTGGCAAAATGGATGGAGAGGTGTTCCGATATTAAGAAAAGTAATGGATAGCATGTGATCTGTTGTGAGGAATATTTCTTTGTCAAAAGAAGTGGAAATGTTTTTAAGACTCTGCTTCCATATCCACTTTGATCTATGGAAGAAAGAGCTGGGAATGTCAGAAGGAACACGAAACTAGGTAGAATGCTGAGGGGAAGAAGGCAAAAAGGGAGAGGGTCAAGAACAAATGAGTGCTCAGTGAACGTGATTTGAATACAAAAGAGAGTGACTGATACGAGAGAAGCTCACTCAGTCGGTTTGATCACACAGAGAAAAGCCTTGATGAGCCTTGGTGCCTCAGGCTGTTAATTGCCTGCACTTAAGTTCCAGCTGCCTACAACTGCTGTAGGCTCGAATCCCACCAGGCTCAAGGTTGACTCAGCCTTCCATCCTCTCGGGGTAGGTAAAGTGAGGACCCAAGATTGTTGGGGGCAATTAGCTGACCTTGTAAAAATGCCGCTTAGTAATAAGCAGGCATATACAATGGAATGAAGGCTATTGCTGAGCACACTGGGTTGCATCCCAAAAATTGTAAGCCGCCCTGAGTCTCCGGAGAAGGGTGGCATATAAATGTAATTAAAAAAAAAATCAGTCAGGATTGCAAAATGTATACTGTTGAATGGAGTTGACAAGATCCTCAAAAATAGAGAGATAAGGTCTAAACAACAAAAGTATCTAGTGATTGGGGATATGGTTGAAACAAGAACAGTTTCCAAGACCAGAAGAGTGTAAAGGGTGTATGACGTGAATTATATTTAGCTTTATTTTCCTTTGTTTTGTTCTTATTTTATAAATCCTTAAGTTTCTTTTCCATTCTATTTCTTATATATTTTCTGTGCTTCATATATTCCTGGTCATCTTGAAAATGAATAGTGGGTTAGGTTTATATCAGATGGAGTATTCAGCAGGTTCTGACCAGTTCTGGAGAACCGGTAGTGGAAATTTTGAGTAGTTTGGAGAACCAGCAAATACCACCTCTGACTGGAGATTTTACAGTATCCTTCCCCTGCCATGCTCACCAAGCCATATCCACAGAACTGGTAGTAAAAAAATTTGAATGCCACCACAGGTTCATATATATGAAAGTCCATTTTCTCCACAACATGCAAGATTTTATATATCCTGACTATATTTTCCTCATTATCCTTCTTTGCCAAACAAAATAATCTCAAATTATAATGTTTTCACATGTGAAAAGTATTCACCTGGTCTCTCTCACACATATTTTGATTGCTTTCTTCTATAGTTTTTCCATCTCTATTACAATTTTTCAAAATTGGTTACTAGAATGATACATTATTCTAGATTGGGATGTAATACATAAAGACATTACAGTATTGGCAGTTTTATTTTCCATTCAAAGGTTGCCTGGTATGAGCTTGCTTTTTTCACAGTTGTCACTCATTGGTGGAATCTTCACCAATTCTCAACCTTTTTTCCTGGTTAGTTACAGACAGCTCAGATCCCACCTTATGTATGGGATGTGAATCTACATGTTCACTGTATATTTATTTATTTATTTATTTATTTATTTATTTATTTTGGGATTTGTATGCCCCATCTCCAAGACTCAAGGCTCACAGCTAAAACATCAACAGTATATATAATAATAAATAGTTAAGAAAAAAAATTAAACTAAACAAGCCCAAAAGTTAAATGCTAAAGGCATAAAACCACCCTACCCACAGAGGGTCACAGCCCGGATTGGTCAAATAACCAGGTCTTCAGATCATGGCGGAAGGTGCGGAGATCAGGGGCAAGCGGAGCCCCAAGGGAGTTGGTTCCAGAGGTCAGGGGCGCGACAGAAAAGGCTCTCGGGGAACCGCCAGCCGGCACTGGCCGGCGGACAGGACCTCAAGGAGTCCTTGCCTATGTGCTCGCACAGGGCGGTTGGCATTCGATGTCGGCAGGAGTCGCTCCCTTAAATATTGAGGACCCATGTCATGTAGGACTTTGTATGTTAAAACTAAAACCTTGAATCTCACCCGAGCTAACCGGCAACCAATGCAGGCAGCGCGGGGGGGTAACATGGGAGAATCAGGGAACTCCCATCACCACCAGCGCCCGCATTCTGCACCAGCTGCAATCTCCGGATGGTATGCAAGGGCAGTCCTAGATAGAGAGCGTTGCAGTAGTCGAGTCTAGAGGTAACAAGGGCATGAGTGACTGTGCGCAGGGCATCTCGGTCCAGAAAAGGGCCATATGCAAATGGAGTTGACTAATTTGTTTCCTCTCCTGGATTTAGTTTTTTAAATTTATAAAGTGGGATTTGGGAGTCAGGGATATGTCTAAATTTAATAAAATAAATTAATGAAGCCTGATAATTGAAGTTCTCTAGAGGGGACAATAAGGAAATCTGAATATATTTTCAACATTATGTTAACTGAAATTTCCAGGATTTGGAGGCAAACCAGGGGAAAACATGATAAATTAATATCACCAGTGTGTGTATTTTATTGCTATTATTGTGATGAATAATATGGGGAACCTAAAATGAAAACAGTTGAAATCCATCAAAATGTTAAAAGCATTTTGATGTCAGAATGTTGCATACTATGCAGTTGTCTCTTAAAATATTGATATTGATGTATACTTAAAAGCCACACCCACTGATCCAAATAACAATTGTCACAAGTAGAAACACTGCATTCATGTGTAGTGGCATATTTATATATAGCAGGAATCTTATATCAATCCAATCAAGGATAATTAAGTTTCATTGCACTCAGGGACATTTTTTTGAGGGGTGTGATTGATTTACATCAGACCAGGTTATGGGATCAGGAAAATTTCTCCATACACTACAACACATGCCTTCCCAAATGATGTCCTTAGAAATAATACTTTTTGTTTTGTTTTTCTTATTTTTCTTTAGGGTCCACCTGGAGCTTTTGGGGAACCAGGTCCTCCTGGGCCACCAGGGAAGAGGGTAAGTCTGGACTTATAGTGGCAAATCTCCAAGGAACAACTGTTCTTTCTTCTCTTTCTGTATGAATGCCTATGACAGCATGCTCTGCCCACCAGTATCAGATAAAAATCTCCAATAAACAGCACAACTGGGTGGAAAATAGTTCAACAACGTGCCCAAAAAGTGATGCAACTAAGGATCATGGATGTTCACCTCAGACTAAACAAATACCAGCACTCCACAAACAACTTCAAGAACAACTGAATCATACTATGACCCCAGAACACACAAAAATGCTGACAACTACCATCAAGACTGTGTCTCTTAAGGCAAGCTGAAAAAAAGGAAAACAAAGCTCAAAAATAAATTGCTCAAGCTAATCCCCTGGAAACAAAGAGATATCTGAACTTAAATGCATAATCCATATGTCCAGCCCTCCCCAGTCCACTGCAGAACAATATCCTGCAAAATTCTAACTGACTAATTAACTAGCTAACTTGTTTGTTTGGTTTTGTCTGTTTGTTTGTTTGTTTAATTTTTTATGCTGCCCATCTCCCCTTTAAGGTGATTCTAGGCATCTTACAGGTTATAAAACAAGTGAAAAACAGTTAAAAGATTAAAACAATACAAAGTTAAAATATTATAATGAATTAAATATACAAAAGCCAAACTAAGATTGTTAAAGGCCAAAAAGGACATGGATGAGATCTTTTTACCCCATCAGCCACATCCAGCAATGGGTGCCCCCCTCAGGGCTCTAGGCAGCTGGAAAAACCAGATTTTGATACCTTTGCAGAAGGCCAAAAGGGAGGAGGCAGTTCTCACCTCCAGTGATATAGACACAGCATAAACAATGCTAATCAGTTAATTCTTTACAACCTTAGAAACAGGATTTAAAAACACCGGACCTGCCACAGAGACTCAAGAAAACATAAAACAGACAATAATACCCACAGACCAGAACACAGAATCAGAAGCAACTCAAAGCAGAGGACCGAGCAGCCCTCAAAAACCTAAAGAAGGACCAAACCATCACCATCTTCCCAGAAGACAAATAAACTTTGAACTACAGTTATCATGGACAGGATCCAATATATAGAAAAACCTAAAGGCTTGGAAGACAAAGAAATCTATATTCCAGACAGCACCAACCCAATAGAGAAACTAGATGACCCAGTCAAGAGAACCCTTAATGACCTAACCCCCCAAAAAGGTGAATTCACAAAAGAAGAACAGTGGTGGATGCCAAATTTTCATCTAGTTGTGTGAATATTCTATCAATGTCCCATTACGGTACCTCCCAAAAAAACCAAAGGACTAAAAATAGAAGAAAATGGAAGTATGATTTCATTTAATGTCACAGCACTCTTTATATCCATAAATCTGAAGCTAGTGAAAAAATTGATGGCAGCAATACTATACAACACACTCGACCTAACCAAATACTGAGATTGAAATACTCATAATCATGCACCTCATCAATCTTTGCCTCACTATCTACTTTCAGTTTGATGACAAATATACCAAAATATCAGAGGAATGCCCATGGAATCACCCCTCTCATGATTCAAAGCAAAGGACTCTAAAGTACAACCCACAGAAACAAAGCACAGGGAAATGCTATGTTTATACATTGCTTGAAAGTCTTATTAACTACTTTCTTGATGGGCTATAAAGCAGCTAAAAGAAAATTGGGCATAGATTAAACATGTGATAGTTCTGGAACAAGAGCCCTCTTAGCCAAAGGTAGTAATTTGATTTGTTTAAAAAAATGGGGAAACGTCCTTTCAAGAAAGCCTGCATCTGGATAATTATGCAATAAAGAAAAACATCAAGGTAATTTGCTAAAATAAAATAAAATGAAGTTCTTGGGGAAATTATATTGAAAACCCACTTTATGAGAAGCTATATACAAAGGCTCCTTACATTAAAAAAGTCATGAAAGAAAACATTTTCGCAATGTTTTTTTAAAAGATTTTTTTAAAATCTGCCACAGTAAAATGATGTACACAAATATAGCCCTATGATCAGAGGTAGTATTCAACCGGTTCGCATCGGTTCAGGAAAACCGGTAGTGGTGATTTGGTGTGGGTCTCTGAACTGGTGGTGACCCCGGCTGGCCATGCCCCTGACCAGGTCACTTGCTGCAGTCGTTCTCCTAGCTTTCCCTACCATGTGGTGGCTGTGGTGTAGCTCGGGTGGATGTCCCAGGGCTGCTGCACCTGGTCACTGCGTGTGCAGCCACTACACATGCAGTGTGCATGTGCAGCAGCCTGGGACATCTGCCCACCTGCCTGCCCTCCCGGAGCATGTTTTCTTCCTCTTCCTGTCAGACGCAGCTCTTCCGGCCCAGCCAGCCAACAGGTGGGTGGGTAGATGTCCCGGGACTTCTCTCCCCCCTTGTCGCAAGATGCCTGCAGTCCAGCAGCTGCACTGAAAAAAGCACACCCTGTTCTATGTGCCAGGCCCAGCAAGTCTGAGCAGCTGGCGCATAGAATAGGGTGGCACCGGATTGTTAGAGAAGTGGAGCAAAGCCGGAGATCAGTAGCCGCCTCTTTTGCAGTGCAGAAATCCTCCTGAATCGGCCGGCTGGTCGTCTTCTCTGCTTATTTGTTCTGTATGGCCGAGGAGGAGACCAGCCAGCCAGTTGGAGGAGGAGTTCTGTCTGAAAGAGGTGGATGGAGACTGAAAAAGCGGCAGCCCCTTTGGCCGGCTGGCCTCCTCCTCGGCTATACAAAACAAACAGACGGAGAAAGAGGAGACCAAGCAGCCAATTCGGGGAGAATTTCTGCACTGCAAAAGAGGTGGCTACTGATCTCCGGCTTCGCTCCGCTTCTCCAACAGTCCGGCACTGCCCTGTTCTATGCGCTGGCTGCTGGGACTTGCCGCACCTGGCACATAGAACAGTACATGCTTTTTTCAGTGCAGTTGCTGGACTGCAGCCGCACCGAAAAAAGCATGCAGCAGCTGCAGGCATCTCATGACAAGGGGGGCAAGAAGTCCCGGGACATGTGGTCACCTGCTGGCTGGCCAGGCTGGGCTGGAAGAGGCGCATCTACCAGGAGAAGGAAGAAAGAGTACTTTGGGAGGGTGGGCACCAGGCAGGTGGGCGGATGTCCTGGGACCACTTAAAGGTCGACTTTAAGAGTTCCCCCATTGAAGAAGCTGAGAACCGAGAGCAAACATAGTGGTGGCGGGGGTGATGGGGGTATGTGTCCCTCTACAAGGAGTGTGAAGGGAGGCAGACACTCCATCTCTGAGGAAAAGAGGAGGTGCCGAAGCCCTGGCTGTCACCCGGGAGGGCACTGCAGGGGACCCATCACATGCCCCTGTCGCCCCCGCCGCCACTAGTTTTGCTCTTGCAGACGGCCACGGCAGTGCCTGCAGCAGCAACAGGCAGTGCCGCAACGAGGTACAGTAAGATTTGGTGGTGCAAATTTATCTCTGAGGGGCTTCTGGCAAAAAGCAAAACAAAACCATCCCAAAACAAAACCCATTCAGCAGGCAGACTCGGCAGGCAGTCATGATCTTTAGTTGGGCTTTTTTTTTTTTTTGGTCAGCCCAAGGGTGGAGGAGAGGTGGAAAGGTACATAGGAAATCACCCTGTCTCTGCAACATCGGTCATGTGACTGAGTGGGTGTGGCCAACTCAACGTCACTCGAAGGAAGGTGCCACACCGTCTTGCCGAGCTGACTACGCCCACCCAGTCACATGACCACCAAGCCAAGCCTATTAAACAAGCCACGCCCACAGAACCGGTAGTAAAAATATTTGAATCCCACCACTGCCTATGATATAGCCAGTAAAACAGAATGGATGCTTCCATGAAAATTCTGTTTGATCAGCTTCCCTCCCAGCCCCACTCCCTCTTCCATAAGTGGAAAATATTTCTTGTAAACAAGCGGAACCAATATTAAAACGCATCTAAGACCCCTTAGAGGAAATCATGAATTTACAATTTCACACTAGAAACTCCCCTGGAAATAAATATTATCTTCTCTCCTTTGGCAGAAATTCCAGAATGAGGGACATGCTCTCCAATTTAACTTCTTCTGATACTGGTCCTTCTGATAAAAAACATTGGCTCTGTGCAGGCTGATTTTATAATTTTAGGTTAGCTTCATTTAGATTTCAGAATATGGCATATAATTTGTAATTATATACATCCCATGTTAGATGAAATTGAAATAATGTAACTTTCCTTTCCTGGTCCTGATATAAAATAAAGATTGTATTTCTGAACTGTTTAAATGAAAAGAATCCTATGAAAAAAGGCATACAGATATCCTGCTTACAAAGAAGGTTGAGGTTGACTTGGAAAATCCTAATTCTTTTAGTGGCTTTGCTTAAAATTGAGCAAATGTATATGAATTCTCAAGTTATTTTTCATTGTCTGAATAATATTCATAACAATCCATGTGTACTTTTTAGAGGTATTTTATTTCTGTATTGTGAATTATTTATGGGGATGGCTCCTCTGTAATATGCTGTCCATTTTATGTGTGATTTGCCTGATTTTTTTCAAACTGATAGCAAGTTGTTTAATTTTTGTATAAGCTTATGGTTTGAACAAAACTTTGCACGTTTATTTAATAAAATTGAGAGCATGAATAGAACTAAGTGTTCTCTAGAAGAAGGACAGAAATGTTAAACCACGAGATCTTAATCCAAGTGATTTATGCAGGGACTTCATTTTTCTGTTCCAGGGACCTTTTGGGCCAGCCGGACGTGAAGGTCGACAGGGTGAGAAAGGGACCAAGGTGATAGAAACCAAGCTAATTTTATTCTGGTATCCAATAAAGGAATGCTAGTTTCTCTTTTGTTTTGTTTGTTTTTCTTTCACCTATTCTGCTATCAGTATTTCCCGCAGGGTTGGACTGAAGCGAGGCTAATATCTCAGACAGAAGATTCTGAAAAGTAGCAATGGCTTCTCTGTGTTGGAAGACACATATCTTGTTGCTCAATCTTAACAACTTTAAGATGTGTGGACTTGGTCAACTCCCAAATCTGGAAGTTGAAGTCCATACAATGTCAGCTGGCGGCCCCTAGGGGTAGGACCTTCTCTGTGGGTGTGCCCACCTTGTGGAACCAGCTTCCACTGGAGCTCCGTTTGGCCCCCGACCTCTGCTCTTTCTGCCGTGGCCTAAAGACTTGGTTATTTGAACAAGCCTGTCTGGACTAAGGGGGGGGGGTTGGATTAGTTTTAAATGTTTGTTTTGGTTTTAGATAATTTATTTGGTCATATTGGTTTAATAATTTTTTAACTTTTTTAAATTTGTTACTGTATGGTTTTTATGATGTGAGCCGCCCTGAGTCCCCAGGGAGATAGGGCGGCATATAAGACCAAATAAATAAATAAGTAAGTAAGTAAGTAAGTAAGTAAGCAAGCAAGCAAGCAAGCAAGTACATAAATCAATCAATCAATCAATCAATCAATCTTAAAATCACTAAGATTGAGAAACATTGACTCTGCCACAAAGTATATTGGAGGAAGTAACATTCAACTGTCAATCTAATTAATTTTTGTACATATGTATGCATAGGAGAAGTTATTCATGTTATTCTTGACAGCAAAACATACTATACAAGAAATCATTCTACAATAGCCACCTCTATCCTTCAGTTCAAAAAGCAAAATGAATCAAATAAACTTAGTATTCTTTAAAACGCTCTGCTCCATGAAAATAGTGAATAATAATTGGACAATCTTGAAATAATAGAATATTGTTATGATAAATGGATGGTTTTTCCCTCTCTCTTTCTCTCTGTCCATAGGGTGAATCTGGTATAGAAGGTCCCTCAGGGAAAATGGGACCTGTGGGCCCACAAGGACCTCCAGGCCAACCTGGTTCAGAAGGTCTGCGTGGAATTCCTGGTGCAGCAGTAAGTTTCTTCAGTTCTTGGCAAACGGTTGACAGAGGGATGAAGGAGAATAGGCTGCAAATGAATGCAATATCATGTTGCATTGAGAAAAATGCAAACATTAGCAATAAAGTTCCAAGACAGAAAATTAAGTTTCTTTAATAATGTGAAAAGAGATTGAGGAGAAGGTGAGTCTCTGTTCTTCAGTCTAAAAATAGAGAAATAGAAGCAATGAACTTTGAACTATTAGCAGGTGGATTTAGTTGAAAAATTAGAAAATGTCTTTCTAATGCTAGAAGACTTGGGCAAGAAATAATAAGGTTGGAAAGGTGGTGGAAAAATATTCTATTCTTTGGAACAAACTCCGCTTTAAGGAATAAATGGACTAACTCCAGGGTCATTTATTAGATCCCTTTCAAATGAGTGACTGTAGTTCAGAAGAGCTTTGGGTGCATCAGAAGGGAGGCACACAGCATTTTAAAGTTGTTCACATTGTCAGCTGAAGGAAATGAAGCAGTGAAGACATCAAAGAAAGCTCCAGCTGAGCATGGAGTTCCCTTAGATGCCCACATACTGTTCCTTTAGTTTATAGGCCATTTATTTTATAGGGCTTAATGAGTAATGATTGAAGAATTTCCTCTTAACAAATTCTGATCCAGCTTTACAGTACATCATGATCTGTACCTCTTAGTTAAGAAAACTTTAATTTATTAATTGTTTACTTCTTTGTTTATTTTAAAAGAAAAGAGAGGAAAAAGACAAAAATCATAAAGTACAGATGTTACATGGAAAAGTTTGCAGAGTAACATAAAGATAAAAATTAAAACACAACATGAACTATTCAACTGGAAGAAACATCTTACTTTTATCTTGATTTATTAACGGATTAAAACAAATATGAAGGTAGTCTCATGATCATTTTACTATTCTAGTACTTTCAAAACTTGTATTTAACTATTATTAAAGTCAAAATTTAGATTAGATAAGAAACCTATATTATAAAAATAATGAAAAGAGTTTAGAATCTGTATTTTAAGAGAACACAAAGCTCAGGTGTAATGGCAGGGCATGTACAGAATTGTACTCCATAAAGAGTTTCTAAGTTAAATGGAAACTAACATCTGACTTTTTTTTCAAATATAATGTACTTTAGACTATGTTACATTCTCCCAGAATATAAACTGTCATTTTTAAAGGAATTAAATGTGATTTCCAGTAAAAAGCGTAAAATATCCTTGTGACAAATATATATAAAACCAGCTCAGTAATTGGTAGAAAAGGAAAGTTAGCATTCAGGATACGTTTCATTCTATAATGATCATCTTCCAGCTGAGTTGAATTTTATGACATTTGCACGAAATATATGTCTCTTAAATTCCATGCTTCCTCAATGTCTCATGCTGTTACCAGATTTAAAAAAAAATGAAAAGGAGTATATTAAGAGAAAAAATTGTTTCAAGAGCATGTTTCTAAACATTTGTGGGGGAATGTTCACAGCTGTAAAAAAATTCACATGTTGATTTCTGTTCTAATAAGTCCAGAAGTAGCAAGAACTAGAACATGATTGGACAAAACGCTGGATTTAATGAATTTATGTGAACCTGATAGTTATGCTTTGCCTAAGCCATTTTCTAAAACCAATTCTCAGTTTGGATCGGAACTATGCAGCAAAACTTTTACTAGACAGTTCTCAACTGGGTGGTCACTTGATGGAGTTCACAGGAGAAGGAAAAGAACAGCTATTTTGCAAAGAATTTCTTCCTTCCTTTCTTTCTTTTCTTTCTTTCTTTCTTTCTTTCTTTCTTTCTTTCTTTCTTTCTTTCTTTCTTTCTCCCCTTTCACAATAAGAGCAGGGGAAAATAGCTCTCCATAATATATTTTGAGAGATTAACTGAACACATAATGGTAAATGACCACATAACATTGCACAGTCAGCTTATTATTTGTCAAAAGAAAATTACAAGACGATTGAAAACTTGAGTAAACTTGCTTTTACTCCACTATATCCATAGCCTTGTTGAGACTTTTTTTAAAAAGAAAGACACATAAAAAGTATCTCTAAAGGATAATTTCTTTTTAAATTCATTATTGTGAAAATGAATGCAAAAGTTTAATATGCAAGGCAGCCAGGTTTTCTTTTGATAAGATATTTCAAGACAACTGGTGCTGCAGGTCCTCTTGCTGATTTGTTGTGTGGCCTCAAAGCTTTTTTTTATTAATTCCATTAATTCTAATAAACTTTTGCACATGATGCTCTCCTCTTGGAATTGCTGGAGAGGCAGGTGGAATGAAACAACATGGCTGTTTGGCTTTTAGAGATAGGGCAAATGACTTTGAGTTTGGGCAGACTCAGGGAGGCAATGGAGGATGGGACAGCTGGTATGCTATGATCCATGGGGCTGCAACAAGTCATGACTTAGCAACTAAAACAATAACAAAAACGATTTTGGCAAGCTACTTTAAGGTTACCTCCTCAAAGCTTTCCATGGGTACAGATCAAAGCCTTTTTCACAGGAAGGAGATGATGTAGAGAATGGAAGAGTTCGCCCAGATGTACTTTTTAGTGCCAAAAGCCTTTTAATTCTTGTTGCTAATGTTGCAAGTTCTTTCTTCTCTAGGGTGAACCTGGTCTACTGGGAGCTCCAGGACAGGCAGGGCCCCCAGGTCCCATGGTAAGCAAAAAGAAATGGCCTCTGCACAACAACTGGTCTTGTCCTAAGACTGTCAGTGAACAATGCTGAGACTCTTTCACAGTGAATTTCCCCTACTTAGGGTTGGCCTTATATGGGTATTTATTGTTGGGGGCAATGTTAGGAGGACCTTCTAACAACAAAAAACAAAAGAATCCAGCAGTGAAATGAAGTAGGCTTTTCAAATTATTTTTCAAAGAAAAGTGAGGGAAGCAGCTGCTTATTCTGATTCACTGAGCAGTTATTACATCAAAATTCATGGTTGATTAAGGCTCAATTCTCAGAGGGAATTACTAGTTATGATTTAAATGAATTAGCCAAGATTAAATTACAAACTAATGCCATTCCAAAGAATAGATGTGAATGAACCTATATAAAGGAAACAGTTGTCAGAATAGGGGAGGACAAATGAGTAACAGTCCTACTCTTCTGGTGTCTCTGAATTGTGGTTTGCTATTGACTCCAGCTCTAAATGACTATTTATTGCAAGAGTGCTCAATTCCTGTTGGCCCAGAGACCATATTCAGCCTTGCATAGCATATTGTAAGCAATACACCCAAAGTGGATGAAACCATTACTTATCTGGAGCAGGGAAGACTGAAATGAATGTCTAAGCCATGGGTGTCAAACTCACCATGTCATGTTGCCATCACATGATGTATCGCTATATTGTTTCCCTTCATGGAGCTGGGGTGGGGGTGGCCTGTACATGACACATCTGGCCCATGGCCGAGAGTTTGACACCCCTGGTTTAAATCTCTGCAGGAATAATGTAGCCCTTTAAACTTTCACAATCTTCAAAACCAAGAAAAAAGATCCAAATGCTGAAAATGTTGGGTGTATACACTACACTGGAGGGCCTCACTGGTTGATCATGCTAGTAACTTGATCACTTGATCGCTTGATCATCATGATATGATGATCATCATGATCATCATATATGAATATAGCACTTGATCATCATGATATGAAAAAGACATTTGGACTCTAGAAAGAGTGCAGAGAAGAGCAACGAAGATGATTAGGGGACTGAAGGCTAAAATGTGGATGGTTGCAGGAATTGTGCATGTCTAGTTTAATGAAAATAAGAACTAGAGGTGACACAATAGCAGTGTGCCAATATCTAAGGGAGTGCCAGAAAGAAGAGGGGAGTCAACTTATTCTCCAAAGCACCTGAAGGCAGGATAAGCAGCAGTGGATAAAAACTAATCAAGGAGAGAACCAAACTAGAACTAAGAAGAAATGCCCTGACAGTTAGAACAATTAATCAGTGGAATGACTCCAGAAGTTGTGGGGATCCATCATTAGAGGTTTTAAAGAAGAGATTGGACAACCATTTGTCTGAAATGGTATAGGATTTCCTGCCTGAGCAGAGGGTAGGACTAGAAGACCCCCAAAGTCCTTTCCAACTCTGTTATCATGAAGCTTCCAGGCAGTGCTTCTTGAACTCTGTTCTTAATGCAGCTGTTCTCCTCTTCATAGGGTCCTACAGGGCTCCCTGGTCTCAAAGGTGATTCTGGCTACAAGGGAGAGAAGGTAAACATAAATAGACTATTCCTGCCTGGGTAGAAAATGAAAGACCTTACAATCTTCAATTGAATCATCTCTTGTCCTAGAAAGGCTTCTTCTTTCTGCAGCTACCTTGTTAAATCTTGAGCCTTTCTTTTCAATTGTTGTAACTGTTAGATGGGGTCTTGCATAATTTATGACCCAGGAAGCTGATGAGCCTTAGATAGTAGCTCAACAAGAATTTTATATTTGCCTCCCTGCCCAGAACTGCTATAATTCAGCTAGGTTAAAGAGGCGATTGTTAAGCACATCTGGAGGTATTCAGTGCTACATGTACTTGTGGGGGAGCTCACCAACTATCAAATGGGATTGCTTTAGGATGTTATTAACTCATATAAGACCAACAGAACAATGCACTATTGGAAATCTCAGCTGAAGTTTTTTTTTAAATGAATGGATGTTGAATGGGTCATAAGAAAAGAGAACAAGATAGTATCAATTAGCAATAGAGAAGTATGAGGTCCTCTCTAAATGACCATGCAGTCCTTACTTAACCATTGCAGCCAGGACTGCTGGAACCACTGTCACTAAGTGGTATGGTAACATTATGTTTTGCTTAATGGCTACTTGGCTTAGCAATGGAAATTCCAGTTCCAGTTAGGGTTGTGACCAGAAAACTACCTGTATTAAGAGCCATGGTGGCGCAGTGGTTAGAGTGCAGTACTGCAGGTTATTTGTGCTGACTGCCAGAGGCCTGCAATTTGGCAGATCAAATCTCACCAGGCTCAAGGTTGACTCAGCCTTCCCTCCTTCCAAGGTGGGTAAAATGAGGACCCAAATTGTTGGGGGCAATAGGCTGACTCTGTAAACTGCTTAGAGAGGGCTGTAAAGCACTGTGAAGTGGTACATAAGTCTAAGTGCTATTGCTATTGCTATTAAGCAAAAATGTTGAGCTTCCTTCTATCTAATGAATAATAGTTGGTTCTGCTCTCATGTCATGCTTAACTGGAACAAAGTGTTGTGCATACAATTGTATGAACACAGTCAGGAGGGATGGATTTGTAGAGGTCAGTTTTAGACACAACCAACCTAAATTCTTCTTGTTCAGCAGTATTGTTCAAAAAAGATAAGATAGTTGATAGAAACCCAACTAGGTTTCCACCTAGATCAACTGAGACATTAACAATTGTGCATTATGCCACAATTTTAATATGAAACATAGTTGCTTTGGATTAAGCTAAACATCCCGCAGCCAACTACACTGAACAGAATAACATTGTAAGAGTGCTAACCTGCTCTTCTTGCCTTTTGCCTTAAAAGCAAATTCCTAGAAGATCCTGCAAATACAGGACTGCTCTGGATCCTCTTGTCTGTCTTATTCTTCCTTTCTCCAAAGCAACATTTTCCCCAAATAAACAAATAAAGCAGCTTCTTGATAGCTTCAGCCAAGATGGCTTCTTGCTCTTTGATGAAGGCACAACTGCCACTGGTTTATCAGGTTACATCACTACCCAGCAGTGGCAGCAACCATGGTTACATTCACTGTATGAACATAACCTGTATTTCACTTTGGAGAAATTATCTTTTCTAGCAAGATCCAGAAATATGTATATATATATTATGTGTAGGGATGGGGTTGGGGCATGTAGTACTTTAAAATGGCCTTTTGCTTTCAAAAGTTTTGACTGAAGAACTCCAGTGAAGAGAAGTGGCTTCTCAGCAATGGAGTGGCTACTTTGCTGGAAAGCCATTTTTCCTAAAGTGAGGGAAGAGAAAATTAAGAGCCTTGGTGTGCAGGCTGTTAAACGCCTAGCACTTAAGTTCCAGCTGCCTGCAATTACTGCAGGCTCGAATCCCACCAGGCTCAAGGTTGACTCAGCCTTCCATCCTCCCGGGGTAGGTAAATTGAGGACCCAAGATTGTTGGGGGCAATAAGCTGACTTTGTAAAAATGCTGCTTAGTAATAAGCAGGCAATATACAATGGAACGAAGACTATTGCTGAGCGCATTGGGTGGTATCCCAAAAATTGTAAGCTGCCCTGAGTCTTTGGAGAAGGGTGGCATATAAATGTAATTTTAAAAAAAAGATAGATCAGCATTCCATAATACTTCTGGTCAAAATGACAGTGCAGAACCTCTTGCCTCCATGATGTGAAGTACCTCATACCTATTTCACACACTTTTTATTATACGCTGGTTTCAAAATTCTCTTCTTTGTCAGAGTGTTATTATTATTATTATTTTTGCTAAGCAGTTCCCTTTTCCTTCTAGGGTCATGTAGGACTCATTGGGTTGATTGGCCCTCCAGGTGAGATGGGTGAAAAAGGTGACCAGGGGCTGCCAGGGAACCAGGGAACACCAGGCACTAAAGGCGATGCTGTGAGTAGATGGAGGCTGGTTGAGATGGGACTCCCCAATCAGGCACACAATACTGATATTCTATTTCCTCCTCCAAAGGGTGATACTGGACCTCATGGTCCTCCAGGCCCACCTGGATCTCCCGGCCTCTTGGTAAGTATTTCCTGCAAGACTCTAAGTAGCTTCCAAAATAATTCCTCAAAAGCTCCAACTCAGTAATGCCCAGGATATGGGCTTTTTGGTATGAGAACTTATCTAGAACTCTGCAACTTTTGTCTCCCTCTTCCACACCCAAGCTATTTTTCTTTTTCTGTTCTTCCCCAGTTATCTAAAACCTTTTATTCTGACAATATTTCATCACTATCGCTATTTCATTGTTTCCTATCCATATTTTCTGACATCGTCTTTATTTCCTTAGTTTCCTTGCAAAAGGATATTATCTCTTACACTATTTTGCCATCTTCTTCTTATATCCAGGAGCTCCTTTTGCCTGTTGACCCTTTCTGTCTTTCCGTAGGGCCCTCTGGGACAAAAAGGCAACAAAGGGTCTTTGGTAAGTCCCAACCAATACTGCAGGGCTCATGAAGAGGAAGAGATTAAACCAGGGTTGTCTACATAGGAGTTGCTATTCTTTGGGCTTTAATTTCGAAAGTCTCCAACAAAGGAACTTAAATTCTGGGACAATGAAATGATAGCTGTAATCTAGAGGCAACTAATGTACCACACATTGTACATTTGGTTGATGTATAATGTATTATTATTATTCTAATCATGGGGAGAGATGTGCATTTAAGGGAGGTTCTGAATAGTGCTTATGATGCTTAGCTCATGACACTCAAGCAGAATTTGGGATCTGAAAATATTGCTAAACTGCTATTTCTAAAACCGCCAGATATGAGCAGTGGTAAAAAGGTATATATGCGTTGGTACCAAATTCTTGATCCATCTTCCTGCAGGGACCTATTGGACCAAAAGGTGATCCAGGACCACGAGGGACACCAGGACCACCAGTAAGTGAAGGTTTACTACAAGGTCTACACAAAATTCACCTATGTTCTATATAGCTTTCTCTACGATACGGTATGTCTACTGTATCTGCATGCATTTTTCTAGCCATCTTCTCCCATTGCATGCATGTTTACTGCTTTTTCTCTTAATGTTATGGTAATGGTTATAAAAGCATACAGAAATTCCCATATTGGGAGAGATGGATATTAAAATGCATACATCTTTGTGTAAATTTCTAGCAATGGAAATACTGCATGTGTCCACGTTTTTTACACATTACAAAATTCAAAGAAATGTTAAAAATGAAAGGTTTGCTTTGAGTTTAGGCAACATAAATTTAAAAGGTCTCCTTTGATTCATGTTTGATTAATGACATTTTCTGGATGTGTACATGATAACAGTTCAAAGAGGTTTATGATTCCTTTCTTCCCTTTTTTAGTTTTAAACATTTTCTGTCTGGCTGAAGCCTTGGAATTCTCTGGTGATCTCCCACCCAAGTTACTTAATCAGATCTACCTTTATGTCATGTGTGTACACAAACTTTTGTGTCTTCTTTCTGTTTTTCATTTTCCTACTTCTAGGGCCGTCCTGCTGAACTGCAGAATCCAATGCCCATGGGAAATGGGCGCACAAGCCGCCAAAACTGGGAGATTGGAGAACAGGGGGATGCTCCAGTGGAAGGGGATATTGATCCTGATGCTGATGGGCTGGCAGAAGTCCTGGCAGCCCTGAGCTCTCTCCGCGATGAGGTGGAGCAAATGCGATGCCCACTGGGCACCCTGGACAGTCCAGCCAGGGTTTGCAAGGAGCTTCAGTTTTGTCATGCTCATCTCAAAGATGGTGAGTTTGAAGATGAAACTCCAAGCAGTGGGTTCAGAATAGAATGTGCCGTCTACCCTAATTTTGAGAACCAAAGGGATCTGCATGTTGCCTTTGGTAACTGGGGAAGAGGGACAGCCTGCAAAACTCATAACTTTCTGATTGTGAGGAGCCTACTTCCTCATGGTTTCCCTAACCCTTTCTGCACTGATCCACATAATATTCTTTAGGTGAATACTGGATTGATCCAAACCAGGGATGCAGCCGAGATGCCTTCAAAGTTTACTGTAATTTCACAGCTGGTGGAGAAACCTGCTTATTCCCTGACAAGAAATTTGAGGCTGTAAGTAGCTCACTTGACCACCAAAGAGGTGATCAGGAGAAAGATCAGAAACTATGTAAATTGCCCTAGCACCTCAAACAGGTCACTTGGCTCAGGAACCTGAATTTAAAACCCTAAGATGAGCAACAATATGAAATCTATGCCTTTAGGTACGACTTGCCGCCTGGAGCAAGGAGCAACCAGGAAGTTGGTTCAGCACTTTCAAAAGAGGCAAAAAGGTAACCTTCTCCACTTTGTCACGCTTGTACCTACCGTGTTTCCCCGAAAATAAGACCTACCCCGAAAGTAAGACCTAGCACTATTTTCTAAACCTGCCCTAAAATAAGACCTACCCCGAAAATAAGACCTAGTGTAAATCTCCAGTTCCAGGAAGACTTTTCAGGAGCAACCGTGCACCCGAAACACCCCCTACACTCACACCCACTATTTGGCACCATAAATATATAAGACCTACCCCGAAAATAAGACCTAGTGTGTTTTTGGGAGCCAAAAAAAATATAAGACAGTGTCTTATTTTCGGGGAAACACGGTAGAGGAAATCTGGAAAAGGAACGCAGTACTATTTCCCATTTTCTGTTAATTAAAGTCATGGCCCAGTGCAGTATTAAATCCATATGCAAGGCCAAGCCATCTTTCTTCAGATATGATTTATAACTGATTGGATAACAGAACAACAGAGATGGGAAGGTCTTTGGAGGTCTTCTAGTCCAACTCCACTGCTCAAGCAGAAAACCCTATACCAGGGGTGTCAAACTCAAGGCCCGGGGGCCGGATACAGCCCGCTGGTGCTTAGATCTGGCCTGTTGGGCCGCCTTGGAAATAGTGAAGGACTGGCCCACGGTGCCTCTTCCAGTGAAAAACGGAGCTTGCAAAGGCTGCATGTGGCCCTCCCAAGCTCCGTTTTCACTGGCAGAGGGTTACAGGAGGCTGTTGCAGCCGAAAATGGAACTCAGGAGCCTGTTTTTGCTGACAGAGCCTTGAGCTGCTGCTGGTGCCCCACTGACACAAGTGATGTCATGCTTGCCACGCCCCCCCCAATTCTTGCAACAATTCTTCATATGTTTTAGCCCTCAATCCCCTAATCATCTTCGTTGCTCTTCTCTGCACTCTTTCTACTGTCTGAAAAACTTTTTTATAGTGTGGTGACCAAAACTGGATTCAGTATTCCAAGTGTGTCCTTACCAAGGCACTATAAAGTGGTATTAACACTTCACATGATCTTGATTCTATCCCTCTGTTAATGCAACCTAGGACCATGCTGGCTCTTTTTTGGCAGCTGCTGGGTTCAGACAATGCATCCAAACCATTGCTTACAAAGTATAATTGCTGGATTCAAAGCCAAATGGATCATAAAAGGCTTAGTGTGTAGTGTAATTATAGCCACTCGGTGTCTTTATTTGTGAGGAGGTTGCAGTGTAGACTGGAAGGAACATAGTGGCTTTCTGTTAACTCACCATTTATTTCTCTTCCCCTTCTTCTCCTTCCCAGTTCTCCTATGTGGATGCAGATGGCAACCCTGTGCTGGTCACTCAACTCACATTCCTGCGCCTGCTGAGTGCTGTTGCCCGGCAGAACTTCACCCTCCTCTGCCAAAATATGGCTGCTTGGTATGAAGCTGACACCAGCAGCCACATGAAGGCACTGCATTTTCGGGCTTTCAATGATGTGGAGTTGATGCACAACAGCACAGAAACTCCCATCCATGCCTTGTATGATGGCTGCCAGGTGAGGGAGCATTCTTTTAACTTTTGTATCTCTTGACCATTTCAGTATTGCTTGATCTTCATCCCCACAACGTGAAGTGACTCTGTGAATTGCAGGTCACAGTGATCACACCTGGAGCTTAAAGTGAAGGTGCTGACCTGTGAGATCACCATCACATGATGGAACTTTGAGTATTGCAAAACTATCATGAAGGAAAATCTTCTGCTCCAAAAACCCTTTCAATGACTTCTTCCCTTTCATTCAACTTTCTTTTCAGCATTTTCCAACTCTCATATGATCCATAATAGGTGAGACATGTTAAAAGACCAGAATAAAATATTACTCTCTATTCCACTCTGAGAAAAATACCCATAATTTTTTGAATTTAGAGCCATTGCCTCCTTGGTCCATGCTTGCCAAATTAAGGCATGTTATGCTTTCTCAATCATGTTTGATCTACTGTTTTTCATCCCCTGATGAAACATTTTCAAACCCCGATGCAGCCATTATTTCACATCTTCAAGATTTTGCTTTTGAAGTTATCTTCTCTACTTTCAGGTACGTAAAGGTCAGGAGCGGACAGTTCTACAAGTAGTGACGCAACATGTGGAGCATCTACCATTGGTTGATGTGGCTGTTCAAGATTTTGGAGATACCAATCAAAAGTTTGGCTTTGAGCTCGGCCCGGTCTGCTTCAGTGGCTGAGCCCTCCAAAGATGGACACTCCCTCTAGACCATGTTGGACCACCTCTAGAAAAGGGAGAACTAAAAACCCTTTCTCTCTGCACTGGTGGGTGGGTGGGTGGGTGGAGGGATGCAGGAGTAGAGTCAGCCTTGCAAAGACCTGCCGTTGTATTTAACCTGATGACAGCCTCCTATTTATGCGGCCAAGGTCCCTCAGGGTGTGACTCTTGGGGAGTTGCACAGGGTTCAGACTGAGCCAGGGCCCTCTCTTGTTGCAGCTCCATTATTGGTGCTATTATGCCGTCTTAGTGAAGCACTGGACTGACTGGTCAGATCTGGCCACCTCTGGCGATGGGGATAATGGAGACCACATTCTCCATAGTTGAATTTCATCCCAAAAAGGATACGGGGATGTCAAGATTATGCCTGAAGCATGTTGGGAACTGGAAATTCAGGACCAATCCATTGGCACAGCCATGTACTCCGATGCATTGGCAATGGGAAAGGATGGAGACGTAGAGCAATAGTTTTGGAACTAATGGGCAACCACAGAAAAAACAAGATACTGTACTGAGATAAGATTTAAGGAATAAGCATAAGATATCCATATTTTTTAAAACTGTATTGTACTGAATTCAACTCAATTGATAAGTGTCTTGGCATGACAGTGCAATGCAATTTGGGATCGCCTGTATAGGACTCTTCCATCTCTTCCTTCCAATTACCATGAAGATTAATTGACATATACTTCTCTACAACAACCAAAAGCTATCCAGATACTATGCTTAGAGTCTGCATCCTCTTGGGAAAAGTAATCACTATCTTATTTTCCTATCTTAAGATCAAATGGTGCTTGTGTAGCAAGACATCCAAAGTCTTATTGTAAGAATGCTGAGCCTGTCTCCCATTCTTTATATTTATTTACTACAAGTACTTCACCATAACGCTATAAGCCCACCATCATTTTCATGTTGGAAAGAGTAACTACAAACCATACTCACTAGCCTCTCATCATCCTTATCTATCATTCTATCCATGCCCCACAGATTCCTATAAGGCATTTTCCCAAACTTAGCAACCATTAGTTTTGGGAGGGAAAATTTGACTGGAAATTTTGAGAGCTGTAGACTGAAGACAGCTGTAGGGCACTAGGTTGGGGAAGACTGTTATAAGGTATGGCTAGTGATTCTGACATGTTTTCTCTTTATGGAGGAAACAGTACAGTAAAGCTTGATTCTCTGCTAGCAAGACACTTAACAGATTCCTTGAAGCCCAACAGCTTATTCAGAGATGAAGCTTGTACCTTGTGTTTTGCCTTCTGCACTGTGCCATGTTCATCATTTATCACTGAATTTTCTTCACACTCTGGTGCTAAGTGCCCCTATTTTTATGCTTCCATGTATCTCAGGCTGTGGCACAAACTGGGTATGTATGTGTCCACACATGTATGATGGTTACTGTATTCACCTAACAACCCTCATTAAACCACAAAACGTGACTGCCCACCATTTTTGTATCAGCTGGATTGGAAAGACTCTCTAGCCCAGGATTTTAGGGCCAGTGTCTGATAGGAGAACTGCTGGGTTGGGTTTTGGCTGTTCTGAATTTGGAGTTCCATACTAGATGTCATATGTGCAGGATAGGTTTCCTCTTTGTTCTTTTGAGTGATAATCAGAATTCTGCCTGATTGTTAGACAACCAGTATTTTTTCCTGCTGAAGCAGAGGTAGCCTTAAGCAAAGTGAAACCTAACTGTGGGAAGACATCAACTTGATAGTTATTGCATTTTCACTGCTGAGATTGGAGAGAATCACATATGAATTTTTCTATCACTAATGCCTTGCGTATTTGACAGGAAAGGGACATATTTTGTTATTTTGCTTCAGTGAGGAGAATATCTCTTGGACTTTCACTTCCAGCCTGTGCTATTCACCAACAGCATCTCTTTTGGCATCAGAGATTTAATTCTGTGTTGAAAACTGTGCTTCAGGGACCAGTGCTGAGTTGAAATGTGAAAGAATACATTTAAGGAATATTGTCACACCCACAAATGTGTCCTTTCATGGGTTCATAGAATCCCAGGTTCCCCATTTACAATGTTTATATGAGAAGCTCATGATGTTTATACCAACTGTGCTCTTATTCCTGTCTAAAACTAAAAGGTCTTGGCATGAAATAGTGGTACATATTGGGGGTGTGACAATCAGTAGATATTACAAACTACCTGGCCTAAAAAGGTTATATCCTATTTTTCCTCTCCAATCAGTGGGAGCTTAAGCATTCCTCTGTGATCTCAACACAACCATATTGTGCTATGTCAGGGGTGTCAAACTCGCGTCATCACGGCAGCATCATGTGATGTATCAGGACTTTTTTCCCCTTCACTAACTGGGTGTGGCCGGTGCATGACGCATATGGCCCATGGGCCATGAGTTTGACAACCCTGTGCTATGTAGATGGCACTGTGACATCATATTATATTAAGTTTTCTAATTGGCTAGGATTGCAGGGTTTTCTTTAAAGTCAAGTTCAAGAAAGAGTGATATACTTTCATCAGAGCCTCTGTCATATATTGATTTTAATAAAGATTCAGGATGTGTGTATGGGAAAGTCTAAATGGGAAGAGTTCCTTTCTCCTACGGTAACTTTCACAGCAAAATGAGAATGTGTTTTTATAGTTTTTATAGATAGAACATGTTTTTATAGCAAATGGGCTGCTAAATAGAGCAAATGGACTCTTAAATTCAAATATTTATTATCTGTCTCGTGCCATAGTTTTTTGAGCTGTTCATTTTATTTATTCTTGGGACTTAATTATCAGGGATTTGCTAAAGACCATTTCCTTATTAATACAAGAGCCTGACCTTACACAGTAATATTTTAAAAGGGAGCAGGTGGAGGAAAAGAAGAGGACAGTTCCTCTGATCATCAGCAGAGTACCTGTGCTTCTCAAAGTAACAACACATCCCATTTGCATGATGAGTTATACCAACACACACCCTTCAAAGAAAATGTAATTTTGACTACAAGGACTTTAAGCACTATCTGATTCTAGAGCAAGGACAACAGCTAGTGTTTAAATACACAGACAGTGTCTGGCCAAGTTTTGGTCAAAACTGCTCTATAAAATGGCGGCCAGAATTAATACAATTCAAAACAACACAGGCAGATTAGCTCTTGTAATCTTTTTAAATCATGATATATCCACTAGGGTGCTTTGAGAAATGGTTAGGTAAGAAGGAAACAGAAGAAAAAGGAGATTAATGAAACCTATATATTTACTGTATTTGTACATGTGTATATACAATCACACAGATATACATTATCTATTTATACCCACTGCAATTAAACAAGCTCTAGTTAAACATTCAAGTTAAAACATAGCCAAGCAGTTTTTCAGCTGCAAATATTCTCGCAGACCTCATAGTTAATCCTCATGGGAAAGAGGCAGTGCCTCTAGTAACACTGTTGCTCCCCCCCCCTTAATTCTCAAATGTCTTCAATGAAAATAAAGGCTACTCATTCCCAACTTAGCTCTATTAATGTGTGGCTATGGAAAGGGTAGACTTAAAGTGCCTACTTTAAAAAAATTCTATAAGGAGCAGCCCCCCCCAAAATCACAAAATATAAAGCAAGCTTTTCATTTCCCAGGAGTTTTCAACAGAGATAACAAGGTGGTAGGGTTGAGCAAGCTACCATATCTTCCCTGTCAGTTCTAGTCAAAGCAAAGTATTTCTGTTTTTGATATGTGTGTCAGGCCAGATACTTCAGCCCTAGAAGGGAAAATAGATTTGTTGGAAATAAGCCTTCAACAGACAAACAGACTTTTTTGTTTTGTAATTGCCCTCCCCGGTATGATACCCCTATTTGCATTAGATTATAATCTCCTATTATCCTGTAAGTACTGGGGTGGCGATGAAACATATCTGAAGGCTTCCTTCAGTCTCTGTTATCTTAGAAATGCTTTTTTCTGGCACCATAATGAAAACTGCCTGCTCCTCAACTTCCCTCTGACTTCAAGAATGGCAGTTGAAAGTGGCTTTGGGGTATGTGTGATAAAAATAAGGGGAAAAATCAGGAGAACATGTCTTGATTATGGAATATGGCCCTCATTATGTAAATTGTTTCCAGCTACATACACATTCCTGTTCTAGAGCCATGTAATTTATAGTGCATCAGAGCTCACAGAATAGTTCACCCTAACTCATGATGGCTGGAAGTCTGTGAGTGACTTGGCACAATGCATCTCAAGACTTAGCACATCTGGAAGACAGGAATTGGGCCAGCTTCATTACATTTGAGAGAGTTTTCAAATGGGTAACTTTCGGGTGTGAATTTGGATTGGTTTCTGCAGACTGTACAAGTTGTCACAAAGATGCAACTGAAGCCTCCTCCTAGCAGTGATTCCCACATGAGCAGCAATATTGCCAATACTTAGGTCATACCTAAATCTCACATTCTCTCTCTTAGTTTTCTACCTCCCCAGAAAGTTACTACCCTCAATATTACCTATACCCCCTGTGACTGAGCAGAGATTTGAACTGGAACTTTTCTGGACCGAAGCTAACTCTATAACACAATGATTCTTAGTTACCCCACCCCAAATTTCGAAGACCGTATTAGATTTTTTTTTTAAATTGGAATTTGTCAATCAAAAATGAGAACAAGAATAAGAGAATAAAAATACAATGACAGGGATGATAGGCACGTTAGTGCACTCATGCACACCCCCTCTACTGACCACTTAAGTATGAAGTAAGGTCCACAGAAGTCAATTTGTGACTGAAACTCTGCAAAATTGTAGCTGAGACAACTGAATCAGGTTTGCGGGGCTGAAGTGCGGTGCAGTAGTAAACTCTGTTTAAAAAAAGTCCCATCAAAGTCATGTTTTGTGATGACTTTAAGCAGTGGCTCCTTAATTCCATCTTGTTCAGATCAATTATTAACTCAAGAGAGCAATTGCTCATTATGTCTGTATGAACAATTCACTGATCAACATACCTAAAGCAGCTGGTAAAAAAAGGCCTCAGTGGTCAGAAACTGGGGGTGCTAAATTTGCTTCTCCATACAGGAAAGAATGATGTTGGATGCTGTTAAATGGTTTTAAGCATTTGATTGCTCTAAGCATGGGATCACTCAGGTAATTCACAGGCACAAAAATGGCCCCAGACACATATTGAAGATGATTGAAGCCAGAGATTGCTTTTTCAAGAGATCTTTTCAAAAACCAGCCTTTTTCTTGGCTTGCAGCAGTACATGTTGTTTGGGGGAAAAAGAGACACCTGACCTTAAACTGTGTGTGGGCATTTTAAATTGCACATGTCTGGTGTGATTAGACATACAGCAAACAAGGACATAAAAAAAGAAAAGAAAATCCTCAAAGCTGTTTTTTTGTATATGGAGCTGCCACTCTAAAACTTGCCTGATTCCTTTTTCCCTTCATCATCTGAGGGAACTCGGGAAGTGCATTCTTATAACAATTCTGCAAGATATTGTTAAGCTAGAAAGAAATTACTCAAATTAGTACCCAGAATGGAGGGGAACTCCAAAGAAAATCTTTCGCCAGTCTGAATCCAACACTAAATCAGGCTTCATCAACCCAATGCTCTCAGTTGATTGAACTGGAGCTGATATTATAGGGTTGAGACTTCACACTTGGAAGGGTCTGTGCTGTGGAACACCGAGCTAACTACTGTAGTATTTTATTGATGAGAAACTATAATGTTGCAACTCCAACCTCATCCTCATGCTGCTTAGCGAAAACAGAAGTTGGGTCTCAGTGAATCTAACATCTGTCAAACCAGATTTATCCACCTGCAGCATTAAAAAAAACATGACCAGTCACAAGTATGCCCTGAAAAGAAGACAGCACAGTGCAATTACAGTTTCATCAGCCAGCTTTATGGCATCAAAGCAGTATTAGATGAAGCAACAGGAGAAAACAGGACTGGAGAAAAGTGAATACTCTTCAGATTAAACAGGCTGGTAACGTGGCTGGAATATATTATTTGGCCACATTATTTTAACTGAAACATCAAAAGGATAGAATGCACATAGGCCAGAGAAGCATATCAGTTCAACACAGATTCATTCAGGAGCATACAGTTATCCAGGTTATTTTGCTATTGGACATGAGAATGTTAACTTGTTGGGTAACGAAGTGTCTGCAGTCAAATGACCAAGCTCAGAGAGCATCAGGGACTCTATTGTTTGACCTTGATTCTCTTCTATTAAAATTGTTGGCAAGCTGGGAACCTCCCATTTAAAAGACTGTAATGAGCTTAATGTGGAATTATTTTATTTATTTATTCAATTTATATGCCACCCATCTTCCCAATAAGGCAACTCTGGGTGGCTTATTATCCTTCTCTTTGGTGCTGAAATTGCAAAGAGGTACAGATTACCAGTTGTGTGAGTAGGGCATTTGGCTCTGCACATATTATACTTCGACTGAAGCAATAATACTACCTACCAATTTTCAATTATGACATATAAAGGCATACAAACCCAGTTGGCACCAGAATACCTATCAAACTGCCTTCACATTACAGACTTAGAAAACCACAAAACTATTAGGGGAGGTCCTTTTCTATATATTTAGAAGTAGTAACTATCCCAATCATACTCGGCATATAAGAGGAACAAAGTATCCAGAGATGCCACTTTCACTTGTGACTTAGGGTTTAGGGCTCCCATAAAACTGCTGAATATATTTAGATTTTATTTAACACTTTGTGTATCCTGCCATTTTCTGGTTCACTCTAAATTAAAGGATGTGACCTAAAAACATTGGAGGGCACCAAACCATCTTGTGTTTTCCAGATATAAGAATGCTCTCCAAAGATAATTGTGACTATCATTATATGAGTTGTAGCCTAACATCTCTGGAAACCACACATTGAGAGAAAAACACTGAATTTTATGAATTAAATTATAAATGGATGTTTTGGATTACATTTTCATTAATAGCAAAGACAAATGATTGCAGATTACGTACTGAAGAGTTCTGCATGACCTACCCTAACTCTTAAATAAATGGACCCAAAGAGTGCATCAACTTCAAGGGATCACAATCGTTCATACAGATTTTGATTAGTTTGGAATGCTAAACCTTGGTGGTGCAGGCTGTTAATAGCCTAGCACTTAGTTCCAGCTGCCTGTAATTATTGCAGGCTCGAATCCCACCAGGCTTAAGGTTGACTCAGCCTTCCATCCTCTCGGGGTACGTAAATTGAGGACCCAAGATTGTTGGGGGCAGTAAGCTGACTTTGTAAAAATGCTGCTTAGTAATAAGCAGGCATATACAATGGAAGGAAGGCTATTGCTGAGCGCATTGGGTTGTATCCCCAAAAAATTGTAAGCCACCCTGAGTCTCCGGAGAAGGGCGGGATATAAGTATGAATAAAAATAAAATAAAAATAAAATAAATAATTTGATTAGATTGGCTGCTGAGCAATAAAGCATAACTATAGGATTTTTTTATATTGGTGATACTACTTAGCTATCTAATTCCAAAAAACCCTAACCAGAACCTGTAGATGGGAGTTCTTCAAAAAGGGGTTGGGCTTTGATTACATAGTTGTGACCATTACCTTTATTATTAATTTTTTTTAAAAATCCCCTGGTTTGAGCTGCTTGGTGCTTTTGTTTCTAACTCTTTGCTCGGACAGACCTTATCCAGACATCCCAGGCCATGGAAACTATCCTACAGGAAAGTAGTGACAAATCACTTCTATATTGTTGCCAAAAAATTGCATAGAAGTGTATTTGTTGGAATGAAACTCAACTCAAGGGAGCATTTAAAAAATAACCTGTTTTTGAACACAGGAAACATTCATATTAAATGGGTAGAACAGATGGAACTGTGATCTCTCTCTCTAATAACCATAATTCTTAAAAGCTTCAGGCTTCTTACTTGCTCCTCAAATCTTTTAATTGGGGATACTGGGGTCTGTACCTAGGATGATCTGCATTCAGAGCTGGTAAGCTGCCCCTGAGATGGTGTTTTTTTTTAATCGTGGGCTTTCCTAAAGGTGATTGGCTTATCATCTGAGACATTTTAGAAACCTCCCTGAAGGCACTAATCAAGGTTTGTCTCCTGTTTCTAGCCACAGCAAAAAATGGAGGCTTGCCTTCTGGGTGACAACAGATCCACCATAACCTTCATAAATCTTTCAGCTGTACCCTTCTAGTTTTTTGTGTTATCAAAAGAGAAATTGCTGGCTCCGCACATTTTCCCCAACCCCCTGCCTGTTCACAGAGGAATCGTCTTCTGACAATGTTTGCTGCAGTAATCGTGGCAGGCATTGAATATTCACAATCCTCTACCATCCCTTCCCATTCTCTCTTTTGTCAGCATCACTATCTGTGAGTGGAGAGAGCGAACGCGCGCAACAGAAAGGGCTATTAACGTGCCTCACAAAACTGAGGGCCAAGTCCCGATTTGTATTCAAAAGCTGAAAACAGCAGCAAGCAGCTTCTTGCATGCTGATGATCTCTGAGCCTTCTGGTCACACGGCCACTGCATCTTGCTTAGCCTGCAGCACCCCAAATATTCAGAGGCTGCTAATTCATTGGGAAAATGAGAAAGCAATTAACAAGTGGCAGACAATGTCACTTAGAGATGCCTTCTGGGCTTCTTATGCCTGAGTGCCAATGGATGGGAGAAACAAAAGCATGTCCTGGTGAACTTTTTAATATATTTTATCCTATCCCCCATTTATATTTTGAAGACTTAAGTTTCTGTTCCTGTGGCTTTCCACTTTTTAAATCATTTTTCCACAGCTACCTTTCTTTTTTAAAAAATAAAATAAACCATGTAAAATATACAAGATACATTTGGGAAGACAAGAAGTTGATGCTTCATTGATGAATCCATGTTTAATTCCTGTGTCAGGTTGGACTTCATGTTCCAAATCATTGAGAAGGGCAATGATGATCTTATTAGGAGTGATCTCAGGTCAGTTCAGGTCTATCCAACTCTTAATGAAACATGGCAGTGGTGGCCTTTCCAACCTTGTGGAAATGGGGACAAGCACTGGCTGTGTAGTGCCATCCAGAAGTGTTTGCTAGAACTTCCGTATTAGTCAGACTATGGGGATAATTGTTCAGGGCTTGTTGTCAGCATTAAGTAGGGAAGATCATCTTAAGGAGAAAAAGGCAAAGAAAGAATAATAGAAGAAGTGGCATATTTTCTACTTCTTGCTAATGTCCCTTTAGGGATGTAGTTGCCTTTCAGAGTTCTTGTCTATGGTATAAATTTGTCCCTATGCTTTTTGGTTTTTTTTTTACATTCCTACCAAAAGATTGTTTCTAATTCTTCGTTCGGACAGTCCATGTAAACAAAACTATGCTGAAATGAAGGCATCTTTTCTTTTTGTAAGCCTTTTGCTCCACTTTTCTGTCTCTTTCCTATTTAAAAAAAAGGCAGAAGAACTATCTGGATTGCTTGGTTCTATGTTTAGAAATGCTTTCCTTCAGAGAAAGCCAACATCTATCGGCTCACCCTACTGTCACCAGTAGCATTCAGTCTAACCTAGTGGGCCATTTTGAGCCTCAGCGGCTGTTCTTGAAATAATGAAAGCCAAGTTGAGGAGGATCAGTGGAGTCCTTAGTGCTTTCTGGGCTTGGATGTTTTCTTGCAGATGTTTCATTACCCAACTAGGTAACATCATCAGTGACACAAAGAAATGGGCTTTGCTCTCTAGTTATATACAATGGTTTTCCCTGATAGTGGAGAGGGACAAGTCATAAATACCTCTTGCCTGCAAGCTGAGGCTTTGCACAGGCACAGTTGAAGCATTTTTGCTCTGCTTCAAAGTGACCCAGGAGGATAGCTCCAAACATACAGTACAGGGAAAGGAAATCTTTGCATTGCTTGATGGTGGTGAAGAGATGCTTTATGAAGTCTCAGAAATGGGAGAGAGGATGTACAGAACAAAGGGACAAACGGCACCACTTCCAAAGGAGGAAAACCCAACAGCATCACACAATAAAATATCCTGAAAAGGATGACAAATGTGCATCAACAGTGGACTGCAAACACAAACACTCTTATATGGAAAAAAGCAACTGGGGGGTTGTTTGTGGGGTCGTAAGGCAGCTGCTGAGAAGGGGAGCAATTCAGTTTCAGTGATGAAACGATGACTGACTAGCTGTTCTATCATTGTTCAACTGAACCATATTTCCCATTGGACTGACCGTTCATCATTTAAAAGAGAGCTTTCTGAAGTCTTCACAACTACTTTTTTTAATCATTCTGAATAGTTTAGTATCCTTTGCAAACTTTCCCTAAGCCAAAATAATGTATGAATAAGTGAAGGGGGATTGGTTTCCACACAGATCTTTGAAAAATTGCACTTCTTCTTTTCCTCCATTCAAAAAACTCATTTACTCCTACTCTTTGCTTTCTGTTTTTGAACCTGTTAGCAATCTATAAAAGAACAGATGAGTCCTCTTATCCCAAGGGTGGTTTATTGAAAAGTTTTTGATGGGACACATTTTGAAAATCCAAGCATCTTTTGCAAAACCAATCTTGATTTCTCTTCTATTGGGCGGGCAGCTCCAGATCTCAGAAACCAAGGTTTCCTATGCATCCCACTTTCATCTTGTATTGGTACCTTTCTCCAGATAAATACCGTGTTTCCCCGAAAATAAGACCTACCCCGAAAGTAAGACCTAGCACTATTTTCTAAACCTGCCCTAATATAAGTCCTACCCCGAAAATAAGACCTAGTGTAAATCTCCAGTTCCAGGAAGACTTTTCAGGGAGCAACCGTGCACCCGCGAAACACCCCCCCTACACACTCACACCCACTATTTGGCACCATAAATATATAAGACCTACCCCGAAAATAAGACCTAGTGTGTTTTTGGGAGCCAAAAAAAATATAAGACAGTGTCTTATTTTCGGGGAAACACGGTAGATGTGGTTTTGCAACCTTGCTGGACTGAGACAACTGACCTAGAGATCTGTGTACTCTTTTTCCCCCCACTGCATGATCAATAGAAATTGAATGTAGTTCATCTTCCACTATTTAAAATAAAGTTGCTTCGTTTACATCAGATACGCAGATCATATGGTGCAATACTTTATGGCTATGAAATTATTATCAGCCACCAGGGCAGGACTCCTTCGAGGTTAGAATGCATCTTCATTCACCAACCATACATGCAGCAGAAAGCCATACCAAATGTTAACAAGGATACAAATAATTTCATTTGACCCTTGACTTTTTGAGTAAAATCCTATCAAAATTTCCTGCATAAGGAACTGTCTCACATCAGAACTATTTGTTCAGATACTCCAGCATTTTGTGTATGATAGCAATGCTCTGACAGTCTTTCCCCACCCCACCCCCTTCACTGAAACTTGAGTCCTTAAATAAAAATGAGAACAGCACCTTTGATCCTTTGCTTAGCATAGTTCCCTGGCATAGACTAACAGGCAATTCTGCCTTCTTTCCACATTAGAGGTTCCCTAAAGGCCACCCTTCCATGCATCTAGGTTTCTATTTTAATCCCCCTAAATAGCCCTCATTAATATTCACACTAAGATCTTGAGAGGAAGTGGTGAGACATTCTACGTCAGGAGTGTCAAACTCGTGTCATCGCGATGGCATCACATGATGGATTGGGACTTTCCCCCCCTTTGCTAAACCGGGCGTGGGTGGGGCCAGCATGTGAGGCATCCAGTCTGTAGGCTGGGAGTTTGACAGCCCTGTTCTAGGTGTAATGAAAAACTGATCCATGTGAATTAGCCTCCCCTTGACAGGATGACTTTACAAACAGTGGGAAACTCAACATAGACAAAGTGAATCACTTCTTCATACCGCTCACAGTCAAACTGGGGAAATTTGCTAACATAGGATGCAGGAATGGAGTCCAATTTGGGCAGCATTAAAAGGGACTTCTACAAGTTCATGGAGAATAAGGATGTCAATAAAGGATAATATTTGTAACTCAGAGTTGAAATGAGGGGGTGCTCTCTGAGCTTGCTTGTTTTCTTGCGGATGTAACATCATCAGTGCTAATAAGGAGTGCTGTTTGCTGTCAGTTTATATTCTGGTGTCTTGCCTGTCTGTGTGGGTAGGGCGGTTTTAAAGATTCTTTACTTGGACTGTTTAATGATGGTTTCTTGATTGGGGTATTGCTTACTTGAAATCAAAAATCCATAGTCAAGATAAGCTATTAATTGGCAGCAGTATCAGTGGCAGCATGTTTACAAACACAAAGAAGAGGAACTCTTGGCTACGTTGGCTGGGATGCTGAGAGAGTTATAATTCAGGCACCATGTGGAAAGCCATACATTTTGCACCTATATAATCGAGCTGGAAGAAAAACAGAAAAGCTAAACGAAAGAAGAAAGTACAGCTCTATTAGCTGACCCATATTTTGTGTCATATACAATTGCCAGGTGCCATCTCCAAATTTGTTAATTATCTTTGGATTTTCCAGTGCTATGGCTTAGTTGTTTTCAGCTCAGGATGCAAAAAGCGTAACTCCAGTAGCATCTTTCTTCTGTCCCTCTAAAGTTGATGGAGTTCAATTTTGAGACCTTTTTTTTTTTACTTCTAGAGAGTTTAAGGGTTAGGGTCAATCAATCAATATCTGAGCAATGAAGATTGTTAAGGCAGCTATTTCATCATTCAAATTTCCTCAAATGGGACCTTTGTTTCACCCATTTGGTCCATAAATGTTATACAAAGCTTGGTGTAGTCCTTGAGATAAGAGGAAGTTGCATATTTTTGGGCTTAGCCAAATCATTAGGTATTGTTATTTTACAATTGTTGTTAAAATGGTGAATAAGACTGGGGGTCCCTGCTTCCCTTCTTGCTCATTCCTTCTATTGTCCTTCACAGAATTTCTGAGCTGACCCTATCCTTAGCTCCCACTGAAGCAGACAGCTCAAGGGGCAGTAGGGTTTGGCGATGAGTGCTAGTGTTGTTGTACAGGTAGTCCTCAACTTAGGACCACAATGAAGACTAGAATTTACATTGTTAAGCAAGGTAGTTGTTAAGTGAGTCACACCCAATTTTATGACCTATTTTGGCATGATTGTTAAAGTGAATCACTCCAATTTGTTCAGTGAATCCACCCTAACGCTAACCATTGACTTTGTTTGCCAGAAGCCATCTCGGAAGGTTGTAAATGACAACTACATGACCAGGGATGGGATTCTACCTGGTCGCACCGGTTCTACAGAACTGGTTGTTACGATCTGCACAGTTTGGAGAACCGGCAAATCGTACCATTGGCTGGCCCCTCCCCGCCCCTCCCCGCCCAGTCACTCCTTACCTGGCATGCGCACCATCCAATTTGCCTGCTAAGTGGCTATTTTTCCTTTTTTTACCCTGATCATCAGCTGTTCTGATTATCAGCTGTGCTACGAAATTTAGATTAGCTAGAAAGCAGGAAATCATTTGATTTCTTGCTTTCTAGCTAATCTAAAAGCAGAGTGGAACCTTCCTAGCATCTATTTTTCAGTGGAGACTCAGGTAGCAGATTGCAGAATGGTAGATCTCTGAGTGAATCTTTGATTCTGGGAGCAACTCAATCTGCCTGCCTGCTTTACCTGATTTGGGGTAAAAGTTGCTCTTTTTTAAATAAAAAAAATCAATATTTACATAAATATTTACAATATTTACATACAAGCCACGCCCAGCCAGTCATGTGACCACCAAGCCACACCCAGTCAGCAAGTCATGCCCATCCAGTCACATGGCTACCAAGCCACACCCACAAATTAGGCCACACCCACAGAACCGGTTGTTAAGGAATTTGAATCCCACCCCTGTACATGACCCCAGGATGTTGCAACCATTGTTAAATATATGCAGGATGCCAAGCAAAATTTGATCACATGGCCATGGAGATGCTGCGTTGATTAAGCATGAAGACTGGTTGTAAATGACTTTTTCCAGTGGCTGCTGTAACTTTGGATGGTCACTAAATGAACGATTGTAAGTCAAGGAATGCCTGGAGTTCTCAAACTATCCATTTTCCGATGCAGTGGAAAACCACACCCCACAACAATCCCCATTCAACTGCCAACCTATTAAGCTTTTGTATATGGAGTGAGAAAAAGCACCTTTGATTCTTCACATTAGGTATTAAGATGTCTTGAGCCAGCTCTCCCTCCCATTCCCCATCAATAGTGAGACACCTTGCAGTTCCTGGAAAATATCACACCTATTTCTTTCAGAGGGGAGGAAAAATTCCAGAGAATTGTGCTTCTCTCTGGTCTTCTTTTCCCCTCCTCTTACACTCACTTACCCTCCATGCCTACTAATATTTTTAGTGCTAAAAATTGGTTCCCAGAACCAAAGCATACACTTCAAAAAGGTCAGAGCCCTTCGAGCAATAACATTCAAAAGCATGCAGAGAGGAAAAATTAATGAAGGTGATCTACAAATGCTGCCTAGACTTGCTGCTGGGTACCCGTTAAAAAGACACCTGTGCCTTTTGCTGTTCCAGAGATTCTTGTTGTCAGATGGAAGGCGCACATCTATTGTTTAAGGCTCATGCATATTAAAAGCATGAACAAGGTCAACAAAATACCAGGCTTGCTTGAATGGCTTGTAGCAAAACCACTTCTTTTTGCTGCCTTTTCTTCATTGCTCACTGGCGCTGTGGAATATGTGAGGGAGAGGATGGGAGAGGGAGGAAATTGCATTTGGTCAGGAAGCAAGTACGGAAAGTAGGATTGGTTAAACTAGTCCAACCTAGTCACTTGCCTGGATCCAAATGATTTTCCTTAATTTCCTTGGGGAAGTCCCTGCTTTGTCTGTCGGTGTTACTATGGAAGCCATGATTGATCTACGGAACAAGGAAATAGCCTGAGTGGTTGATACTATAACTCCTGAGCATCCCCTTCCCTATAGCAAAACTCAATAGATATTTGGTGCTCCAGAGAGCTGACAACAATGAAACAAATAGATGGAAGGATGGAATATAAATGGAGCAACTCTTGGGACAAAAGGATTGATCATGGAGTGGGCCTCTTTTCTAGGCTTCTTTGAAATCTTACTCTTTGGCAATGGGGACAGTAAATAGCATCTATTTCTCTGCCCCCTTTAAGTCTACACAGAACAGAACGGGCATGCTTTTTAATACTGATAGCAAAATCTCCAAATAAGCAAACCTGGATAGAAAGATAATTTAATTACAATTTATTCAGAACATTCTGATAAAAAAAAAGAGATGGTCTCATGCAAAGAAGGAACTCTAGGAATTAACCTGCATTTTTTATGGTTAGTACATCAAAGGCAACTACAAAAGAAAAGTTAATTAAGTAGGACAAAAATGTCCTGCCTCTGTTCATAGGATGTCACTTGTATGAAGTTAAACATGTTACGTATTTACACCACATAATACTAAGCATGTTCTGTTGGCCAGAAATCATGGCTAGTTTGTTTATCTCTGTGTGCCCCTGGCCAAAATAGCATCCAAGCCAGAAAGGTAGATAAATATCTTTTATTTATGCATAAGTGAACAGATACAAGGTGGAAAGACCCTTAGGCAGTGAAATAACTTTATATAAGTTCAAACATATTGGGTTTGGAATGTTTTCTCTCATTGGCTAGCATATTTTGAGTCATATGACATCTAGAGAGCATGCTCAATAACTATGTATCAGTGTATACTAACCCATAATATTCCTAGCACGATCATCTAAATGTACTTCCAAATACACATGGGCAGAGAATTTGAAATGTTAATGAGAAAAAAACATCATAAGCTTACTTAGAATCCACTCAGAGTCCATGAAGAGACAAATCAGATGTCAATTAACACTGAAGAGTTCTCTCTTGCAGCTTGGGAATGTTACAACATATCAATCAATTGGCTCTAACAGGATCCAATTATTGAGATAAAAGGCTTTTCACATTCCATCCTGCAAGGTTTTGATAAACTGTTAACATTACATTTAAAAGAAAGGAAAAATAAGTCACATTAAAATACAAGAAAAATCATGCTACTTAGCAAGTACAATGCTTGCTAAGTCCATGTTGTTGGTATTACAAAGTCTGTGTTATGTGACCCTGAGTACTCTGTAGCATCTTCTTCTTGAAGATGTTGAAGTGATGACTGAAACAGTTGGAGGTTTGCTATGAGATTTTTTATTATTCTTTGATATGTGCCTTGCTTTGGACTCCAATATTGGTTGATATAACAAAGACAAATGTTTGTCTTGTTTATATGTTGATCTCAAAGACATGGACCAAGTATGTGAAGAAATAAAAACTATTGCTTGCTTAGTTAAACCCTTCCATGTTTAAATCAGCCAGATAGGGATTGGCCCCATGCTTATGAAGGAGGTACTTAATACTTCCTAGAAAATGGACCTCAACTGAAAATGGGAGTTTCTGTTGAAAATATCCTACCTACATGGGCTGTAAAGACCTTTGTAATCATAGAGCATAAGATGTATTCCACTCTTGAGTAAAGTAGTATCATAGCTCCAGATGTATTTTCTGAATTTACCTCAAGGTAGGTTTCCTTCAGCATTTGGATCTGAAACTGCTTTGGTTGCCTTAATGAATGACCTAGGTAGAGGAAGTATGGAGTATTGCCAACTGTTTTGAATCTCTCAAAAGCTTTCCATATGTTCACCAGGGTAACCTTTCTGTGTTGTCAACAAGGGTGAACCTTAGGATTTGCGGTGGTTTTGGAATTATTGTTGGGTCAAATCTACATTACGGGGAACTATTGTTCAACAGCTAGGTCATTGTCTGTTGTTGTGTCACTGGTTTTATTTTGTCTTTTGTGCTGTTTATCATCATCATGAAATTGCTTGAGAAGGTCACTTGGAGTTTTAGATTGAAATCCCATTAGTATGCTGATGACACCCAGCAGTGCTGTTCCTTCTGTCTCCAGAGCAAGCTATCAATATCCTCGAACATTTCCTAATCTTAGTGATGGTCTGGATGAGGGAGAATAAATTGAAATTAAATCTAGAGAAGATAGTTGGTGTGAAGAAAACTATGGGATTGAGGTGAAATCTGCCCTAGATGGAATTGTACTCCCCGAGTAAATCAGGTTCATTATTCAGTAAAATTGACTCTTAGCTTAGATCTATAGTTAGCTGTTGCACAATTAAGGTGAGTGCATCAACAGCTCATCTCAACTATGGCAATGTGCTTTATGAGGGCTGTCCTTGAAAATCATCTGGAAAGTACCATTAATACAAATTGTGGTAGTCAGAATGCTGCTGACCAATGCAAGAAATAGGGATCATAGGATGCTTCTACTGAAATATTTGTACTGGATAAAACCTGGGGTGTTAATGTTGACCTTTAAAGCCCCAAAGCAACTTAAAGGCTGATATTTATGGTTTATGTGACTAAAGGATCAACAGAGATCAGTTTACAGTATTTGCTGGATTGGAAGATATCTTGTTTGCAGATATTAGTTTGCTTATTCTCCATTTATCATTTCATCTCTAAGAAATTGCCTGGTTATTTATATTGGTAGAAGTTCTTCCAAAGATGCTCTTGAGGCTAGAAGCTTGGTTCTTGGATATGCAGGAAATAACTTTCTCCTGGGTGTATCCCAGGTTATATATACCATGTTTCCCCAAAAATAAGACACTGTCTTATATTTTTTTTAGCTCCCAAAAACACACTAGGTCTTATTTTTGGGGTAGGTCATATATATATATATATATATATATATATATATATATATATATATATGTAGGTCTTGGTGTATTGGTCTTGTCCGTGTAAGATTGAGAATACCTTGGCAACGTTTTGACGAAATCTCATCCGTCATCTTCAGGCTGGTGTCTTCAGCCGTTCTCCTGGGAGAACATTCTCCCAGGAGACGAAGCTGAAGACTGACCACGGATAATTCGTCATGCTCTCAATCTTACAAACCAAACTACTACCGTGAAAATCTATGAAATAAATATATATATATATATATATATATATATGTAGGTCTTGGTGTATTCGGGTCTTGTCCGTGTAAGGTTGAGAATACCTTGGCAGCGTTTGACAATCTCATCCGTCATCTTCAGGCTGGTGTCTTCAGCTTACACGGGACAAGACCGAATACCAAGACTACTACTTTACCGTGAAAATCTCGAAAACATATATATATATATATATATATATATATATATATATATATATATTAATGAAAAAAAACACTTACCATATTCATGTAGAACAATGTACATTTATTCATGTACGAAACCATGAACAAATCGCATACCGTGTTTCCCCTAAAATAAGACAGTCTTATATTTTTTTTGGCTCCCAAAAACACACTAGGTCTTATTTTTGGGGTAGGTCTTATTTTCGGGATAGGTCTTATTTTTGGGGTAGGTCTTATTTTTGGGGTAGGTCTTATTTTCGGGGAAACCCGGTATTAGGTGCTCCCTAATATATTTGGCTCCAACTCTCAGTATTGAGGAAGGTAGCAAAAACCCATCTCTTTTACTACCCTTAATCGATAATTATTTCCAAGATTTATTTTAACTTTGCTTTCGATTTTTAATTGCATCAATTGTAGGGTTCAGTCTCATGCTCTGATTAAGTTTTGTTCATTGTAAGCTACCATTAGCTCGAACTATGTGAGAAGTTGAAGTATGTATTCAGTAATACCTACCTGCGTACAACTGAAGATTTCATTGAAGCTGGAGGGACATGGAAAAAGAGACCTGCCATAGAAGGATCTGAGGTTCATAGCAGGATAATAGATTAAAATATGCAAATTGTTCACAAAGAGACAACAAGTTTCTATTGCTCAGTGTTTAATTTTAAAGCAAGGTGTGAAGAGGTGCTCCCCTTCCAGCTGGGATAAAATCTTCCTGGGGCTGTAATAGACATGCAGATGTGAGTTATTCAGTCAAAACAATCATAATTGCTCATTTGGGGTCCTAGGATATTGAAAAGACTATGTTTCACTTCCCAAGGACTTATTGGCATAGAAAAGAAAGTTCTCTTTTCTCAGCCTCAGACGATCTAGAAAGGAACAGAGAAAAATGAAAAGCATCTCAGCAATCAAAATCAAAAACTGAGTGATCCTATGCTCAATTTTGTAGGCTCATCCTGGGAATGAAAATGGCCCCGCTATTCAACTTGAAATACATGACACTGCAGATTGGCAAAAGCAAAGTGATTATTTTGAATTTGTTCAAAGGCAGGAGAAAATGCAGAAGGGTGGGGGATTCATCCTGGGCAGTTCAAAGGCCAGAAGAATAAAACTGTAGAAGAGAACCACGTGATCTGCAACAGCCACAAATCTCTGCCTACCAGCAAAGGGCTTGCCTTTGTGGTGACGATGGCAGACCATGGGTATGCGTTTAGGAGCACAACAGGAATTATCATCTATCAAATTAGACTGTTTTTCTGAACCATCTTCCTTTTCCCCACCTCTGAGTTGTTGTCTAATGTTTTTCTGAACGTTATCCTAGATCAGGGCTGTCAAACTCATGGCCCATGGGACGGATGCATCACACGCTGGTCATACCCATGCCCAGTTTAGTGAAGGGGAAAAAAGTCCTGATATGTCATGTGACACCACTGTGATGACATGAGTTTGACAGCCTTGTCCTAGATCAAGAATGGAGAAGTTGAAGACCTTAGGACTGTATGTAGGCTCTAAAACCATCTTCAGCTTTTCACATTCCTTCTTGATGTTGCCGTCAATTGGCATCATTGCATCCATTATCATCACTGTCCTCTAGTCTACTAACTTGATATCTGGTTGATTGCTTAGTACCTGCCAGTTTGTATTGATCTGGAAGTCCCATAAGTTTTGAGCTCTGTTATTCTCGACAACCTTCTGTAGAATGTCCTCTCTGGATTTGGCAGGGTCTAGCTCATATACTGTGCAGATGTTTCTATACACAATGACAGCTACCTGGGGATACTGTTCAATACATACAATTCCTGCCTGAATCTTACACCCTGCCATTATGTGTTGGACTATCTCTGAGGCCTCTTTGCACAATCTGCACCTTAGGTCCTGTGCAGTGTGGTAGATCCCTGCTTTTCAAAAATGTGGTGCTCAGGGCTGTTCTTACGTTGTTACAATCAGTGCTTCAGTGCTGTCTCTTACTCCAGCCCTTTCCAGCTACTGGTAGGATTTCCCAATGTCACCTATTTCAGTTGTTGTGCTGCCCTGACCTCTCTCACACACACCTACACACAACTGTGGTTTAATGGGTTTATTAATTTCCTCTGTAACTCCCTTCACCACAAACTCAGAACTGTCCCAATTAAGTCCAGCCACAAGCAGACCAATGCTAGTCCACAGAACAATGAGTCAGTGAGTCCACAAGGCACTTATGGTTTCCCAATCAACATAATCCCAATAGGCAAAATTAAATCCATAACACAAGGGGTTCATGAGGCAAGAAAAGTCCATAGTTCACAAAGCACAATCCAAGTCAAAGCACAGTGTCAATCCAAAGTGAGGCAAGAATCATAAAGAACAGAAAATGCACAGCTGGGAAATGAGCATGTTCTCAGCATCACTTCCACCTGTCTCCTGTGCTAAATAACTAACTTCTGGTGCAACCAATCAAGAAGGGTCAGTCTTTCTCCTTGCAAGTAATCTGGCTGACCTTCTCTACTCCTGCCTTTTCTCTGCCCTGTGTGTTTTTGGATCAGATGCAGAAGGCAGTTCCTCATCCTCTTCACTGACTGACTGCAACTGCATGTTTTCCCCATCTGAAGCCTCAGGGCTATTCTGTTGCAGCAGTGCTTCAGCCAAATCCCTCTCAGACAGCTGCTTGGAGCCATTGACCAACCCTCTCCAATTGTGCCTGGAACTGGTTCATCTTCCTCTGAGCTGACATCTGGAGAGGTTATCTAGGGAAGCATCTGGGGGAGTCATCCCAGTTTTCTGTATGGTACTTCCCATGCTGGGTCTTGTCTTGCCATGGTACTTCCAATCTTTCATGTTCCTTTCATGACTGCTGACGTCTATATATAATGCATACCAAGTTTACGAAGAATTATCATCCCCAAATCTTTTAGCCTGTAAGATGCCTCTCTGTGTTGTTGTTTTTAAATCAATCACATCTGATGATTATTTAATTTCAGTCTGAATGCTCAGTGAATTATGAAAATTTGGTTGATAATGACATTTACTAATTTTAGGAATCTCGTGTAATATATTTATACTGTATCAGCTGGTTTCAATCCAGGAATATTTGGAGCAAATTGACATATCAGAACATACTTTTCTAGACAAGACTTCTCTGAGTTGATGCTTTCCAGATTTATTGGATTTCTTTTCCTAAAGCTTCACGACAATATGACTGAGGGCTATATTGGTTAGGAATTATGAAAGTTGAAGCCCATATGTGGTTGAACACTCTTTTCTCTTAAACTAGAGATAGCCTTCCACTTATGATCACAAATGGGCCTGGGAATTCAGTCCCTGAGTGAGTCAGTCATTAAGCCAAGATGCCATGTGACCACTTCAGTCAATAACTGCAACCTCAGCACTTCCATTTGCAAGTCATTAAGCAGATTGCTGGGTCTGGGCATCTTGAATATGATGGGGTGCAGGGGTGGGCTTCAAAAATTTCAGCAACTGGTTATCTACCTAGTGGCTGGGTGGGCGTAGCCATGTCAGCCTCCTGCACCACAGCCAGGGGAGATGTTTTTGCCCTCTTGGGCTCCAAAAGCTTTCCTTGAGCCTCCAAGAGGGCAAAAATGGCTCCCCGGGCTCCGGAGGCCCTCTGGAAGCCAGAAACAGGCCCTTTTCCGGCCTTCTGGAGCCTCCTGGAGGCCTGTTTTTCACCCTCCCCGAGCCTCCACATGGGCCCTGCACTTACCTCACATCAAAAATGGGACACGTGGAGACTCCTGAGAGGGGAGGGGAAAGATGGGAGGGGCAGGGTGAGGTGGGCGGGGCCAGCCAGGGGTGGGATTTGCTGGTTTGCCGAACCGGCCATAACATTAGCTACAGGTTCGCCGAAAACCTGGCCGGGATGGGGGGAGAGGTGCTGTGTCTCTCCTCATCTGGGAGATCTGGGCTCTCTCTCCTCCCTGAGGAGAACAATCATGAGAATGCTGGCATTCACTAGAATTTTTGCCAGATTTGAAATGTGTTCCTCCAATGTGCCAAGGGATTTCCTTTCTGGAGGGGTAATCCCTCGCCGTGCCGGAGAAACAGATCTCAAATATGGTGAAAACACTAGCAAACGCCTATATGTTCTGAGCTTTTCAGAATCCTGCCATTTTCCCCATCCCTGTGGAGCCTTTCTAACCCTTCTAGTGGGGAGAAGGAAACATCAACAGCAGCATTCTGAAAGACTTGAGAACACTGGTGTTTTTGCTCGTTCTGAGGTTCGATCCTTCAGTATGTGCTGGGGAATGGAACTGAAATCCAACATTCCCTCTGCTTGTAACCTTCCTTGCTATCTTCCCCACTGATTTTCTGGGGAAGTCAACAGAGAAGGCTGCAAATCACACGATCACAGTGCACTTGGCAACCAATCAAAAATGCAAAAAGATTTGCCAAGTGTCTGAAATGTGGTCATATGACTTGGGGGGGGCTACGGTGAGACATCTGTTATTTCACAACAGTTAGAAATGTATTCTGGGTCATAAAGCACTTGTTCCAAGGCCGTTGTAATTGTGAACAGTCTTTATATGACTGGTCATAAGTCAAGGACCACTTATAATGAATAGGCTACCAAAGACAGCTCGTGATGGATTTATGTGGAATTAAGTATTAATGTATTCACACAGATAGCTCCCTTCTAAAAAAAAATAATCTTACAGCTTCAGCTAACATCCTTATGAGACCGAGCTAATTCTCTTCTACGGAGGCAAACTGAGTGTAGGGTATGATTAATTTACTTATCATCTTGGTTTGTTCTTGCCCAACAGCCTATAGCAGAAAAGAAAACAAGTCCCCAATCCCTCTCAAGAATGAGTGCAACCACATAGTTAATGGGGTCAAAGAAATCACAGCTGGGTCACAGTGGCTCTAAGGTTTACAAGCAATTGTGACCTATAAGAAGGTGGCCCGATCTTCTAAATCAGAATATATTAAGTGGAGTTGGACAGGAATCATTTCATCTTGGATGGGCAATGATTGCTGCAAAAGTTTTTTAATTACATTTATATGCCGCCCTTCTCTGAAGACTCAGGGGACTTACAATTTTGGGGATACAACCCAATGCGCTCAGCAATAGCCTTCATTCCATTGTATATGCCTGCTTATTACTAAGCGGCATTTTTACAAAGTCAGCTTATTGCCCCCAACAATCTTGGGTCCTCAATTTACCTACCCCGAGAGGATGGAAGGCTGAGTCAACCTTGAGCCTGGTGGGATTCGAGCCTGCACTAATTGCAGGCAAATTCAAATTTATTGAATTCAAAGAAGCTAGTTTGTGTCTACCACAAGGATCACTCTGCTGCTGAATCATGAAATGGCATATATTGTCTGTTAGGTAAGAGGGGGCAGGGGAAAGGAAAGGAAAATACTTTAGGAACCTATGCAGGTTGCTTTTCTCCCACTAGTAGTGTATCACAGTTCTCTGCATCTGGAATTAGGTGGTTGGCATGCAGGGCTCAGTGCCATTGCCCTCTTTCTTCTCATTCTCTTCCCTTTCTTATACAGATCAGTCATTCAGAGATGAGCCAGGAACAGAGACAGATAGCCCAATTAGGAAGAAAGAGGCACTGTGGCTTGCAAAGCAAGAATTCCAACACATAGCAATAACAGTCACTGTCTTACACTGAGTCAGACAACTCTGGATCCATCTAGTCCAGTATCATCTAAAGAATTTCACCCGTATCTTTTCAAGCCCTACTGAGAGGTCCCAGAGATTGGTGTTTGTACCATCTGTAGGTACACAGCCAATAAATTATAGCCATACTCCTTTAAAAAGCCAAGGAAGGGCCATTAGCCTGTACATGAAAGATTAGTCCCAGGCTTCATATGTGCAAGGGAAGGGATTTCCTTCATGTCATTAGTGCAGTTGAGGGTATTTCCATGCAAAGATGCCACATTTCAAGAAAATATGGAAAGTCCATAATCCCCAAGCCCCATCTTTTGCAGGCCTGTTATTGTTTGTTCCCATAGTCACCCTTGTCAGCTCTTGGATTTCTGTCCATCACATACACTGTGGCTGAGACCAGCACCTCTGACAAGAGACTTCATCTGATCACAGTGAAGTCTGAGTAATGGACAGGCAGATTGGAAACGGCAGCTGAGATTTCAGTAGCAGGCCTATCAGGAAAGCTGGGAGAAAGAGGCAGGCTTCAGTCAAAGCTGGAGCAACTCATTACAAAACATATCTTCCCAGGGGAAAAAGCAAAGGCTGTCCAGTTTTACATAGCTTTATATCCCAGACACGTCTTTTCAAAACTGTGCAGCACCCAACAAGAGAAGCTGCATCTTCCAAAACTCTCCAAGTCGAAAAAGTCTTGAGTTTGACATTGTTATTGCTAAGCTTCCAGCAGTCCTATAATAGTAGAGGATTGGCCACCATAATTCAATAAGGCCCAGTAATCTCTTTAAAAATAAGGATGCTGCCCCACATTTGAACATCAAAGAAAGTGCCATTTCAGACCTAATCATCACATAAGAGTTTCAGGTTGCTACCGCTAGCAAATAGGTCTCTATCTCATTGGAAACAAATGATTGGATTTCAGGAGAACTAGGTTCAAATTTCCACCTGTCATGAAGATTAATAGACCACTGTAGAGGAGGTATTTATTTATTGGAGGGCCACTTATCTCAAATTCATTAATCTGGGTAGATAACAATACTAAAAGAAAATATAAAAGCAGATTTTAAAAAAGAGTCCAGAAGTACTATGGGTTAAATGGGCCCAATGATAGGTTTAATGGGTCCAAATCAATCAAGCACAAGGGTCGGCACATTTTAGAAAAGAAGCCAAAGGTCTTCAAATGCTGCCAGATTACCTTTTATTTGCTTGGAGTCAAGTGGCATTATTATGGTTCATCATACAGTTAGCCAGATGTTTAGACTGGATTTGGCATTTTCGTACACTTATCCAGTCTGGGATAAGCAGGTGTACAAATTTGATGGTGTTAAAGGTATCATCGCAGGATATAAGTTGTTCCGAGTAAAGCTGTCCTTGGATGCAGTTTTTCTGCATCAGCTTTGACTGATGGCAATTTTGTCAATGTTGATGGTGTTCAAGTGATGCTCCAGATGCTTTGGGATTGCACCCAAGACACCTAATTACTAGTGGTACTATCTTTGCTTTCTTTTGCCGCAGTCATTCTACTACTATTTGCGAATCTTTCTTTTTTGGATTTTCTCCAGTTCTTTTTCTTCTATTCTGCTGTCTTCAGATACTGACATGTTCACTATCCAGACTTTTATCTTTTTTTTAATCGACAATCGTTTAGTCTAGAGTATTATGTGGCAGGTGCTTATTTGTTTCAATTCTAAAGTCCCAGAGCACCTCAGCCTCTTCATTTTCTGCTACTTTGTCCATGGCACGGTGGTTAGAATGCTGTACTACAGGTTAACTCGCTGCTCACTCCAGGCGTTTGATTCTGAATGGCTCAAAGTTGATTCAGCCTTGTATCCTTCCAAGGTCGGTAAAATGAGGACCCAGATTGTTGAGGGCAATAGGCTGACTCTGTAAACTGCTTAGAGAGGGCTGTAAAGCACTGTGAAATAGTGCTATTGCTAGTGTTATTTTCGTGTTCCCACCAGTTCTTGAGTACAGACAAATAGCATTTCTTGCAGCTATTCCAATGCACCATTTTGCTAATTTATCATGCTGTTGTTTGTAGTCGGTCTGTGCAATCATCATGCAGCCACTATCTAGGGGTCCACTGTTTCTTCAGCTTCTTTGCAGAGGTGACATTTGCTGTTCGTTGCTGTCTTCTCAATTCTGGCTTTATTATTATTATTACTCAGAAGTTTCACATCAGCAGAAAACCTAATGTTTTCTTGACATCATTCAAAGTTAGTTAAGTAACCCTATAGTGAAGTTGGACATAATTATTGATCTGGTGAACCGTGTTTACACCCAGGAATATGAAAGTTTAATACTTCATTTTTATCTTATCAGTCTCCTTACATGTCTCCCTCTTTCCGATTTATCTACCCATGAATCTCTATCCACTTCTTTTTTTATTCCTACTTCTATTCTATGGTTGGCCGTAGAGCATGTTTAAAATTAAAAATAAAAGTACAAATATTTACAGGCCTTGTGGAAAATACTGAATTTTTTTTTAAAGGGCTGGATCTAATGCTATAGGGATAAACCATCCCACCCATGATGATCTGATTGTAGCACACTCTGGCTTTTTTCTTATTTCAAACAGAGGTAACTGTATCCTTCCATTTCCTAGCATGGAAAAACATTGTTATTGACATGCTTTTCAAATTTGGTTCATGATGTTTTTGCTTTTCATCATGGTGGAATGAAATTATGAGGGAATATTCATATTCAAAATATTCATCATCAAATGTCATAGAAACCAGACCTGGGTTTTTTTCCAATTTACAGTCCTTTAGATATGATTTTTTTTCCTTTTAAAAAAGTATCCATAAGATTTTTCCCCCTTTGGCAGAATGCAGTACAATAGTGCTTCTCAACCTGTGGTCCACAGATCCTTGGCGGGCTGTGATGTCATCACAGGGGGTCCACGAAGGCTTGAAGAAATGTTATAATTTAAATCTTGAATTAGGTCTTGGAGGTCCATGGTCACAAAAGGTATTTAAAAGGGGTCTGTGTTAAAGAAATGGTTGAGAACAATAAAGTAAAATTTACAGCAACAATTGCACAAGTGGGCAGGGTAGACAGAGATACTTCTTTCAACTCAGGTGTATAAAAATCTGTTCCAAATGAACCCTAATCTCTGGACTTGTGCTAACTTCTAAATTAGAGATCAACATTCCTTTTTCTTTCTCTAGTCATCACTCACCTATTAGTATAAGTATGGTCTGTACTTCTCTAGGGTAAAACACCCAACCACATCTAATCAATTTGAATGTGAAACATAGCAGACACCCATAAATGTGAAAAAGCAGCATGCTGGAGATGATGTCATTGATAATGCGCTGTCCATGGTGCTGCTGCCTTCTTTCTCTTGTTGCTCTGGGGTCATCTCTGGAAGTAGGACTAGAATTTGGAGAATTTGAGACCTTTTATATAAGAAAACAATATCTGATTTCTGAGTATGTGCTTTGAAGGGAAAAGAGAGAAAAAGAGCAATGTGCCTGTGGACCTGTTTATATGAATCTCAAGGTATTCCAGCCATCACACTGTGCTAATAATCTTGAGTCATTCATGGGTTGCTGTGTATTCTCTAGGGAACTATGAATTTCACTTGCCAGCTGAATGTTTATTACTGTGATGGTTAACAGACATCCCACAGGCCATATGAAATCCATGAGGCAATTTTACCAAGCCGTCCAGTGCTTTTAAGAGAGGTACACTCAAAGTATCTGTATGGAATGCTGACTCGCTGAGCCTTTGACAAAAAGAGGCTTTCTACTTGCATGCTAAGACCCTTCTACTTGTATGAGTTTTACTAATAGCTCTGACACCTCCTGGCTCTGCTAATGTTTCCTGCCTATTCTTTTCAACCCTACACACTATAAAAGAAGTGATGGTCTGAACGCATTCTTTACTTGTCTTGTGCAGATTCTATACACAGGGAAATGGCAAGCAAATGCAAATCAGTATCAGAGATAAGGAGGACCAATGAAGAAGAATTTCTATAGCTCAGGGTTGAAAGGAGAGGTCCTTGGCACTCTCTCCTTGGCTGTTTTCTTGCAGATGTTTCATTCCCAAACTAGATAACACCATCAGTGCTAGTGAGGAGGAAGAGCAAATCCAGCTAAAGGGAAGCAGAAGACCATTCAGATCCTAGTGAATTCTGGAGTGTGGCCCCATCCAGCATTTTCCAGGAGTCAGAAAAAAGCTTATATCATTCAGGTGTCATTAAAAAGGCAAGTAAGGCTACATCACAGCTTTTACAAACTAGGCAATTCTAAAAGTGTGGAACTTCAACTTCCATAATTCCCTATCAATTATGTGGGAATCAGCATCCAATGCTTCAAGAAGACAGCAATGGATTGGAGAAGTTTGGGGTTCCTACTTCTCACCAAGCATAAAACCGGGGGTGGGGTAGAAGAGGGGGAGGGTAAAGATGCAGGAAAGGAAATAAAGCATCTAACAAAGCCTTCATGCAACTGACAGGAAGGAATGGGGTTCAAGGCCAACCCGACAGCTCTGAGAAATGGGTCGAGGAAAACAGCTGGATTTGCAGAAGCTGAAAGAAGCTTCATATCGCCAGCAGCTTTAGAAGTGGAGCTGTCAGAATGGCTGCAATGTAGAGAGCTGGGAGGAGTGCAAATGAGCAGGAAGTGGAGAGGCAAAGACGAATGAGCCACCATGCCTCCCTTGCAAAAGGCAGGAGGGCAACTGACAAAGAGCTGAGATTTGTCACTATGGAGGGACTCCATTCAAAAGTCTAGTTCTGAGTAGTTGGGGGTTCTGCCTTACCTGATTTATCCCGGCTTGAATTTATAGTCACTTGCTTGCTACATTGTTGCACTTTTAGTATTTATTTTATATCTGTGCCTTGGGATGAAATGTATATCCAGGCACAAACTGTTCTTTCCCCAGCTTTGTGTTGGACTTTTTCAGAGATCAAATATTCAAGGAAAATAGCCATGTCTCCATTCATGCATGTCACAAAGGAGGAGCAAGCATTAAGTTTTCCCGCATAATTTTATGTATGACAACTTAACCCACCCATGTAATACCACCCACACCAGTCATTCTACAGAGAAAACACATGGCTAAAAGGCACCAATAAATGGTTATTAGCCACAAGAAAAATAGCTCTTAGTGTTAATAAACTGTTGTTAATTTGTTAATAATCTGTTCGAATCAGCCCTGGTTCAATTCAGATTGGAGATTCAAGATCTGAAAAGAGTGTGATTCAATTTGTATTTGTGATTCACTGGCAGGAAGAATTTATCTCAGCAGGAACAAAACAAAATGAAACAAAATGAATTGCTTTATATATAAATCCCCAACTAAAACCAGGACTTGTAATGACTGATGACAGTGCTAGATTTGTTGAGATGGAAGTTAATTTGCGTGGAATTAAGATTTTGATATTGGGAATTTATGCCCCAAATGAAGACAAAGTATCATTTTATAAAGGACTTATGAAGAGATGAATGGATTTTTCTTGGTGTTTGATAAGGGATTGGAATGAAGTGTTCTTCCCACAATTGGATAGAACTTCTGAGAAAAAAAATTAAAATCACTCAAGGTAAATTATCAAAAAATTGTTTTGATTTGATAGACAATTTAGAGCTTGTAGCCATATGGAGGCAGAAAAGTGACAATTTAACAGAGTACACCTGTTTTTTTCTGAAAGAATAGATCCTTTTAAAGAATAGATATAATTTGGATTTCAAAGAATTTGGCCACTAAGGTTTCTAAGAAGAGCTATTTACCCAAGACTTTCACATCATAATCCTGTTAGTTTGGTTTATATAGGAAATCTAGTTCTTTTAGATGAAGATTAAATACAATGTTATTACAGAAAGAAGCAATAATGGAGGATTTGAAAAGGAATTAAAATATTTCTTTGAAAACAATGTTAAGTAAAGGCACTGATTGAAGGGTGGCTTGGGATGCAAGCATGCATTAATAAGATGACTCTGGTCCAGTCATTCTCTCTGTCTAATCTACCTGACTTGATTGTTGTTGTGGGACAAAAAATGGAAAGAGGGAATTGCCATAGACCAGGGGTGGTCAACTCTGGCCCCTTTGCGACCTGGGGACTTCAACTCCCAGAATTCTAAGCCATGCTGTAAAGGGGCCATGCTGGCTCAGGAATTCTGGGAGTTGAAGTCCCCAGGTCGCAAAGGGGCCATACCTGCCCACTCCTGCCATAGACCCATCCCTAGGAATCTACAGAGAGAAACAATTTTATTGACTGAGATCTCCTATCTTGTTCTGGAGCTGAAGGTTGCACTCTTTCCATTTTTATCCCACAATAACAATCAAGTCAGGTAGGTTAGACTGAGAGAAATCTGGTGAATGTGCACTTGGGTCTATGACAATTCACCATGATCAACTCCCCACAGCCAACTTGCTTTGGGACAATTCGCCACAGCCAACTCACCACAAGACAATTCACTGTAGGACAAGAATTACAAAGAACAAGAATATCAAAGGACAAGAATATCAAAGAAATGGTGGAGTAGAATCATTTAAAAAAGGATGAAAAGGAGGGATAGAATGAAATGTGAATGGCACAAATTAAAATAAATTTTTATTTATTTTAAATACTTAAGTAGAATTGTTAAATTGTGCTGCAGCAAGTTGTTCCATGGTGAGTTGGCCATGGCAAGTTGTCCCATTCCGTCTGGTCTGGGGATATCTCTATTAAACATGGGAAAGGAACTTCTGTTGGACTTTCATCCACAAGACAATTTTAAACACATGGTGTTATCCCACCATGTGTTTAATATTGGCTTTTGGATGAAAGTCCAACAGGAGATTAACCTCATTTTTCCATTATTCTGATTACAGTTTATTCATTTTGATCTGAATAATGGAAAATGAGGTTAATCCCCTCCCAGACAAAATCATCCAATTGTAATTTTGCTTGATTTCTTTGAGAGCTAAATCAGTGGATTTTAGGACACATCCCATTTCACTTTAAGATAAAGTATGGATGGAGAGGGTTTATTTTTATACTTCTTACTCTTGCTTTGCAACAAGGGACCCAAATGTACATGTCAATAAGCCACCTCTCGAGTTAGTCTTTTTATGGAGTGTCCTAGAGCTTAAGGGAGCAGCATATATTTTTCCTACAGAAAGCAGCAGGGTCCTTTCCTGATCTCTGTGATGAAAAGGTTTTCATGGAGGTAGTGATGGGTCAAAATCCCTAGGGAACAGCCTCTGCTTAAAGATCTGAGTACTGAGCTCCATGGGCAAGAGGTAGTATGACCTGATAAGAGGTTTGTTCTTGTGTTTCCCTCATGTATCAAATAGAAGAAAGAAATACACGTATGTTTACACTCATTTATCATTGTTTTTCATCCTTCAGACAATCAATGGTGAAAAAAAGTGATGTGAACCATTTAGTGACATTAGGATGTTTGTCAATAAATGTCCAGCAAATTATCAGCCTCAAAGGAAACAACAGGTTTTCTTCCTTCAACCTAAAATCAGCCAGAACAGTTGACATATGGCAGACATTCGAGGACTTTAAAAAAAAACCTCATGTATTTCGAATCAAACAAAATATCTTTATCGTTTCTTGTATCGTTAACCTTAAGAACATTAAAAAACAAAAGAAACCAGATCAAAGGTTCTGCAATGTGCAGTTCCTCACGTGACCAGTGAGGAGTGGGAAGAACATAGAAAGGATAAAGGAAGCAGCAGCAGCCATTTGTTTTTGTTCCCCAGCAGCTAATACTGTTCATGATACTGGAGATAATATCCTGATTGTGACCATGAGAATGGATTAGTTCTTTCCATCACCTTAAGAGCAGCTCTGATCTGAGCCACGTGAACCAGGGAGGCTGCTGAGAATGAAGGAGTCGGCAGTGTTTTCAGCCTCGGAACATGTACCTGTCCCCTTTGGATATAGGGGTGATTTTTTTCCCCTAAAATATGTTCCCACTTTAGCCCCCAACCAAATCTAGCCAATTTTCAAACATGATCTTTCTTTTGATGACTTCTCCCTGCAAAACACATCCAAGTCTCTTCCTATTCTGTTCAGTTTTTAGAGGAAAAATGGAGCTGTGGTAGATGGAGTGAGGAACTCTTGAACTCTTTTATTTAATTTCTTCCCAATGTTCGGCTGGCTTAGAAAAGAAAAGACAAATATCTTTACAAGGTGATGGTTCTTATGCTATTCCAGCCCTCAGCATCTTGCTTGTAGACCTTTTGTATTAAAAAAAACTTAGATCATTTTCCTCCTTTTTCCCATTCTGTCAGGAAAAAAAGATTGCATTAATAGACGTAACAGCCCCTTGTCGTTTAAGCCAGTGCCTAGGGAGTGTTCATACAAAACTCTTATTCTACAAAATGCTTGTCAGCAGGGAATCTACCCAGCTCTTCCCTATTATCCAAAGCCCCTCCTTTTCCAGCCTTCAGCATTTGCTAATTTCACCCAAGAGCCTCCCAAATTGCACGGTCTAAAGTTGTAATATGCAGAAAATTGCATAAAGCCTTGTTTTAAAAGGCTAGATTGTTTGTGTTATCTTTCAGGGGAAAAAGTGGGAAGAAGTCCAATTCCAAAGTCACTCTCTTGTACCGAGAGGTGGTGTGTGTGTTGTGTGTGTATTAGCGGTGGGGTGGGTGTATGTGAAAATGTCAGAAACTGTTAGAAAACAAGGAAAAGCATGTAGCCCAAAAGGGAGATAACATTACTAGCATTACTATATATGTTTTGCCTTTATTTAATCTCAGTCCTTCCCTTCACCTTCCCTTTAATCTCATTTTTTCCCCTTTTTCCAAGGTTCCGCCCCTTCCATGTTACCTTCAGAAGCCTTTGGGGTGGGGAGTGGGAGGGAGACTAATCTGAAATCAATTAGCTGAGCTGGAGACGCTGATGTATTGCAGAACTATTGAAAAACTGACAAGAATTATCCAGATGTACAAACCATTGAATAGATGGCCTTTCCATTACCAACAATAAAAGACACATGAGTAGCTGATGGGCACCCACTCTGCAGCCTCAGCTAAGAAAACCACATCCACATCATTGCAAAAGCCTTGCGGTACTGTCAGCCTTACCAGGTAAACCAGACAAGAAACATGACAGATGAGCTACTTCGACCCCTACATTAACAGAATCTTGCAAGTCTAAAACTATGATTTCCCTGCCTTCTCTTTTACCTCTGAGAAACTAGGGAGAGATTCTTCTCAGCCTCTTGTCCAACCCACTATCCAGCTTTGGGTCATTCTATCTCTTATCTGACCATCTGACACCTAGGCCTGTGTCTCAGGGCCAGCCTCCCAAGGTGATTCCCACATAACATTATCAATTCTGCTTCAAGGGAGCATTTGTCAAGATCTTTTTCAAACGGACCCAATATCTGCCACTACCCTTGACCTAAAACCTAAATAGTTATTATTATTATTATTATTATTATTATTATTATTATTATTATTTATTTAGACTTGTATGCTGCCCTACTCCCGAAGGACTCAGGGCGGCGAACATACAAAAAGATATACAATAAAATAACGAATAAAAACAAGTCCAAATTGCAAAACAACAAAACAATAAAATTACAAATAGGCAAACATTTTTAAAACTACCCACCCCATGGTCAATCCAGGCTGGCCTGCTGAAACAGCCAGGTCTTCAGGTCTCGACGAAAGTTGGTCCTGATCAGTGGTGTGATTCAAATTTTTTTACTACCGGTTCTGTGGGCATGGCTTGTTTGGCAGGGCAGGGGAAGGATACTGTAAAATCTCCATTCCCTCCCCACTCCTGGGGGAAGGATACTGCAAAAATCCCCATTCCCACCCCACTAACCTGCTTTCCAGCTCCATTCTCCTGTGCAGGGCAACCAAAGGCTGGGACTTGGGAGGCAGAAAATAGATGGGGGCAGGGCCAGTCAGAGATGGTATTTCCTGGTTCTCTGAACTACTCAAAATTTCTGCTATCAGTTCCCCAGAAGTGGTCAGAACCTGCTGAATACCACCTCTGGTCCTGATATTCAATCTGGAAAGTTTTCTGCTATGAACTCCACAACTCGTCCCTCTCAAAACTGTTGTAACAGGTTGGGAGGGAGAAGGGTGGACATTTTCCTCTCCAGTTCAAATTATGACCCATACAAATCAACCAGTCAGACCCAGCAGCTGCTGAGTGTGCAGTCAGAGACAGCTCCACCTTCAGTGCAGAAGAGACCCCCTTCCCAAGGCCATTATTTCTCCACCAGGGAAAGAAATGGAATGGCAATTAATCTCAGCACTGTCGCTTCCTCTCTTACTGATTGATAAACTAGTCTCTAGCTGTGGTAGCATTTGGAGTTGAAAAGTACCAGCCAGCAGAGGTTTCCTCTTGGAAAACCGGACCTGCTGTTTGTTGCTGTTAGTACATCTGGCTTAATTATGCCATATGTGATCAGTAAAAGATTCTTGGCAATGGCATGTGGCATTCCCCAGGTTGTTGATCCCATTGCATAGGTAAGCACAACCTCCAATGCCGAACTTGAATGCCCCAAACTGGGAAGCACAGCCAGCTCAAAGTGAGCACTTCAGTCCTTAGAATCACATAGATTGCCTTTGGAATGCGCAGGCAGATTTCTGGAAGCCCTTAGGGATAAGCAAAAAAATTAGCATTTCCATTTACTTGGGGATGGGTTTCAGGCAGCTGTCTGTTCAAGTTCCTGAATCTTCCCTCTGGATATTAGAAGTGCTGAAAGATTGATTGAAATCCAAGGAATTGGATTACTTTATTGCCACTTCACAGCCCTGAAAGCTACTGCCTTGCTTCTAAGAAATAAACTTCTGGTTTTCATAGCTATAACTGATGGTTCTGAAACATAACGTAAGCAACATTCCCAGAGGCAATGAGGATTCTTGAGTTTCTGACAAGGATAAGGAACTGAAAATCACCCAAGGGAACCATTCCTCCCCCCCACAATCCCATAACTTGAGTGAATCAGTTGACATAAGGACAACAAGCAGGAAAGCCTTCTACCCTCCCACCCATTCCTTCATTCTGATAATTTCAAACACATGTTGAAAAGGGGAAGGCTGTCCTGAAATAGCACCTCTCAGATGAACTGGTTTTCCTTGTTAGAAAAGATAATGATAATCCAGGAACCAGAGCTTCAGAAAGCCTGGAGAATCTTCAAGTTGTGGTTCTCAGCCAACCAGATGAAGCGGGTGGAAAATGGAATTCAGGAAGAGAACAGGCTTTGCTTAAAACCCTGTGAGCTAGGTTGGAAGACCCAGATCAGATTTGACTCGTAGGCTGGTAGTCACACATCCAAGTCCAGTTTTTCTTTAGCTTGGCATTCTAAAATGTCTAGATAGTTTATTGTAAAAACTGCCAACTTGTCTCCATTTCTGTTTTTCATCTATAAGGAAAGTATAAAGATGGGTTCATGAATTTTATATTTTCAGAACAGATTGATCAACTTTTCTCTGTTCCACTCCAACAGTTTGGAGAGCAGTTCCTGGATGCAACATAAAATGTTGCAGCAAAAATGGAATACTTCTTGTATCTTCCTTTTGAGGTCCTTTTGCCATGCAGACATCGTGACTCCAGCACTGGGTTCCTTCCTCCCCACTTTAACAACTTGCTTTGTAGAACCTTTTGTCTGATGCAGATGTCTGCATGTCTCAGCAATATGCAATTTTTGTGAGCTTTATGTTATTAGCCTTATAAAGACTGACTTGAGATAGCTTTTGTAATACTATATATCTACTTTGTGATCCCCATGTCACTTGCCCCTTGATACTTGCAGATATAAATAATAACAAACCAATGTCTTGCAGATGAAAGTAGCAACCAAGCACACAACACACACAGATACACACACACTATCCTGTTTCTCAAATCCAAGCAATTCACCCAGGAAAATGAGAATATGCTATGTCAATCACTGGCAGCTTTAAGGATGGAACACAAACTCTATTTGTAATAAGCATCACGGTGGGAAATCTCACACATCTGTTTGGATATTCTAAACAGAAACCCAGATGGCAGTGAATTTGAATATTGTCCAAAAAGGGAATAGATAGAAGTACAAAAGCATGCACCCTTAAAACTGTGCACATCTCCTTTTCAAGAGAGAATCAAAAGACTTAGGAGCTAATCTTTCATACTGACAGTTCTGGAATTCCACATAAGATGGTTGGTTGCAGTTGGCCAAATCCTAAGGCAGGATTATTTTCCTTCCCTCCTATTTTAGATCCATTTAATCTGGACATGCCAAGACTGAATTCCACATGGGAGGCAGGTGTTCCATCATTTGCTCAGCCATGTTTGCATATAAATGTTAAAGGAAAATAAATGATGACAGTAGCATACCATTCCTGAGGATTTTCACTGTGCTACCAAAATAAGAGGCATGTCAGGTAACCTACAGTAGGGGCGTCAAACTCAAGGCCCAGGGGCTGGATCTGGCCCCCAAGGTGCTTAGATCTGGCCCGTGGAGCTACCCTGGAAACAGCAAAGGACCAGCCCATGGTGCCTCTGCCAGCAAAAACAGAGCTTGGGAGGGCTGCCAGTGGCCATCCTGAGCTCCGTTTTTGCTGGCAGAGGGTTGCAGGAGGTGGTCACAGCCAAAAATGGAGCTTGGGAACCCATTTTCGCTGGCAGAGTGCTCGGGCCACCATAGGCGGCCCCAACACAAGTGATGTTGAGCTGGCCATCCCCCCCGGCCCGCTGAGGTCAAACACAACCCTGATGCGGCCCTGACCTACAGCATTCATCCCAATCTTGTGGCCATCAGAAGTGTTGGGATCAAATTTATATCATCCTGTGTTTCTGTGCTTGTTGGATCCTGTGTTTCTGTGCTTGTTGAAGATAATGGGAATTGTAGTTCAATCATTGGGGAGGGAAGACATAAGGTTAACTAAGACAGGTCAAACATATTGAATTAAGCATGGTGGTCTCCAATTAGATGCCCTCCAGATGAGGATAGGAATACTCTAGGAAAATATTAATCATGTTGATTGGGAAATCATAATTTTAGTACTTCTGGAGGAATTAAGAAAAGGGACCTCACACAATCAAAATTAGACATGGTACATGTCGCACAGTACTCCTGGCTTAGATTCGGGCAACCTGCTGCCATCAAATTTTGCTGAAATTAGCTTGTATTCTTTGACTCAATGTGGTTTAAGCAGAAAATAATGTTCTTGAATTCTCTGGTTGCTAAATGATCTGGGTCATGTAGGAGATGATCAGGCTGAGCCCAAGGCAGGGGTCAAATGCATCATCAGTTCAGAATCACTATGCTCTCATAAGAGACCTAAGTCCAGCAACCCCTTGAAGTTTGTTGACTCTTATCTCGCACCAATTTGCCTTGATGGTTAGTGGATCAGATTCTTATGTACAGGTAGCATGAAATAAACTGGTAGTGCTTTTCAACTCTGTCCTAGCTCCTGACAAAATATGCCTCACTTTACAATAATCTTTCATACATTTTGGGGTTAGCCTAGTTCGACAGTCTATATTGAAGATGGTTAAATTCTGCCATGAAAGTTTGTGAAAGTTTCCTTTTGTGATGGAAACTTTCAATTTCTTTTTACTCCCAGTATGTTTGAGATTTTTTTCTTTTTAATTTCCTAGTCTGAAAAAACTTCTTGGGAGGACTTCACTGCTGATGACTTCCCTTAGGATTTAATGGAAGTAAGAGCAAACAGGAGGCTGAGCTCACTAGCAAAATTAATGTTGAAAGATAGAACATTCATTCTCTCGTTCTTTCTTTCCTTCTCTCTTTGACATATGCACACACTGCCTTCAATTGCCCTGGAACTAAATAGGTTAAAGAATATCATTCTCAAGCCATAAGAGTTTCACCAAAAGTTACCTTCTATTTTGAAAAAGGATGCTGAAAACTTTCTCTTTTGTCATATTGCAGGAAAGCTGAAAGGGGTGGGGGGAAGCAGAATAATTCTGCAATAATACTGACTACTTTTTCTTTACAGTGATGGGGTTCTCCCACCCCACTCATGTTTGGATTTTTGATCACTTATCCTCTGTCTACTTTAGAGAAAGGGAAAAAGAAAGGGACTTGGAAAGATAGCCACGGGGCTATCATTCATCTCTCAGTTCCTGGAGGTGCATGCTTTTTATGGATCCTTTTTACAGAAAGCACGGCAGGTTCATTTTGCATTTTTATAATGTGAGAATGGACTTTTAATTCCGCCTCCTATAGGTTGCTATCCAAGTCCAGAAGAATTTGATTTTTATCTGCTTTTAAGCTATAAAATGTAAAAATTTGTGCTATGGATTTGTAAAATATGATGTTATTAGCAGGGTGGCAAAATGCCTCCCCTTTGCAATTGCTTTAAGCAGGGTGAAATGTTATTAATGTGTGATTTCACTGAATTTATGTTTGAGAAACCTCCCTAGAGGCTCTACAAGCCATGTGGCCAGGATATAAATCTACAAAAAAAAAAAAATCAACACAAAGTTATTAAAGGCAAAAGAGCAAGCTCCAGGTTATAACCTGGCAGCCTAAACTTTCAATACACTGTTCGCGTATTTCAGGATGCAGGAGAAATAATTCTAATTATGCATTTAGGAGAAAACATGAAGCTCCATGTGAAAAAAATAGTCTACGTGTGGGTGACAACCTAAGTCCTTGCAGGCCCTAGAATTGCTGATAGGTCTCTTTCTTCTGCTGATGCTGCAAGAGATCATAATCCCGTTAGTTTCACCTTTATAGGCTACACAAGAAAACCTGAAGAAACAATAACCTTCCTCATCAATCTTACTTCCATCTCTTCTCCAAGTCAAGCATTTAATTTGGAGCTATTTATTTTCCATGCTAATTGAGCCTTCAAAGCTCCATGGTCTGCTGGGATTTTTTTTTTTACGTTGCCATCACTGGCACCAGGCTCGAATCCCACCAGGCTCAAGGTTGACTCATCCTTCCATCTTCTCGGGGTAGGTAAATTGAGGACCCAAGATTGTTGGGGGCAATAAGCTGACTTTGTAAAAATGCCACTTAGTAATAAGCAGGCATATACAATGGAATGAAGGCTATTGCTGAGCATTGGGTTGTATCCCAAAATTGTAAGCCTGCCCTGAGTCTTGGAGAAGGGCGGCATATAAATATAATTTTTTTAAAAAAGTAAGAATTCTTTAGCATGGAAAGCAACCATTTCTCCGCTCTAAACACAAGAGATCTTGGGATTTCCAACAAAATGCTCTGAAGTAAGAACGGCCCATCCCATAAATACTGCTGTAAAGCACCTACAGTCAGAGGATTGGACAGGATTTAAATCTTTGTAATAAATGGTTATAGGTACACATGGGGATCTTTTCTTCCATCTCCCACCTTGAACTTTTCTGAGTTGGGTATTTATTTATTTATTTATTTATTTATTTTTGGGACTTGTATGCCGCCCCATCTCTGAAGACTCGGGGCAGCTCACAGCTAAAACAATAAATACAACAATAGTGAATTAAGAAAAGATTAAACTAAACAAGCCCAAAAAGACAATTAAATACTAAAAAATAAAACCACCCCACCCAAAAGGGTCACAGCCCGGATTGGTCGAACAACCAGGTCTTCAAATCATGGTGGAAGGTGCGGAGGTCAGGGGCCAGGCAGAGCCCCAAGGGGAGTTGGTTCCAGAGGTCGGGGCCGCAACAGAGTAGGCTCGTCGCCGGGGACCGCCAGCCGGCACTGGCTGGCCGAGGACCCCAAGGAGTCCTTGCCTATGTGCTCGCACAGGGCGGTTGGCATTCGATGTCGGCAGGAGTCGCTCCCTTAAATATTGAGGACCCATGTCATGCAGGACCTTGTATGTTAAAACTAGAACCTTGAATCTCACCCGAGCGCAACCGCAACCAATGAAGGCAGCAGGAGGGGGGTAACATGGGAGAATCGGAAACTCCCATCACCACCCGCCGCCGCATTCTGCACCAGCTGCAATCTCCAGATGGTATGCAAGGGCAGTCCTAAATAGAGGGCATTGCGGTAGTCGAGTCTAGAGGTAACAAGGGCATGAGTGACTGCGCAGGGCATCTCGGTCCAGAAAAGGGCGTAGTTGGCGAACAAGGCAGAGCTGGGCAAAGGCCCCCCTGGCGACGGCCCCCACCTACTCCTCCAACCGGAGTCGTACATCCAGGAGGACCCCCAGATTCCGCGCCCTATCCACAGGGGGCAACACCACTCCCCCTATGGCCAAAGATGGATAATCCTGACTGGGCCGAGATGCCGGTATGCACAGCCACTCAGTCTTGGCCGGGTTGAGTCGAAGCATGTTCCCACTCATCCAAATCCGTACCGCATCCAGACACCGGGTCATCAGAGAGAGGGCATCGCTGACTTGGTTCGGGGTAGAGATGTACAGCTGGGTGTCATCTGCGTACTGATGGAATCTCACCCCAAAACCACAGATGATCTCACCCAGCGGCTTCATATAGATGTTAAATAGCAGGGGGAGAGAACCGACCCCTGAGGGACCCCACAAGAGAGCACCCTCGGGGTTGAATGCTGCCCCCGCCAATACCGATTGCCCTCGAGAGGTAGGAGGTGAACCACCAAGCACGGTGCCCCCACTCCCAAGCCCTCGTGCCGCAAAGGATACCATGGTCGATGGTATCAAAAGCCACTGAGAGGTCTAATAGGACCAGGACAGAGGAAAAACCCTGTCCCGGCCCTCCAGAGATCATCCATCAGTGCACCAATGCCGTCTCCATGCTGAAACCAGGTCGGAAGCCCGATTGATACGGATCCAGGTAGTCCGCTTCATCCAGGAAAAGTGGAACCTGCCAAGCCACCACACTCTCAACAACCTTCGCCAAAAAGCGAAGGTTGGAGATTGGACAAAAGTTGTCTAACACGGTCGGGTCCAGGGTAGGCTTCTTCAGGAGGGGTCTCACCACCGCCTCCTTCAAGGTGGAGGGAAAAACACCCTCCCTTAATGAAGCGTTGACCACTGCCCAGAGCCAACCACATGTGACCTCCCTGGCGGCATAGGCCAGCCAGAAAGGGCACGGGTCCAACAAACATGTGGTGGAACTCAGCCGCCGCATAGTCCTGTCCACTTCATCCTCGGAAACAGGATCGAACTCATCCCAAATCACACTGGCCAGACTGCCTGTATCCCGTTCCTCAGACCACTGCAAATCAGAGGACAACCCACTCCGAATTCGAGTGATCTTATCCAACAGATATTGACCAAACTCCTCAGCCCTTCCCTGCAACGGGTCCGCCCCCCTCCGGACGAAGGAGAGAGCGGGTAGCCCAAAACAGGGCAGCTGGGCGGTTATCTGCGGACGCTATGAGGGCGGAGAGATAAGACCTTCTCGCCGCTCTCATAGCTACCAGGTAAGTCCGAATATGGGCTCTTAGCTGGGCTCGATCGGATTGGGAGCGGGTGGACCTCCACCTGCTCTCTAAGCCCCTCCGACGGCGTTTCATCTCCCGGAGCTCCTCTGAATACCAAGGAGCCATCCGGGATCCACGGCATGTGAGGGGTCGCATGGGGACAACCCTGTCGAGGGCCTCCGACGCGGCCTGTTGCCAAGCAGACGTCAGATCCTCGACAGAGCTGTGGGTGAGGGGAGAGGGAAGAAACCCCAGTTCCGCCTGGAACCTCTCCGGGTCCATAAGGCCTGGGGGAACCATCTAGGTGGCTCCTCATCCCAGCAGTGGGGGGATGCCTGTTGGAAGACCAGCCATAGGAGATAGTGATCAGACCATGGAACGGGCAATGCCATAAAAATGGCTTGCCCTCTGTCACTACGCCACTGCTCAGAGACAAAAACTAGGTCAAGAGTGTTTCCCCCCTCATGAGTCGGGCCCAGAATTAATTGGGTCAGGCCCATGGCTTCCATAGAAGCCATGAATTCCTGGGCCAATCCCAACGTTCCCCCCAGGGAGGGCAAGTTGAAGTCCCCCAGGACTATAAGGTCTGGGAACTCCACCGCCACCCCCGAGAAGATGTCAAGAAGCCCAGGCAGGGCTGCTGTCACACAGCTGGGAGAAAGGTATGCGAGCAGCAAGCCCACCCGACCGTTAGGCCCCCATCTCAGGAGGAGGGTCTCACTCCTGCCTATCTCTGGAACAGTGACCTCCCTTGGAAACAGGGTCTCCTGGATAACCACAGCCACCCCACCACCCCTTCCCTGGGCCTGAGGCCGGTGTACAACCCGGAAACCTGGAGGGCATAACTCAACCAGAGGGACACCACCCTCTGGGCCCAACCAGGTCTTGGTAATACAAGCCAGGTCCGCAGCCTCCTCCTCAATGATCTCACGGAGGAGGGTGGACTTATTAGCCACGGACCTGGCATTAAAATACACCAGCCTGAGCCCAGGGGTCCCAGTACCCATGCCCCCTAGGGAGGAGGCCATAGGGTCGGAGCAAGCAACCGACAAAGATGGCGGGTGCAGCTCCCAACACATGATATGGCCCTTGACGCCTCCTGCCAACCCCAACCACCCTGGGAATCGCGGTCCCCACCTCAAACCCCGGGGCCCCACTGGCCCCCAACCCCTGCCCCCACCATGAACCAGGCTGCAAAGACCCATTTACCCCCCTCCCTAACCCCTTAAGACGACCAATTAAAATTTTTTAAAGTTTCCCCTTCCTATCAAATTTAAAATTTAACCCCTTAGACGCAACATGCCACCTCTCGGGATCCCAGGATCCATCATTAAGGTAAGCTCTTGATAGCATAGAGGGCCACTTCGCAGACAGGGGAGCTGTCTGGAGGGCCCATAACTCTAGCAGGGAGTAGGCAGGCATGACAAGTAAATCTCAAGGCTGGTCGATACAGGGTATCAAGATGCTAATAAAAAAAAGCAAGCAAATTAAGGGAGCTGCAATTTTAACAATGGAGAAGGCTTAAAGGGTTCACAAGTGTTTAGGTTGTTGCTTTTGATGTTATGCTGCTGTTGTTTTTACAATTAAGGTACAAGAGAGTCCATGAGGAAGCATAGAAGTTATTATACTATAGAGGGAACATGCAATAAAATAAGAACACAAGAAAAACCCTGCTGAATAAGACTGAAGCCCATCTTAAGTCTCCTGCGAGTCCCTTGGACTGCAAGGTGATCAAACCAGTCAGTCCTAGAGGAGATCAACCCTGACTGCTCTTTAGAAGGCCAGATCCTGAAGATGAAACTCAAATACTTTGGCCACCTAATGGGAAGGAAGGAGTCACTGGAGAAGAGCCTAATGCTGCAAAAGATTGAGGGCAAAAGAAGAAGGGGACAACAGAGAATGAGGTGGCTGGATGGAGTCACTGAAGCAGTAGGTGTGAGCTTAAATGGGGGATGGTAGAGGACAGGAAGTCCTGGAGGAACATTGTCCATGGAGTCGCAATGGGTCGGACAGGACTTTGCAACTAACAACATCTTAGTCTGGCGTTCTGTTTCTCACAATGGCCAACCAAATATTTTTCTGTTGCTTAGAAGCAAGAGACTGAAACATGCTATTTCCCACCATTATTTCCTGTGTGATACCTCCAACCCAACAGAACATGGAGTCTTCAATACCAATAATCCATACTTGCCCTGTTCTCCATGAATTTATCAAATTCCTCATAAAATAACCAGCACCCTGTCTTCTGTTACTGAATTCCACCAATGAATTATGTAACGCTGGACAAAGTATTTCCTTTCGAATGTTTCAAATTGTTGTAGTATGTGGAATAATTACTATTCAAGGTTCTAACTGCTCCATTTTATTCCCAGTCTACACTGAATTGTTTATTCCTCCCATATTGTGCAATAGTTTCCTGTGGCCATAGGCATACTTTTTCCTAATCAGTTACTTCTTGTTTGACAATAGAACTCTAGACCATAAATTAGTGGAGAGAATTGAGGCCCCTTTGTTTAACAGAAAGATCCCAGTTTACAAGCTAGTTTAACAACTTTTTTTCTCCTCCAGAAATAATGGGGTAAGAAGGGGAGGGGAGAAACAAGCAGGAAAACCATTAAAACTGTCTCCTGAAACTGGCTGGCTTGATCTTTCATACATTCCTCATCCTAATTTAGCTTGCTTATTTATTTATTTATTTATTTATTTATTTATTTATTTATTTATTTATTTATTTATTTATTAGATTTGTCAATCGCTTACAAGATAACAGGTATAAGTATAAACATAGTTATGAATACATGAAATGGATACGTGTAAGAAAAATAAAAAAGAAACAATAGGACAGGGATGGTAGGCACAATTGGTGCACTTATGCATGCTCCCTACAGACCTCTTAGGAAAGGGGTGAGGTCAATAGTAGACAGTCTAAGGTTAAAGTTTTTGGGGTTTGGGGAAGAAACCACAGAGTCAGGTAGAGTATTCCAGACATTGACCACTCTGTTGCTGAAGTCGTATTTCCTGCAATCAAGTTTGGTGCGGTTAACCTTGAGTTTGTATCTATGGTGTGCTCTTGTATTGTTATGGTTGAAGTTGAAGTATTCATTTACAGGTAGGACATTGCAATGTATGATTTTATATACTATATTTAGATAGTTCTAGGTTTTCTAGGTCTAGAGTTTCAAGTCTGGTGGCATAAGGTATTCTTATATGAGTAGAGGAGTGGAGAACTCTTCTTGTGAAATATTTCTGGACTTTCTCAACTGTGTTAATATCAGATATGTGATGTGGATTCCAGACTGATGAGCTGTATTCAAGTATAGATCTAGCAAATGTTTTGTATGCTCTAGTTAGTAGTGTGATATTACCAGAGAAAAAGCTATGTAGGATTAGCCTTTTTGGCTATGTAGTTACAGTGGGCTCTAGCACTTAGATCATTAGAGATGAGTATTCCAAGGTCCTTGACGGAGTTTGGATCATCAACAAGGTCTTGACTATTCAGCTTGTATTTTATTTTCTGATTTTTTTTGCCAATATGTAAGACAGAGCATTTATTTGTTGAGATTTGAAGTTGCCATTTGATTGACCATTCTGATACATAGTCGAGTAGCTTGTAACGTAATTACATAGTAACACACTCTTTCTAATCTAGGTGCTGATGAAAATCATTGGTCAGAGCAATCAATGCTATTTCTGCCCCTATCCAGACCTGAATGCTGACTGAAAACGTTCCAAATAGCCTGAATCATCAGGCAACTTCTTCAACTGATTTGCTACCACCAACTTCCTGTTGGCAAGGAAGAGAGATTATAAACCAGACGAAAGCTGTGAAGTCCTCTTCAGAAGGGGTCTCACTACAGCCTTTCAAAAAGGCAGCATGATATTTTCTCCAGAAAGATGTCATGCAGCTTCCAAAGCTACCTGCTCACATCTCATCTAGACATATGAAAAAGTTAGGCAGGGCATGGCTCAATCCTGCAGAGAACAGGAATTGAGACTACAGATGATCCTTTACACTTCTTCTTCAGGTTCTACAGCAGGGGTGTTAAACTCGATTTCATTGAGGGCCGTATCAGGGTTGTGTTTCACCTTGTGGGGCTGGGGTGGGCATGGCCAGCTCGACATCACTCATGTCAGGGGTGCCTGTGGTGGTCTGAGCCCTATGCCAGGGAAAACGGGATCCCAAGCTCCGTTTTCACTGGCAGAGGCATAGGTGGGCTGCATTTAAGTTACCAACTGGTTCACTGGTTATGAATGCGCTAATCAACTCAGGCAGCTCCGGTGAGTTCAGCAGGGGTGGCACAGAACTCAGCTGGGCAGCGTGGGAGGGGGAACGAGCCAGAAAGTTAGTTATATATGGAAAGGATAGCACAAGGATGGGTGGGTGGACCCAGCCACTGATCACATCTGTGGGTTCGCCCAAACCCGTGCGACCAGGCAGCAGCCCATCCCTGGGCACAGGCATTATGGACCAGTCCAGTAAAATACATAGAGAGGAACTGATGCATTTTGCCACTCTTCTCTCACTACTGTTAGGCACACATTTGAGCTCCTACCCATGCTTGGTTGAGCCCAATTCTGTTTTGTTTCGGTTTTTTTGTTTGTTTTTAAAACCACAACCACCTAGGTGTCTTCCTTCAGCTCATTGATCCAAGTGGTACATAGGAGCAGTGACTGGGCGGAAGTCTTCAATCTCATCCATTGCTCTGGCTGCCTCTCTATTCCACAAACCAACTAGATCAGTGATGGCGAATCTTTTTGTTGTGGTGTGCCAAAAGTGCATGTGTGCTGATACCCACAATGCAATGTGCCCTGCCACCCTGTGCATGTGTGTGCACCACCCCTGCTCCACCCCCTTACCTGCACTGCACATGTGCACATCTCCCAGCTGATTTTTGGCCTGTTTGAGGGCCCTTCCGAAGGCTCAGGGAAGCTTCTGTAGCCTCGGGAGGCTGAAAAACTGACCTTCTGTAAATACTGGAAGTGCCTGTTTTCAGCTTCTGGAGGACCTCTGAAGCTGAAAACGGGGCCATTTCGGCTCTTCCGGTACTTCTGGAAGGCCTGTTTTTCGGCCTCCCGAGGCTGTAGAGGCTTCTCTTGAGTCTCCGGGAGGGCGAAAACAGCCTCAAATGGGGTGAAATCAGCTGGGAGGCGCGCATGCGCAGTGCAGGTAAGTTTGGCTGGGGCTTATGTGCCTGCACAAATGGCTCTGCCTGCCACCTGTGGCACATGTGCCATAGGTTCACCATCATGGAACTAGATATATTGTAGGACAGAACTGCTCAAATGCCTTCTGGAAAACCTCTAGATCATAAGATGTCTGGAGCAGATTCATCTAAGGCTTCACAGTCCTTGCAGACATCTTGGTCTGCTCTGATCCACAGTTGAATAAGGTAGTTTTTCTGTTTTATTTTATATCTGTAGACTGTCTCTTTCCCTTACTGATTATATTTAAGCATACAAACACTTCAAATAAACGACCTTCTCTTTAATAATGCAAACTCAGTCAACCAGAATCAATGGGCAAAATTCAGCAATTCTGGGCTTGCTTGCTTTTTCCTTTCCCTTTATTAGTACAAAGCCTTCATAGTATCTTAGCCAGCCATAAAGACATTATCCTCTCACTTCCTTCATGAAAGATATGCTGTATGATAACATCCTGGAAGTGGGCATTTTATCTCTGCGAACAGAATACATGTAAGAAGCTGAAAGGAGGTGACTGAGAACAGGTAAGAGTGGGAAAACTCACAATTGATCTGTGAATCTTTCTAACGCATACTTAAAATAATATTTAGCATAGGAACTAGCAGTATATGGAAAGCTGTCCCCCTTAAGTAGGAAGTTACAATGCACACAGGAGAGTTGACATTAAATTCACATACACAACACCTACATCCAAACAGAGAGACACAATTCAGATTCAATGTTGTAAATCTTGCTAGCAAAATGCCGCTGGCTAGAACCATTTTGAAATCCATCAGGCATTTGTAGGGTCATGCATGCTGAGATTCATAATCTCATGAAATTTGACTGAATTTCAGCAACTTGTCTACTATTTTGGGATGCAAGGAACAATGCCACAAAATCCATAATGTAAGGCAGCCATGAAACATGATGTGTGTGTGGGGGAGAAGCTTTAATTTAAAGTGAGATATTGAAAGTGTCAAATGGTTTAAAATCAGTCTGAATCCTACCAACTTCAGAATGGGAAGACAAAAACAGCAACAGAAACCTGTTTCCCATGATTAGAAATATTCCTGAGAACATTTTACCCTCTTGCATGGTAAGACAAAATCTTGTGATATAAAAGGATTGTCAAAGTCTTGATTTAGCTGGCCTAGTATGGAACTGACAGCATAGGAAAGAAAGGGGATAAACCTGTGGCTACATCATTTTGCTATAGCGAAGACCACTTTTGTATTTGGATTTATTCTACTCATTTAAAATTATCTGCCTGGCCGGGTGGCATCATAAATGCATACTATGTTCATAAGAATAATGGCTAACAGCTGCAAGGGGACTCAGAGGACAAAGTAAAAAAATATAAACGTAAGACTGTTTGTCAGTGATGAATATGTCTTTCTTAAATATTGACAAAGGGGAACAAAAATGGGCTCCTTCACCAAGGCAGGAATTTTTATTTTGCTCCCAGGTTCCCTTTCTTGGGGAGTGGGCATTTAACACTGGCTCACATGAACCTGTTCATCACTTGATTGCTTGATTACTTATTTATACAGCATATTGTTCTGCTTTACAGAATGCAAGGAGATAGGAATCTATCCTCGGTGGTGGCAATGTTAAAATTCCTCAGGGAAGTTTTATTTATTTATATTTATAAAGATATATTTATTGATTTTATTAGGAAGCATTGCGATTCATTCATACATATATGTTTGCTCCTGCATTGATCCAGCAAGGCTCAGTCTGTACAGTTAACCCTAGGCAATCCATTGCAGACTAGTTGTTTAGGATAGCAATAGCAATAGCACTTAGACTTATATACCGCTTTACAGTGCTTTACAGCCCTCTCTAAGCAGTTTACAGAGTCAGCCTATTGCCCCCAACAATCTGGGTCCTCATTTAACCCACCTCGGAAGGGTGGAAGGCTGAGTCAACCTTGAGCCTGGTGGGATTCAATCTGCCAAATTGCAGGCAGCCGGCAGTCAGCAGAAGTAGCCTGCAGTACTGCACTCTAACCACTGTGCCACTATGTAAAGACTATGGTGTTTATAGGCTTCTCTGATGTGATGTTGCTCTAGAACCATAGGGTAGAGGGCCAGGCCAGGTCTGATTGCCCAAAGAAGACCGTCAGTCATTGAAAATAAGTACCTTGTGACCATAGGCAGGAAATGAAGTATGGAAAAAGGATGAAAAAGAGATTTAGCTCCCCACTAAACAGATTCAGAAGTTGCGTAGACAACAGAGTGGAAAGCCAAGGCCAGAAAACTCAGGTCTCGGGGAACACCTGTCTTGCCCCCTCTTGTGCTTAATGGTACCACTTGATAGGATGCTGAAAGATGTGATAACATTTCTCATCCTTTACCAGCCTGCATATATGAGGAACTTCTGGCCATGTAAGTGCTATCAGACTTTATAAGTAGTGCTTGACTGATCACTACAGTTGGGACTAGAATTTCCATTGGTAAGTGATGCAGTCCCATATTTAAGGGACATGTCCCATGGTAGCTTAGCAGCAGCAATCCTGGCGGTCCCAGTTGCTGTCATAGTTTCAAACAGACAAGTTGTTAAATAGGGAGGGAGCCCCAGGTAAGGAGCACATAACACAGCACAAAGTCCAGTCCCAGCCTGGCCCAGCATTGTGAAGCAATGGACCCTCTTGCTACCCCAGAGCTGTGGCATGCCAAGAAGTCTCCTTTTACCATGCTGCTGAAACAGGCTAGGGCTGGGCTTCATCTGCAAGAACCCCTAAGCTGCAGTGCAACATGCAGCCCAACCCCAGCTCAGTTGACCTCACTGCCCCACACTCTGCCATCCCAGCCATCCTTTCGCCATCTTCTTGTTCTCACTGCTAATACAGTGTGCCTGGCCCGGCCCTTTGTGAAGCAAGTGCTGACTAGAGGCCACCTTCCCCATGACTTGCAAGGAAACTACCATGGGGAAGAAAGCCTTGGGTGGTCAGTAGCTGCCTCCTGAAGGGCCAGGCCAGGCACGGCCAGCTAGTGGAGCAAGAGACATGCAGGATGAGAAAAAGGCATAAAAGGAGAGGGGAGACAGGTGGAGTGGGGAGTTGAAGCACTCCTGCAGTTGTAAGTGTTGTAAGTCTTTATTCGGTGATGCCATATGTTCAAACAGTTGCTGAACAAATGGTCATAAATTGAGCAGTACCCTAGGCCATAAAGACTGATGCTAGTGGGCACCAGCGTCCAACATCTAGACAATCATGGTTTTGTACCACCTGGCTGAGGAAGAATTGAAAGACAAAAATTGGAGAAGATCCCAGATGATTACAAGTGGTTAAAAAAAGGAAAGAGAGATGGGGAATTATCTTTTGGGGGATAGTTCCTTCTGCTCCACACACTCACACACCTACCTCCCCAAGAGGTACACCTTTAGCACAGTGGAGGTGTTTCAAATGTAACACATTTTAACAAGATAATTGCTGCTGTCTTCAGCAAACTATTGTTCACCAAAGAAGGGGAAAAAATCACCAATACTACGCAATTTAAACTGAACAAAGACTTGTTCCCTCCTTCTCACAATCTTTTTTTTCTAGCTTGTATAACAAACATCTATTTAAAAGGTCCTGAGTTTCAGGAAGCCAAAAGCTTAACATTCCCTCCAGCAGAAAAGAAAGAGATTGGTTTAGCTTTCTCAGGGTAGTGGACTGAATTTCAACTCTTAACTACCTTTCCCTCGTCTTCTTCTGACACAGCAGTCATTTATGGGAATGACTAGAATTGTAACTCTGGAGGATCCTAAGTTGAGTAATGCGGGAACAGAAGCACAAACAAATGGAAACCTGAGCAATTTTTTTCTATTTTAGCAGCATATCCTGGCTTGCTGGGTCTGTGGGCAGACGTATTTGAAAGCCTGTTCAGTTGAGGGACAAGAGCTCTGTAGCTTGAAGATATCAATAAGGGTTTCCCAGGAGAAGTGCTGAGATAAATGTCCACAAGGCTACAGAATAAGGTGCCAGAGAAGGGAATTGTCAATCCATGTCCATCTTGGATTGAACTTCTCAGAACATCCTCCCAGTTCCTTCACCTCTCTTTTAGAGTAGGGTTATGCCTATTTTTTACAACCCACACAAGGATTTTTGGGACGGACATCAGTGACAGCCCTCCAACTGATGATGAAACCCAACCCCCCCCAAATGAAAACTTTACCTGCCTCCAGTATATGTGGGGAAATCAGTAGGCAGGGAGGGAAGGTTCTGTACCTCAGCTATGAGTTTAACCCACCTTGAATCAGTGTATCCCATGATCCCAGGACAGTGCAAGTAAAGATTCTTCCCCCTTGCACCTCAGACTGTTTAGCAATAGCACTTAGACTTATGTACCACTTCACAGTGCTTTACAGCCCTCTCTAGACAGTTTACAGAGTCAGCATATTGCCCCCAGCAATCTGGGTCCTTGTTTTATTGAGGCAGGATGGAAGGCTAAGTCAACCTTGAGCCTGTGAGATTCAAACTACTGAACTGCTGGCAATTGGGAGTCAGCACGATTAGCCTGCAATACTGCATTCTAACCATTGCATCACCCATGGTTTACCTTCCAAAAACCCATAACGAGGCAATAGCTTTATTAGACCAATTACTGTGCAAACAGGGCTATTCTGTTAGCCAAGTGCAAGGGAAAACCTGAATCCTTCAAACCCCTTTGGAATGCTCTCCTATTGTGATGCACGCAAGCTTGGAAATATTATCTCTTGAAGGTTCTGGTTGGAGACCAGGGTCTTTCTTATACATAACAGAGTATGTTCATCATTCATCATGTGAGGAGAAGCTTGTGCCAATATTGATTCAAGCATTCACTGCACTGTGTGTGTGTGTGTGTATTTGCTGCAGCACCTCTCCGCTTGATGTCACCCTGCTTGGGTAACCCAGTCATGACCCTCATTGATATGAGCTTCCTGCTGGCCTCCTTGCTTCACCTTGGAGATGCAGCTGGCAGAAGCTGTCCAAATTCATCCAGAAGTCAGTTACAAGATTTGACTCCACACTAGTCTGCTGTATCTACTCTTGGCTGGCTAACCATGCCCTTCTGTGCTGTCCATCTGAGGCCAAGATCACCAGTGAATGACAAGTGGAAAGGAACATGCATATTGTACATGCCAGCAAGCAACCAGAAGTAAAGGATAGATACTATGAACTATGGGTCAAGCCTCATGGCCAATCTTATTGCTGACCTGCAGGACCTTCTTTCAGCCCAAAGCTGCAAAAGGCAAGCAAGCAAGCAGATTAATTCTCTACCCACTTCCACCAGGTTTCTAGTACAAGCCCACTTAGGGAAAAGATTGATTGCCCTCCACTTCTCAGAAAAAACCCCAAGCAGATTCCTGTGGAATGGTGGGAAAACTTCTCCCAAATACCCATTTATCCTTCCTTTCAGCCATCTCCTCCCACTTAGGACTGGATGACTGTAACCTTGTTGCGTGTATCCTTACAATTTATATTGACTGTTTCCTAGTATGATTTGATTGCTTATTGTACCCTATGACTATTATTAAGTGTTGTATCTTATGATTCTCAACTCCTGACGAATGTATCTTTTCTTTTATGTACCTGAGAGCATTTGTACCAAGACAAATTCCTTGTGTATCCAATCACACTTGGCCAATAAAGAATTGTTCTGTTCTATTCTATTCTATTCTATTCTATTCTATTCTATTCTATTCTATTCCATTCCATTCCATTCCATTCTATTCTAATTAGATAACTGTTTTGTTTCCTGGCATCACTTATATAGGGACCCAGCTTGGTTAAGGCAAAGCTGGAAACCAGGAGATCGTGAGGCTAGTCAGGTACAAAGCCAGTTGGGTGACCTTGAGCCAACCAATCTCTCCCAACCCGAGGAAGGGGCCTAAGTTACAATGCCAGCAAATGCCTGCATAAGCCGAGTGTGAATTTAAAATGTCTTTATTACAAGCTAGAGGAGGACCTGATGCCAGATCAAAAGCCAATCCATACTAAATCAGCATCCTAACCATTAATTGTCTCTGCAAATAAGGCTCATCCTGTTTTAAAGCCTTTTAAGGTAACACCAGTGGTGAATTCTACAGTTCTACAGTTTATTCTGTGTAAACTGTCTACAGTGTGTTCCCCAAAGGGGCTTTTTCAAGAGGCAACTGGACTTTCTGATATTTTTTCTTTGAAGATGTTTCGCTTCTCATCCAAGAAGCTTCTTCAGCTCTGTCTACAGTGTAAACAATCCCCTTTTCAACTGTTGACTAGATGCCCCCCTAACTCTAACATTATGATATACCAAATATCTCTGAATTGCCTTTATACATTCCTCTAGTCTAGTGGTAGACTCTTCTTTTTTTTTGTTCAGTGTGTCTAAACAGGTTGGATGGCCTTTTGTCAAGATGCTGTCAATGTCATAGTACTGGATTTCTGCACTAGGCAGAGCATGGGACTAAAGCAGGGGTCCTCAACCCCCAGTCCATGGACTGGCACCGGTCCTCAGCATGCCAGTAACCGGGCTGTGCAAACAAGCAAAGCCCCATCCGTGGGATGCAGGCAGCACACGAAACCATGCCCCCTCTGGTCCATGGAAAAATCTCTCCCCATGAAACTGGTCCCTGGTGCCCAAAAGGTTGGGGGCCACTGGACTAGAGGATCATGAAGAATTCTTCCAATCCTTAAAATTTATAATGTCTGCCTTTATTCTTCTTTTTTCTAACGTTAAAAAAGACCTCCTTTGGTATGATACACTTCCTTCTGGAGTTTTCCTTTATGCATTTTTCCAGTGTCACAAACTCTGCATATTAAATTACAGCAATTAGAACCATTTTTAGTAGTCCATGCCCGTATGTATCACAGATTTGTACAAAAGAATTAGATTATTGGCAGTTTTACTTCCAGACCTTTCCCTAATGATACTTAATAGAGCATTAATCTCCCCACAATTACTCAGATTTCTTTGTTGGTCAGCAACTGGGAACTCAGGACACGTCAGTCTATCTGTTAGAATTGTTTGCCTCAATGTGTATTACTTGACACTTTAGATTGCATTTGGTATTTTTTTGTCCATTTCTTCAGGTTAGAACAATCCTGTTGGACCTGTTTTCTATCTCCTTTTGCATTCACTTCCATCAATCGTTTGATATCACCTTTATCACTCATGCCTAAATCTGAATCATTTATGAACAAGCAGTTCCAAAACAAATTCTTGGGCATCTTTCATCTTCTTTGTGGAAACTGTCTATTTCTTCACAATAGAGCAATATGATGTCATGGCTAGAATGTTGAACATGGGCTGGAGATGCTCAAGTGCGTTCAATCTATTAAGATGTTTGTTGGATAGCTTAAAATTAATCATTGACTCTTAGTCTAACCTACCTCTTAGTTGTTGTGTCAATAGAATGGGAGGAGAAAGAGAACTATGTACATTATCTGAAGTCTTCAAGGAAAGGCAAAATATAAATGTAACAAATAAAGTAAGAGAAGAGAAGCAGTAGCTAGAAAAGTGAAGAAGCCTGCCAAGGGGAGTTAAGTGATAATTGCTTGTATTAATGAATTTATTGACAAGACTGCTAATTTCCTAGCAACTAAAAGCAGAGATTTAATACCCAAGTACTCCAAGACATGTTGATTTTACAAACAATTAAAATGGAACATCTCTCTTTCTGCTTTTTTTGAAAGTTGGGACAATTTGCAATGTACTGTATCTGATAACAGTTACTGGAAGACCATAGTCCAGTACAGGAAACAGAGTATTTGTGGAGAGGTAATATTTTGACTATTTTCTCTCCTTTGTGTGCTTCAGTGCACATTTCTAAATATGCCAACTTACCCTTTGTAAGGGAGGGAGGACTTCAACCAGACAATCTTTTAATTGAAAGATAATTTTCTGCCTGTTGTCCTTTTTAGGTCATTGATCAAAGCCATGGTCTGAAGGTGGAAGTATCTTTGGTGGCAACGGGAATTCATTTCCATTCCCAGAAATGCAAACTCAGAATTTATGATCATGTGTTTACTTGGGTTCTAATTGTGCAGGACAGAGTCAATCAGGAAGTAGGGTTTCTAATTGATTGGGAAGCAGTTCTGTATTTATTTGTTTTCCATTTGCTTGTTTGTTTATACAGGCACTGCCACCACAGTGCATTTCAAAGCTAACAATAGCTTTGAGCTCCAGCTGCATCTTAGGTTGAAGTCATTAGGAGTATAATGAAAAGTAAAGGAATCTTTCTTTCCCTTGAGGCTGGATCAATTTGAGAGAGGAAGGACCTAATCACTGGAAGGATGTAAGAAGTTTGGGGTGCTTCTGACATTAGTTCCTGTCTCTGCTCTCTGAACTTGCTCCTCAACCAAACAGCCTTTTTCAAGATATATGTGGTCCCCTCTTTTAATTCTATAGTTTAGCAGAAGATGAGAAGCACGGAGTCTTTCTTATTCATATGCCTGAGCTGCTCACCCTTCATCTGTGGCCAGCTATGCTGAGACATAGCAATGGTGACAACACAATACTCCAATACACTTGATTCCACTTAAATCAGCCTCCCTCCAACTTAAGAACCACCTACTCTAGAATAGATAAAAAGAAAGGGGTCCCTTCCCTTTAAAATGATTTTGATCTGTATGCATTTCTTTTCTCTGATGGAATTTCTCTCTTGAAAATGGAATGCAATAATTAGTTATTATACTATCCAAGTGAAGGGATTCCAGAATTTGGATTCATCCTGGCCATACAGCTGATAAGAAAGGCTGATGAGTGTCTCTTCAAACAACTTAGGCCAACATGTGTATTGATAAGTTCATTGGTTATCATCATATTTTATTTCCAGAACAATCTTCCCCAACCTGATGTCTACCAGATGTGTTGGATTACAACTCCCATTGTTGGCTATGCAGATCGAAAATGATGGGAGTTGTAATCTAGCATATCTGGGATGGGATACAGAAGGCTGCACTACCCTTTAATTTTTCTAAGGCTGACCATCTGATGAAAACAATGTGGTGGAAAGAAACTCCACCTGCTTCCTGGTGGTCACGGCCCAATTTTTGGTAATCTTCTGTTCCTTTGCATGCCTATTTCAACCTTGTCCTAGCGCCTTCCGCCTGCTGGCCTAATCTGGTCCATGGGGTGACAAATGATGCAACACCCTTTCTCAAAGTCTTGTTCACTTCCCAATGGAGAATAGGGAGGCATGGACAAAGCTGAGGAGCTTTGAAGACTGGAGCCATTTCACCTGTTCTATGTTTTTCCTGTGTCAGAAAGATGACAGGAACAACAGTGGTTCCACTTTGCTTCTTCTGTACCCCAACCTTCCCCTTGCAGGAATATCCAGTAATCCCCTTGATTGAGCCCCATCTCTGTCCCACATCATTTGACCTGCCATGTTGGGTCCTGTCTTTCTTTATCAGCAGGTAAGACACAGCTTACCCATGAGAAAAAAAGTGAATGTTGTTTCTCCCAACTACTAGTTTGATCATTCTGGCCAGTCAGCTTTCAGGAAATATAATTGGGGCTTAGGATCCCTGGAAGATGGGTCTACTATGCCTAGTAACACCAGCAGAAATAGATTAGCGTTCTCAATTTCATCCCTTCCCAAAATGTTAAGAAACAATATACATCATCCCCAGGCATCATGACCAATACATAGGCTAGTTGGGGATGAAGAGAGTTCTAATTCAGCATATTTGGAAGGCCTGCCTGATATTCATAATTTGGGAAAGAACTTGATCAAAAACTTAAAAAGAATGGTATTCTTGGCAAAATGTATCCTTAGTTCAACTAAGGAAGCAAAGGTGATAATTATCTGCAGAAAAGGAAAAAAAACTCAGAAGATGTTCCATTTCTATTCCAAACCAGCAGCATTCCAACTTTACTGACCATCTATAGTACAGGTAGTCCTTGACTTATAACAGTTCATTTAGTGACCGTTCAAAGTCACAACAGCACTGAAAAAGTGACCCATGACTGTTTTTCACACTTATGACCTATATAACATCCCCATGATCACATGAACTTGGCAACTGACTCATACTTACAACCATTGCTGTGTCCCAAGGTTCTGTGGTCCCCTTTTGTGACCTTCTGACGAGCAAAGTCAACTGAGAAGCCGGATTCACTTAACAACTGAGTTACTAACTTATCAACTGCAGCAATTCGCTTAGCATCCGTGGCACGAAAGGTGTGGGGGAAATGGGGCAAAATTCACAGAGCAAAACGTCTCACTGAAGAACAGAAATGTTGGCGCTCACTTGTGGTCCTAAGTGGAAGACTACCTGTATGAAAAACGGGGAGGGACCAAAAAAAATCCTCTTTGAGCTTTTTTAGCACTCCCGGTTCACATCTTCCACACAACACGCCACAACATACTTACCCTGAATGAGGTGGTTGCAAACCCAGGTGGGGAAAGCTTGACCAAAGGACCGATTTTGATGCCCACCTCTCTAGTCTCTACTCGTCTGGAAGGTGGTAGCCGAAGCCTCCATGGGGCTTGGCTGAGTGAGGCTGAACGTTTTGAAACCCACGTCGCCCCCCCTTTCCTCCCCCCCATCCCTTCTTCTTTCGCGCTTCTCCCTGGGCGAGAGAGAACGGTCCCCTGGCTAACGGTCGCCGAGAGTGGCCGTTGCTTAACGGCCGTTAACGGAATTTTCAGAGGAGGGGCCCTGCAGGGTTCCAGAGGACGACGGTTGAAAGCGGGGGGGGCATGTAGCGCTACGGGAGGTTTATTCTCCCCCCTCCCTCGCCCTCCCCGTCTCCCATCTCCTTAAGCCCTGCGTGTCTCCCTCATGTAGTAGCCCGGGGAAGGGGCTTCCCCCTCACCCCCCACCCACACTGCCTCCCCGGCGCTCCGTATTGGCAGGCGATGGGCTTGAGAGGGCCAATGAGAGGAGCGGCTCCTTCTTTCCCCCCAACAGAGGTGGGACCCTGCCTTGCCGTCCTCCACTCCTTCCCTTGCCGGTGGAGGGAGAGGTGGCTCTGGGGCCGGTGGAGAGCACCGGGCGCTCTTGCCTGGCTGGGGCCCAACGCGAGGCGGAGCACCCCTTGGCCGGATCTCCCTTCCTCTCTCCACCCCCCCTCATCCCGCCGTCAGTCCGCCTTCCACTCTACGCCCCGTGGCCGCTGCAGTAGCAGCCGCCGGCCGGCCGCCCGCCTTTCCTTGCCTTCGCCCCGTCCGGGGAAGGGAAAAGGAAGAGGCCACTCTCCGTCGCTCGCTCCGTCCTCTCGCCTGGGGCGCGCTGGAGCCTGGCGGCAGCGGCGCCTCAGCCTGCTTGGCGCGGGGATGCGGAGGAGCCCCTGAGCGGGCGAGTGGGCGGGGGGAGCCGGCTGGCTGGAGCCCGCCCGCGGCTGGGCTGGGCTGGGCTGAGCGCCTGCACGATGCGCTTGATCCTCCTGCTGATGGTCGCGGTCTCCCGGGCGGCACAGGTAAGCGAGTTGTTCCCCTCAGCGCTTACGAGCAGGCGGCTCCGATTTGGGGGGGGGAGGGAGGACGCAAGGAACGGGGCGAGCTCAGCCGCCCGTCGGTGAAGGAGTTGGCGTCTTATTCCCGGCCAAGGAAAGGGGTCAAACTACTCCGACCTCCCACCCCGTGTTCTTTAGTGGGAAAGCGAGCCCGAGAGGGACCACGGGGCGGAGTTTGGATTTGGACACGTAAACAGAATTAATGTTCTTATACGGCGACTCCATTACGTTAACCAGGGATGTCGTTAAGTTAAGGTTTGTCGCCGCCGACCGCCTCCCCCCTCAAAAAACCTATTCCTTGGATTCCCGCCTACTTTTATGCCATTCGATACTGGGTACTTTCCTCTTCTTTTAAACCCTGACTCCAGCTTGACCGCAGTCCAGTCCGTGCTATAGGGTTGGCTTTATTCTATTAAAAATGATTTTGTTTTCTTTAAAGGCCAGCCTGTTATAACTAGAAAAACTAAAACTTACTTTTAAAAAAATGTAAAAACAATGTTTTACATTTTTCACACAAGCCGACTCAGCAAAATTACTCTTTCGGAGCTGCATTTCTATCAGAGGCCTCAAGTTTTTTCTTTCTATTACCAACTTACCGTTTATGCAAGGAACCCAGTCTGTACTTCCTACTGTTTCCAAAACAAAGTTTACGCTAGAAAGAAGGATGGAAGGCATAATTGTATTGTTTTTTTAATTTAAAAAAACGTTTTCTTCTTTTTTATTTATGTTTTATCTTTGTTCTTTTATATTTTACAACATTGAAAATAGACAGACAAAGATGTTTTAAAGAAACACAGGATAGTAGGATCCACGTTTAAATTTTCTGAAGAGTAGCTGAAAAAGTTGTTTTTAACAGTGTCTGCTTAAATGGCGGTTTAAAATGAGAGTCTCTATTTTACTGATTCTAGAATTGTTTAGTATCTTATTGTAGTGTAAAATCCTTATTCTGGAGTGGCAGATGGGCTTCCCTGGAGGAGGGCAGCTGGTCAACCCTTTCCAATGAGAAGGTTTACTCCCAAGAAAAACCCAAATTGATTTTATCACAGTTTCTTAATACCTTCACTCACAACCATCCCAATGCATCTGTACAAGAAGTAGATGGACATCTACTGGTACAGTTGCAAAAACAATGCTCCATTTGCATTACCCCTTTTGCAGGAAAAAGTAAAACATTGCTTAATGGGACCTTGGGAAGACAACCAGGAGTGCAATTCAATGCATATTCTTGACCTAAGATTTAGTCTGCATCCTCCTCACCGCAAGCTGATTCGATGGCAAACCAGCTCATGGACTTGGGTTTTCAAGCAAAATAATAACAGTAACAAGCAAGTATATCTACTGAGCCTGAGATCTCTCCCTTCCTTCTAACACTTTATACCAGGGGTGTCAAACTTGATTTCATTGAGGGCTGCATCAGGGTTGGGTTAGACCTCCGGGTGGGGGTGGGGTGGGGCATGGCCAGGGGGCATAGCCAGCTTGACATCACTCGTGTTGGGGGCACCTGTGGTGGCCCGAGTGCTTTGCCAGAGAAATCAGGCTCCTGAGCTCTGTTTTTGGCTGCAATGGCTTCCTGCAACCCTCTGCCAGTGAAAACAGAGCTCCGGAGGGACACCCACAGCCCTCCTGAATTCTGTTTTCACTGGCAGGGGCACCATGGGCTTGTCCTTTGCTGTTTCCAGGGCGGCCCCACTGGCCAGATCTAAGCACCCTGTGGACCGGATCTGGCCCCCGGGCCTTGAGTTTGACACCCGTGCCTTATATCGCAAGAGTGATTCTATGGAGAGACCCAACTGGCCTAGGTAGGACTCTTTGTGAAAGTTTGAACAAAGTCCGAATATCCAACGCTCGCTCATGGAGTGTTTTTCTTTTTTTGGGTTGCTCTGTTGGCTGATACTCATTTTCCAGATTTCTCTTGGCAAACAAGTCACTTGAGAAAGTATTCCTCAGGGGTGGAAAGTCCCACTAAATCAAACTCACAGCTCCAAAGGAATCTGAATGTTGCCAGTGAACTCAAAACTGTGCAGGCTAGCATTCATCTTGAACATATGCTGTGATGAGAAAGAAGCCTTCTGTTAGAATGTGTTTGTTGAATGTGTGTGTGAGAGAGTTCGTTTAAAGTAAACGGTTACATTTTGATTTGGGACCTGGAATTCCTATTAAAATGATGCCGTTCTGGCTTTTCTGCTGTGCCATGTATTTCTTAGTTGCAAAGAAGCTGGCTGTGCATTATTCTACCACAATGGAGGGAACCTCCTTGCAGATGTTCAGAGGCATTTTATTACCCTTTTATCTAGAGATTCAGCTAGGATGAACCCTGACTCAAATAATCCATGTCAGCCGGGTTGTGAAGGTGTTCTTTCCTTACTCCGCATGCTTTGAACTTGACAGAATCCAGTCTTGGAAAAGAGTCCGCGTGGGAATCTTATTAAATTTTGGGCCATCCATTAAAAGCAGACAACTGAAAAATGAGTAAGAACAAATCACCGGTTAAAAGGCAGCATCAAGTTCAGATTTATCCTTCAAGTTGAGAGAGCTGATTAGGCTCCAAATGCACCCAATCGTTAACCAGTCTACCTCTGTTGGATGGGAGCCAGAGTCCAGCTCCATATGGAATTCTTCCTTCCTCTTCGTCTTATTTAGGAATACTGCTTTTAAAAGGCAGGCTCGTTTTAAAAAATGGTCAAAATATGGGACTTCATGGATGCAGTTACATGTTAATTTTCTGCAGCAAAATAATAGTTTCGTAGCATTTTTAAAGATGAGCACATTTGTTATTGCATAAACATTCAGGTATTGGCATCTTCTTCATCAGAAGCATCTAGCAGGTGCACATATGCTATTTTATCACTGGGGTCAGTGTAAGTATATCAAGTCAATGCAGTCAGAATTAAACCAGGCAAAACATTGCCTACATAGAGACTACTCATTGACTAAGGGCTAATCTTCAAAGCATCTTTGCCATGGCACAAGTACTCCCCATTATCCATATTTAGATAGCAGGTCCTCAAGATGTTGCCTTCCTTTAAGTACCAGACCACTACTGAGATGGCTTAGTTGTCTTTAGTGGTTTCAATTTTTAAAATACAGGTAGTCCTCAGCTTACAACAGTTCATTTAAAGTTAACAACGGCACCGAAAAAAGTGACGTATGACTGTTTTTCACAGTTACAGACTTTGCAGCATCCCCATAATCATGTGATCAAAATTCAGATGCTTAGAAACTGACTCATGCTTATGACTGTTGCTGTGTCCCAAGGTCATGTGATCCTCCTTTTGTGAACTTCTGATCAGCAAAATCAATGGGGAAGCCAGATTCGCTTAACAATCGAGTTCCGAACTTATTGATTAATTTATTTAACAACAGTAGCAAGAAAGGTTATAAAATGGGGCAGAACTCACTTAACAACACAAATGTTGGGCTCAGTTGTGGTCATAAGCTGAGGGGCTACCTGTAGTATTTTCTCTTTGCTCTCTACCGCTTTTCTCAGTCTAACACATGCCATTGATTACATAGTTAACAATGCAGCCAGTGGTGGGATCAACACAGATTTTATTGGGCACATTTGGCTGGGGCACCTTCTCCTTTGATCAGTGGGCTATTGCTCTTGGTGACCATGTTGGCTTGCATTGCCAGAGAGACTAAACACCTGGCTTCTTCAGAGGTACTTGTCAGCATAATGCCTGATCAGTGCTTTCTGGATATACTCAGGTTTCATGCTCCTTTGAAAGAGACTTCTATTGAAAAAAAGTTGATTTAAACTGGGAATGAATGTTTGGTTCTGCCAGTTGTGTGTTGCAGGTTCTGTTATACCAATGAATGCATTTCAGATTCTCTGCTGCTTCTCTTCTCTGCTGCTTTTTATTATTTTTTATTTCTTTGGTTGTGGGGCAGCTTTGTCCATAGCCTACTTCTGCATGCTGCTAGCAATGGCCACTCTCTGTCAGCCTTGGCATTCCTTTTAGCATTAGTCAAGAGTGATGCTGACTGCTTCTCAATTTCCACCTTCTACTTCATGACATCCTTCTTTTGCACCTGTAACCTTTCAGCCAAGCTATTTTTTATTCAGGCTTAGCGTTCTTTCAAAAGAATACCAAATCCACATTTTAAAACAGGTAGGGTGCAATTTCAAAAGAAAGAAAGAAGGAAGGAAGGAAGGAAGGAAGGAAGGAAGGAAGGAAGGAAGGAAGGAAACCATTCAGAAATAGTCTAACTGACAGGGCACAGACATGGAACACCTGGAGTCCATTAGGTAACTTGATGGATGGCTAGTCATGTCATTTCAGGCATGCCCTATATATACCCAACCTTGTTTACAGGCTCTTTCATGTCAGCTGTTGATATTTAGTAGAAGAAATGAAAATTACGAACCCATCGATTACTTTCCATGATGTTCTTCACATTAAAAATAGTAAGATCAGGATTAGCCACCAACAGAATAAGGGACTGGTGTGTGTGTGTTCTCTCCTATAAAACCTTGATACAATTTATTTAAGAGGAGAGATTTATTTCTCTCCTCTTTATTGATAGCCCAGAGGTGCTATTGGACTTCTCTCCACATATCTGAGTGGCTCACATCTATTTGTCTAGTCTTTGGCTTATGAATGGGACAGACTTGCAGCTATGTTCTAAGCCAATTGCAGTTCCTAGGCCATCCTCAAGAGTTGTCCCATAAACAATTACAGTAATTGCAAGACTCTAATTTGTGGTGACTGTTGCATGCATCAGATTCTCTACTCCAGGAATAGAAAAAATGGATTATCAGCCAAAGACAATATAAGAGTTCTTGTCATTTATGTAATGTGGCTATCCACTATCAATCCTGGATCCAGAAAAAAAACCCAAGTTGTGAATCTAGTCTTTAAGGGAAGTGCAAAGTTTATCCAGGACAGGCATATTTTCTGCACACTCAGGTCTGTCTTCTGGAAGAGGAACCGCTTCAGTTTTTTTTAGCTTCAGCATCTGCTGGTTTTCCCACATGTAGCTGTCCCAAAGGTGCTTTTTCAAGAGGCAACTAAACTTTCCTGTTTTTCTTTGAAGACATTTTGCTTCTCATCCAAGAAACTTCTTTAGTTCTGAAAGAATGGTGGGGAATGAAAGGATTTATATTCCTTGCAAGCATCTGTACATTGGGGAAGCCACTTCATAAATGCATGGCACAACATAGGAGAACAAACCCCTCAGAACAAGATTCATCAGTCCATCTACATTTAAAAGACAAAGGACACTCTTTTAAAGACAACAAAGTCCACATTTTGGACAGAGTCGATCATTGGCTTGAAAGAGGGGTCAAAGAGGCCACCTATGTCAAAATTGAACAGCCCTCTCTCAACAGAAGGGGACAGATAGAACATCTGTCTTCAGTCTACAGCACAGTCCTTTCAACAGTTGGAGAAGTTCACTACCCATTTGCACTAATTGTCAGGGAGTAAAAAACTGCTTCCAAACATCCCTGCTAATTAGAGGTGGACCGTGCCTTTCTTTGCTGTCAACTTTGCTTAAATAAGACCCGGAAAATATTCTAAGAAACATCTTTTTATTTACAAAAACAATAAAACCTAAACGGACTACATACCAGCAGCTTAATCTCACACAGGCATATACAGGAAAAGTAAGAACAAAGGAAGTTACAGGAGGTGAAGTAAAAACTTTTTGAAACATGCGCAGTAAACCAGAAATCACAAGACTGTCTTATCTCATTACTATGGAGACAAGATAACAATTCTAGCTAGCAGACACCTGCCTGCAAATATTAGCCTAGAAGCTTAGCAGACAAATTATAAAAAAAACCGTAGTCACACTAATTAGGTGACCTTGCGGAAACAGTTAAACCTCCAAGTGGTCTCAACAACTCTCTAAAAGAATACAAATGACCCAGCCGTCTGCAAGGAGTATAAATTCTTCCATTCCCTGCCATCCAGTCAGAGCTGAAGAAGCTTCTTTGAGAAATAAAATGTCTTCAAAGAAAAACAAGAAAGTCCAGTTGCTTCTTGAAAAAGAACCTTTGGGACAACTATGGCCTGGATGATTGAGAATCTCCATAGACACCGTATGCAGCTCTTTACAGCCCAGGAGTATATAGAGGCTTTTGAAAAATAGAGCTTATAAAAAGGAGATTTAAGGCTTAGTGATATTGGAGCACTAATGCTAATTAGTTCCACACATGCATGATCCCTCTCCTTATTTATATGCAGATAAATGCAGGTGATCAGATGGAAACTTGCAGGACAATTCCCAAGGAGTGAGTGAAGCAGAATTTTTTCACTGCCAGCTACTGATAGTGCTCAGAGTGATAGAAGCAAGGCAACAATAAACCAGTTCACAACATCATGTCCCTCAAGCCCTTTGAAACCTATTATCTAATGTCAGACACTAAACATCAAGTCCCCACGTGAAGGTCAAATTAAATGGATTTATTACTGCATAACCTATTCATGGGAATCTTATCAATTAAGGGTTAGCACCTGCTTGGAGATAGATAAGGATAAATCAATTTCAAGGGGGTGGGGTTTGGACTTGATCCACTAATGGCTATGTAGGGATTCTAGGCTTATACCTTTTTTTAAAAAAACTCTGTCTCCAGGTTTTGTCACTCTTTCTCCTACATCAGTAGTATCAAAAACCTTTGAGAGAGTAATGGACCCACAGTTCCTAAATCTCTGTCCTAATGCAGATCACCCATTAGCGCAATTAGTACTGACTCATACCAAACCCAGGCTAAAACTGGGTTGAAAAATGCCACAATAATCCATTGTTTCCAAACAGTACTACTGCCTTTCTACCAGATTGGCGAAATATAGACTATTGGACAATGCATAAATATTCAATCATTCTGGTCAAGGACTTCTTAAATAAATTCTTAAATTCTTAAATCTCACTATCTCCCTCAAGCTGCCTGCTAAAAGAAAATGTTAGTCTCAAAAATCATTGGCTGGACAGAGTCCCAGGACATGGCAATGTACAATATGAAGGACTCTGACATGGGTTGGAAATATTTATCAAGCAACGGGGAAACCTGATTTCAAACTCAATGTATTGCTCTCTAGGGACAAAATAAACTAGATTTAGTCAGGTCCTTTCAGGGTGAGGTAGGTTGGCACAACCAGCAGTACTTCATTGATGGCAAGACTATCCAGTATTTCATTCATGATAAACACTTCCAGAATCTCTTCTAGAACAATGGCAACAACAAAATAATAATGAGAATTAAGCATGATTTATCTGCTGAGTAGGTTTTGAAATGAACTGGTCAAACTATGCAATCATTAATGTCATGACATCATGAGCTGGTCCTGTCAAAGGGACTTCAGTGTGGATATTAAAAGTCCCCAAAGATCTTTTGGATTTTCACTGAGCCAAGGATTTTGCTAGGAGGTAGGACAGCTGGTAGAACAGCAGTATCCCTTTTTATCTGATTGTTGTCACATAACTTTGAAAGTAACAAAGTCCAAGAAAGGGGAGATGAAATTCTTGTTGACAAGAGTGATAGATGTGGCTTTATTGGACTCTGATGCATCTTCAACATCTATGTTAGCTTGAATTAACTTCTCTGTTGATCTCATTCCATTGAGGAGGTGGAGGCAAGAATTGTTAAAACAGAACAGAGCTGGCCTTCTGGCATAGATTGGGCTTTTCTACAATCCTTTCCTCTTTTGCCCCAGGCTGCTTGACTAAAGGCACCATTGCCACTAGGAGAAGTCCTGCTTTTTTTCTGTCTCGTTAAACAATAAGTGTAGAACCCATAACAATGTAAAGAACACAAGAGAAAGGAAAACAGCCAGAGAAAAGAATGCCGATGGGCAAAAGGAGGAATGCTCAAGACATGAAAGTTCTTTTTCAGGGGCTCAGCAACAACACAGTTACAAAAGGAAGAAACCCCCAAACAATTACATTTTCTAGTGAATACTACTTCTGTGTCCTAGCAGCCAAGTCTTTTTTATTAGAATTGTCTTCTTACTTTAACAAAAAAAAAATGCTGTGATATACTTGTCCTCCTGAGTGCTAGAATTGCAATCCAGATGTGTCTAACCCAAGATGGCAAGCTGATCTTCAGAGCTCGAGCAATCAGAAAACGATGCTAGCAGATGTGATCAGGAAAGTATTCAGCTCCCGCCAAGTGGGCTGCAGAAGTTTTCTCTTCGCGGCTCAGGTGGAAAAGCTAGCAGCCAAAATTCCACACCCTACCTAGCCACTGCTGTAATTGTGTGCATGCCGCATGCTTAGCCTGGCTAGTTACTTCCATCATTTCTTGGATTTCCATGATACCTTGACTCACAAATGAATCAAACAGGCTGGGTTCACACTCCAAATATAAGTTACAGTACCTATCCCCGGATTTTAACAAAGGTTAAAACTAATCAGGCTTGGCCTATGCAGATTGAGCCATTAATAAGTTGTAATTAACTTGTCTGTGCATGTGTGAATACAGTCATTGGATACTGTAAGATTATGACATGAAGCCGGGTTCAGAGTAAAGGTAGACCTCGATTTACAACAGTTTATTTAGTGACTGTTCAGAGTTACAACGGCACTGAAAAATGTGACTTACGACCTTTTTTCATAGTTACGACTTTTGCAGCCTCTCCATGATCACTTGATCAAAAATTTGGAGGCTTGGCAACTGGTTCACATTTATGACGGTTGCTGTGTCCCAAGGTTGTGGGATTCCCTTTGGTGACCTTCTGACAAGCAAAGTCAATGCAGAAGCCAGATTCACTTAACAACCGGGTTACTAATTTAACAAACTGCAGTGAGTCACTTAACAAGAAAAGTTGTAAAATGGGTCACAAAAGTGACTTAGCAAATGCCTCACTTAACAGCAGAGATTTTGGGCTCAATTTTGGTCGTAAGTCGGGGGGGCTATCTGTAATGCTGAATGGAATTGTAGTGAATGAAGAGATCAGACCCCATATACCAGTGGTGGCTAACCTTTTTGGGCTCCTGTGCCAAAAACTGTGCACGTGCTTGCACGCTCGCGCTCACATACCAGCACTCAGAAGGCAATGCGCCCCCCCTACACATGCGTGTGCAATCCCCCCTTACCTGCAGTGCACCTCACAGCTGATTTTTGGCCTCCCAAAGGCTTGAGGAAGGCTTCTGCAGGCTTTGCAGGCCAAAAACTAGCCCCGTTTTGTCACTTCCGATATTTTTGGAAAAATAGGAAGTGATGAAACAGGGCTAGTTTTCAGCCTGCAAAGCCTGCAGAAGCCTTCCACAAGCCTTTGGGAGGCCGAAAAAGGCCTCAAACCCCCCGAATATCAGCTGTGAGGCACACACATGCGCAGTGAGGTAAATTTGCCTGCAGCTTGTGTGCCAGCACAAATGATTCCGCGTGCCACCTGTGCACGTTCCATAGGTTCACCATCATGACCATATACTGTATATTGACTCATTCTGTTAACCTTCTGTAGCTTTTTGTGTCCATTGGAAAGCTGTGGGGGAGATGTTCCAAAATAGAGTTGGGAGGGTGAGTGGTTGGGTGATTCTTGGAGAATTTGTAAAAATCGTCATCTCACCCGTTTGAAGCCTTGGGTGGGCTTTATCCCTGTTCTCTCAACAAACCAAGACTGTTTCAGTTTCAAAGGGAGCAAGCCTGCATTCAGATCAGGATCTGAACAACAACAAAAACTTCAGGATTTTGCTTGATGCTGACACGGAGAGGCTGAAGTGTGTCCCCTGGGTTATCTCCCTCTGGCTCTGGCAGGTTGCTTCTCGTAAGTGTAACAGGTTGGCTGTGGGAAAGTCTGGGGAAAGTTATATTCACAGCATCCATTAGGAGCAAGGAAGAGAGTTATGGCAATAAGCAGTAAGATTGGGAAAGAAAATAATTGAAAAATCGATTGGGAAAAAAATCTCAATCTGCCAGCAACTGAAAATGTTTAGTGAATTTTTAAAAAATGTATAGCTGTATATGCATTATCTATTCCAGCATTCGATGTTATACAGTAGCCAGTAGGATGCATGTGGGAAGCCTGTTTGCCTGAAGAGTGATATCCTCTCCTCTTTCACTGTTGCTAGCTGGCAATCAGTACTTAAGGCATGCCACCCATGATTCAAGAGATGGTATATCCGTATTAATAGCCACCGATAGCCTGTTCCTCCATGAATCTGCCTGGACCCACTGAAAATCATCCAAATTGGCTGTTCATTTAACAATTGCTGCCAGAAAATCCCACAATTTAACTCTGTGCTGGGTGAAGAAATATTTCCTTCTGTCAGTCCTGAATCTGTTCCTGTCGATGAGCCTTATTCATAGGCCCCGAATGAGGCAATGAGCTATTTTTCTAAGAAAATCATGACTCTTTCTCCTTCTCCCTCTCTTCCTCCCTCCCTCTCTCTCCTCACTTTGAGATTTTCTAAAAAAAATAAATAAATCCTGATACGTATGCATTTCAGGTCTGTGTGCATTTTGAAATCCTGATACGTATGTATTTAATGCTACAACCTATGAAAAACAAATCACCAGTTTCCCTTGGAGCAGGAGCTTCTGTGCTGGAAAGCTCAAAAGGAGGATTCATGAATCTTCTTGGCAGGCTTGTAAGAAAGGAAGGACTTTACCCTAGTCCCAGTGCAGGCATCATTTTCCCCTTCCTCTGCCAGGAAGTGATGGTTGGGGAAATGTCTTTATTCCACTCTATTAGGTTCATAGCAGCAAGTTTTAAATTCCTCCAGGATCTAATCTTTCTGCCATCTTAAGGTGTGATTGACCTATTGTTCATTTTAGGAGGCCATTGTGTATTCTTTGATTTATCCTTCCCATACACCAGATGAGTAAAAAGATGCTTCCTTCCCCCACTGCCCAGTAAGGAAATAAATATTGAACCTCTTTGCTGGCCACTGAAATTCCATCATGCGCATTTATCCTTACTCCTACCTTTATCGTAGCCAAAACAACTTTTACCCTGGAAAAATACTTATACCTAGAAATGCCATCATTGGAGAGAGAACTATTTGTTAAATTTAGATTTGAACTCCTAGATACTAACGTTAAATTTGGCCATTATCGGAAAATCCCGTATAATGACAGAACATGTGTATGCGGGGCAAACGCAATAGAGGACACATTGCATATAATATTTGATTGTAGTTTGTATGGGGAAATAAGGAAAAAATATCTCTCCCCAATCGTGGATAAATTTCCCCACTGGGACATAAGGCATAAGTTAATATTCCTATTGAAAGCAGACTCTTCTTCTCTGATAAGGGCAATCAGTGGCTATCTCAAAAGGATGACAGTAATAGGAGCCAGTTATATTGAAAAGAATTTTATCGACTGTAAGAAAGATGAGCTGAACTAGAAAGGAGCTATGTCAATTAGTATTTTAATCTTCGTAAATATAGTTATTGAACACTTATATCTCCAATTTTAATGTTATATATGTTATATTTTTAGATTGTCATTTCTGTAACCGTAAGGTTTTCTTTTAACCATGTGATCTTTGAAAAGGCTTTGGGTTATTCAACAATAAACAAACAAAACCTTTATCCAAAAGGACCAGAACATTCTTCCCACGCCAATGAAAATAAAGAGAAAAATGGTTTGGGACATATGATCAGCATTTAGCACCTTTCTACGCTTTTACAGAACGGTGGCATCCATGCAGCTTTGTTCTTCCTTGAATATCTGTGTGGATCAAATGTGCCCAGCAACATTTCCAGATAATTGCTGTGTGAAAGTTTCAGTAACTGCATGGAAGCAGAGCAATGTCCTCTAGTCTGGTATACAATTTTTCCCTACCCGACTGTGTCCCAAATAGTATTATGCAGAATAAGTATGCCAACTGGTTTATTTGGCATCATTTGCAATGGCAAAGTATTAATTTTTTCTTGAGACAAAGTAGCTGCCATCCTCTAAAAAAAAAATTCCCTATGCATCGAATTGCTTTTTCTTATCACCTTCCAAATCGTGCATTGACAGCAGTCTGCTAGATGCATCAGGACCTAATTTTTTGACATAGCCCGCAGGGCAGCATAAACCTCCATTCAGCCTTCACTGGGGTCTCTGGCTGGCACTTTTCCAAAGTTGCCACTAAGCAGTAATTTGAAGGCGAAGACATTTATTACAGTGAGTAATAATAGTCATTGTATCTAATTCACTTAATTTGAATTTCATTAAATTAAAGTTTACATAAAATTAAGATGGAGTCTGAGGCTGGAGCCTCTCTCTGAGGTGCTGTCTGCTTCCAAAACAGCCTGCTCACTTCCCAAGAGGGTAAAAATCTGGCTTTTCTGGAAGATTTTGGGGGATCGATGGTGGAGTTGCGAGTGCCAAAATAAAGCTTGCATTATTTATTATCTCTAAATAATTGTATTACATGGCCTAGAGTATGTGGACTGAGACAATAGATGAAACTCATAAATAAATAAAATTCTTTATTTTGGGCCCTAGCTCTTGTGGGAGGGTGACCCCTTAAGTTGTGCTAAAGCATGGTATAAAGCCACTACCTGGGGTGGGGGATCAGGGCAGGGGGAGGGATTAGAAATCTCTTTCTGTGATTCTGCCCTGCATTCTGTCAGAGGAATTCAGCTTTGCAGGTGAGGACTAAATACGACTTCTTCCAGTGGTGGCATTCAAATTTTTTTTCTACCGGTTCTGTGGGAGTACTTGGCGGGGGAAGGGGGGCTGGGGAAGGAGACTGTAAAATCTCCAGTCAGCGGTGGCATTTGCCGGTTCTCCAAACTACTCAAAATTTCTGCTACCAGTTCTCCAGAACTGGTCAGAACCTGCTGAATACCACCTCTGGCTTCTTCACTGGCTTTTCTTCTTTCGTGAAAACCGGTTGTCAAAAATCAAAGAAGAGTTATTTCTAGGAGTTGTGCTACACTACAGCTCCCATAATGTCCAGCTGACATGGAAATCAGAGGAATTGAATTTTAGTCCCTTCAGAAGGCATCCAGGTTGGGGAAGATTGCTTGAGTTCATTGATGACATAAACGTTTGCTGGCAGCTTTAGGGGAGGAGCATGGAATACAAATACTGTCATGCCAAGACAGTATCAGGACCTAAGGCCAATTTAAAGGAGACCAAGAACAGCAATTGGGGTTGAACCTCCAGCTCAAAATAGCTTCAAGTGTAGGTAATTATGCAACTTCTATCTCTTTTTCTTCTTAAATTATGCAACTTCTTTTTCTTCTTCTCAAGTTATGCTTCATTGGGGTAGGGGCGGTTGGATGGTGTTGTGTTTTATTCCAATATGCCATCTTTTTAAATATTGATTTGACTAAGGGCCTCTAAACGTAGAAGTGGCCCAGTCCTTACTGAATCATTCAGAAGGCTTCCCTGAGATTTCTTAGTTGGCTTCTTTGTACGCCTTATTTATTATTTTTATGGGTGCAATGTTCACCGCTGGCAGCTCACAGAACTGTTCTGCTGGCTGGTAGGTATAACTAACAATAGTAGCAGGTTCTAAAAAAAATAAAACTATGAAGACTAGAAACTTCATTTTTAAAAGAAGCCTGGCATTCATAAGACAGAACTGTGCTATAGAGATGGATGGAAGTATACTTTGAACATTATATTTTCCTTACTCTCTTCCAAGATCTGTAATATCCCAAAGGTGCTTTTTCAAAAGGCAACTGGACTTTCTTTGTTTTTCCTTGAAAATGTTTCATTTCTCATCCAAGAAGCTTCTTCAGTTCTGGCTGAAGTCAGAAACAAAAACATCTTCAAGGAAAAACAAAGCAAGCCCAGTTGCCTTTCAGAACTGAAGAAGCTTCTTGGATGAGAAGCAAAACATCTTCAAGGAAGAAAAAAAGCACCTTTGGGACAACCATGATCTAAATGACTGAGAATCACCCTCAACAAGATCTGTAATAATTTTCTTGCCTCATATGAGAAATTACATCTTAAGGGCCTGAGCGAGACAGTGACCTAGTCCTCACAACTTGGTGTGTCCCTTTTCTATTGCAGTGGATATAGCTGCTTCACTCTGTGTAACAAGATATATTCAGGTGTATGTCCTTTGTTCCAAACATCTTGATTTTTGCCACTGAACAAGAAAGAACACCAGAAAGGAAGCCTCAGAATACAAGCTTAAGATCCTAGAGCAGTGATGCAGTATGACTCTGAGTTAAATGTAACTGTTGAAAAGTTTAAAAAAAAATCAAAACTAAAGAGTGCTGTAAGCCATGCTGAAAGAATGGCTCCTCACTTAGAAATGGATAAGGCTGAATAGGGCGGTGAATCTGTTATGGATATCCTGTGTTTTGGAACTGCACACTGAATCTTCTTCTATATATATAAAAGCAAAAATACCACTCACACATCATCACAAAATCTCCCTAACTGTAAAGCCTACAAACCTGAAATTTGGCTCGTGTGTTCCTCTTGGCTTCTAGGTGCTCACTAAGAAAGGATTTTTCAAAATGACCACCAGAGCATTAGTATTTCGTATATTATTAACACGCTCTGATGCTAAGGAGTTCTACTCCCCCTCCCCACCTGAAAAGAAATCTGTTCCAAATGCCAAACACAAGCAGAGGAGAGGAGCTTCAGTTTCAGTTTTAATTTCAAAGCACCAAGCAACTTTACTACAGAACAGTTGAGCTAAGCCATGCCCAGGCTCCTTGCTGTCTCCTTCTTGCTCACATAGCAAATAGTGTTTCAGTTTCCAAACATCCCTCAACTCTCTAACACACTGACATGACGCTAGCCAGATGAATACTGATGGATGCTGGTAGGGAAAGGCAGAATTTTTTCCCCCTTATTTTCCTCCCCAAAAACTAAGCCTGACCACATAGCTTTGAAGCGAAGCACGGGTATAGAGCTAGTTTTAAATAAAAATTATGCCTTTGGGTATTGCACACTCTTAGGTTCAAAGTTAAATGTTTCAACAATATCTCTATTCATTTCCCCCAGCAATAAATAGGGATCAAACTGCAATCTTGCCAGCTGCATTGCCAAGCCCTGTTGCCAATAACTTGACTCATAGGCTTCTCTGTTTAGCACAGACAACAAGAAGTTGGTGGGCAAAGCAATGCAAAGGAGATTTCTTATGACCTGCCTTTAACTAATCAACAAATTAGATGTGAAAGAGAAAGCTTTGACTGAAGTTCCTTTCCACTGTGAGCAATGATAGGAGAGACCTAATGTAGACCAGTGTCTTTTATATCTATAAAGTGGTCAGGATCACTATCAAAATCTATGGCTGTAGGGATTATCACAAGAGCCAGGAGATCACTTCCCTTCCCTTCCCTTCCCTTCCCTTCCCTTCCTTCCCTTCCCTTCCCTTCCCTTCCCTTCCTTCCCTTCCCTTCCCTTCCCTCTTTTCCTTCCTGTCTCTTCCCTTCCCATTCCTTCTTTCCCCCTCCCCTTGCCCACCCTGCATTTATGCTGCCCTTCCATAAAATGCTAAAACAAATAAACATCAGAACCAATATTCAAACTTAATAATATGGTATTTTGAAAAGGTTATCTCCAATATAAACATATCTACATGTTGGGTAGCTCAGTGCATCCGCCTTTTTATTTCCTCCCAGTGAATTAGAGTTGCTTATGCCATGACACTGTGGGTAAAAACATTGGATTCAGGCCGAGGATACCCAATGTCCATTTGACTGTGGAATTTTCTATGTGAGTTTGTCAGCTTCTTTCTCCCAACATTTATGCGTAAAAGCAAGGGCACCTTTATTCATTCGTAGTTTGACAAAGATAATACTAATAACATAAACATAGAATACCAGCAATAGAACAATATGATCAAAAATAACAGTAATGTAAGAGCAACGTAACATATCTATGGCATTCAACAATATATTCAGTTACAGAAGTCCTCTAGAAGAGCTCCACTTGAACTTGCTTCCAGAAGAACAAAAGTCCCAGGACTAATTTAATTTTTCATAGATATTGTTCTGTAATTAAGAGCCAGTTCCAACAGGAAATAAGGTATAAATCTTCTTTATCAGATGGGGATTTTGATAACAAGAACATTTGGATCCAAGCCACAGATCTCTTGATTCCTCCCTGAAAAATCACATTCTCTCATCTGAAACCTTAAATCCTATACCTGCACATGTGGGATATCATTAGTTAGTGGTTAGCATTTTGCTAGAAATATTCACAGTAACATTCTGTCTTTGCTGCCCAAATCTTAGCATTAAAAACATGCTGTTTCTTCTCCCTCACTTCACTGCCTGATTAGGTGACTTGCATGGGTTTATGTGAGTGGGGGGGATGCTTCAGTTTCTTGAAACTGTAACTAAAAGATGACAGGCAGTATTTGCCCAAGTTCCAGCAAGGACACACCAGGAGACAATGGATTTCAAATAGTCACAACTGGGCATGTGATCATAACCCTGCTTGAGATCATCAAGCCATTTAGGAAGGAGGATTGAGTCTGAGCAAGGCAGGAGAAGATGAAGAATAGGTGGGTGAATAGTGATAGCAGACAAGAGTAAATATCCAGAACACAAAATTCCAGGGAAGCAGACTCATGTGTATAGGCTCATCCATTGATTTTTATATACTTGATTGATGGCTGCTGCTCTGATCTGCCTCCATATGGAGATATTGTATTTACCATGAAAATCAACATTCTGTCTATATATAAACAGGATATGGATGATATAAATATTTATTTTACATTTAGATATGAATGTATTCATTTTGCATTCCCGAATGTATATATAGGTGTAGATTATTGTAGTTAGAGGATGCCAGTTATGAATTTTATTTCTTCATTTGCTATTGGGAAAGAAAGAGAAAACTGTATGATTTCTAAAATGCTTAACACTAGGCTAAAATATGATTGAGCCAGGGACATTAGAAATCATCAAGATCTTTACAATCAGTTAATTTAAAGATTTTAGCTATTTTTAAGGTGCCTTACCCATTCACATTTTAGCCTAGTCTTAGCATGTAAACTAGGCCATCATATGAGACTTAATATGATAAACTTGTTTGGACATAGCATGCAATGTAACATAGCAAGTGTGCTTCGTTAATCTAAAGTTAAGATTTAGAACAGGGGTGTCAAACTCGCAGCCTGTGGGCCAGATGTGTCTCACACTGGCCATGCCCACCCTCAGTTTAGTGAAGGGGGAAAATGTTGTGATGTGTCACATGATGACAACATGTCATCATGAATTTGACATCCCTGATTTAGAATGCCTGAACCTAGCCAGTGAGAAGAAGCATATAGTTGACATTTGACTAAGCCACCAAGGCTGCTTGTCACTTGTTAGCTTAGATATATATGTGCTAACTAACTGGAAGGTGAATTTGTAACTTTCTGAATTGTGTTTTGTAACACTGGGGCTTTTTCAAAGCAGTGGCTCTGTAAAACAGTTGATCCCTTTCCTCAGGGGTGAGATTCAAATTTCTTAACAACCGGTTCTGTGGGCATGGCCTAATTTGTGGGTGTGGCTTGGTGGTCATGTGACTGGCTGGGCATGGCTTGTATGTAAATATTGTAAATATTTATGTAAATATTGAATTTTTCATTAAAAAAGAGCAACTTTTACCCAAAAGCAGGCAAAGCAGACAGGCAGAGTGAGTTGCTCACAGAATCACAGATTCACTCAGAGATCTATCTTTCTGCAATCTGCTGCCTGAGTCTGCACTCAAAAATAGAAGCTTCAGCCCTAAGGAAGGTTCAGCTCTGCTTTTAGATTAGCTAGAAAGCAAGAAATCCAATGATTTCCTGCCTTCTAGCTAATCTAAATCTCCCGGCACAGTAGAACAGCTGATGCTGGGGAAGTAAAAATAGCAACTTAGCAGGCAAGTTTGATGATGCGCATGCCAGGTAAGGAGTAAGTGGGCAGGGAGGGGAGGGGCGGAGCCAGCCAGTGGCATGATTTGCTAGTTCTCCGAACTGGGCAGAATCGTAACAACCGGTTCTATAGAACCGGTCTGACCAGGTAGAATCCCACCCCTGCCTTTCCTCCTTTGTGTACTAGGCTGCAAGAAGTAAATAAAGCTTCCTCTCTGGATCATTAAGAATACTCAAACAAGCTAATCCCGATTCTGAAATTGAAAAGAGCTCCATTTGTATTTCTGACATATCCTGTTCAAAAGCAGAGTTGGAAAACAGCAGGTGGCAAACTATCCAGCTGGAATTAGAGTTAAAATAAATAAATAAACAGAGACATTAAAATCCTCCCTCCCTCCCCCCTCTCTCACGTTTGATTTTACTCCAGCTGCCAGATCCAAACTAGAGAAAGGGGGTCTTGTGAGGAAAAACATTTGGGTGCACGTGGCACAGTTCACAGTGTATAGTTTACTGAAAGCAAGCATTGCCTTTGGTTGATGTGTTTTGGCTCTAATTAGCACATCAAATACTTTTGAGACAATAGCGAGTTAAATACCGAGAGGCTATTGAGTGACTCACAAAGCAAGGTCTCTATTCAATCCATTCAGTCCATTCAATCCATTCAACCCATTGTGTTTTCTTCTCTCCCTGTTTTGGAGGAGGGGCTGAAATCATTAGAGTTGTATTACCCAAGCCTGGGTTTTTTTGCAAAGCTTTTTTTACTGGTTCTCTTTGATTACTATAATGACAGGGAGATGAGTTTTGGAATCAAGCACTAGGAGAAGACTCTACCTGTGTGTTTGGACTGGATGTGCATGTTGTTAGTCTGCTCTTGTTTATAATTATTAATTCCCCTTGAAATACAGCACAGGCTCTGTTTTGATTCTGGAGAACTTTTCACTTTCTTTAATATCTGTTTGTTTGGGGACTAGTTATCTGAAAGGACGGCATCTGTTTCATCCAACTTAATCACACTCAACAGTAGTTCAGGAAGCTCTCCAGGGTGCTGAAATTCTTCTTTGTCATTTAGGCACAACAATGCTTTACAGTATTCCTGTAACCTTGTAGAGTTATCCTTTTTAAAAGAAATTTTAGGTTAATTCTGCACTAATGTCTTCTAGTGCTTTCTAAAATCATGCATCTACCTTTGTGTTGATATAACTCTAATGATGGCAGGTTTTACTTCGCCTTAAAAATCGTTGGATGGTTCTGTAAGATATTGTAAATGGGATCAACTCAGGATATGAAGTCCATAGGAGCCGAGGTGGCACAGTGGTTAGAGTGCAGTGCTGCAGACTGCTTCTGCTGATCTCTGGCTGCTAGAAGTTTGGCAGTTCGAGTCTCACCGGCTTGAAGTTGACTCAGCCTTCCATCTCTCCGAGATTGGTAAAAATGAAGAGCCAGATTGTTAGGGGCAATATGCTGACTCTGTAAACCACTTAGAGAGGGTTATAAAGCACTGTGAAGTAGTATATAAGTCTAATTGCGATTGCTATTACAAAGTTTAAATCAATGCTATTTTATATGTATTAAATAATTGTCCCTCCCTTTCTTTGCCAAGGCATTAAATGGCATGCAATAAGCCATGACAGAATAAATTCTAACAATTAAATGCAGTAACAGAACACCATGTAGGTTTTACTTTTGTGGGTATAACCAAATTTTCATGCAACTCTAAAACCACTCTTAAAGAGCCACATTTTTGTGGTTCTTCCAAAACATAGTAATTTTGAGTGTCTGTTCCAGAGCTGGAGCCACCATTGAGAAGGCTTGACATTGAAGTCCCTACAGATGACACTCCCTTCAGTGTTGTGGTTCTCAGCAAGCCCTCTGTCTCTGATTTCACTGGATGAAACATATAACCAACTGTCAAGGTCTCTTAATGGTCTATAATGGTCTATAATAAAACAAAATATTCAAAAGTACAACCACAGGTTTTAAAGACAAACCTACATTTGAAGAACTGCTTATAAAACTAGATGTTAGGGCCTTTTAAAAAAAATCAAAAAGTGGGTAGGCATTTTGACTCAGCCTAGAAAACATTAAAGAATTCAAGAAACTACAGAAAAGGCTGCAACTGTAGTTAAGCCTCATATAATCTCAGTGAGCAGGGGGATCAAGCAGAAAGAAGCATTCTCTCAAGTAGTCTCACACAAGCTGCCTAAGGCTTTAAAGAGGTTATAACCAGCAGTTTGTATTTCACCGAGAAACAAATTGGCAGCTACACTTTGAGCACAGGTGTAATGTGGCCTTTCTGAGCTCTCCTAAAGAGCAGCCTGCTGCTGAGTTTCAGAATATTTTTCTGATAAATGATGAAAAACAGAATGCCTTTTCTAAAGTTATCACATCTTCTTGAATTTGTATAATGTAAGACAGTGTGTGTGTGTGTGTGTGTGAGAGAGAGAGAGAGAGAGAGTGTCAGTCAGTCAGTTCACATCTGAGTACAGTCAACTGCTTGCCTAATCAGCAGGAGTGTTTTTAGTTGACCCCAAATATTTGAAAATAAATGTAACAAAATACTAGTTTGGGGACTGATATTCAAGAATTATTATTGGGAATACACATCTAGACTCCTGTGAGCAGTACGGGTGTTCTGTCTGAACATAAATTCCTTTTCATATTCTGTAATATTTTTGGGTAAAATTTTAATTTTATTCCAAAGATTAAAATCAAAATCCAATGTTTTATCTCTCTTCAATAATTTTTTTCTTTTGGATTTTGGATTTTAATCTTTGGAATGAAATAAAATTGTTTTAAAAAAATTGTTTTGAGAATTGCTATATCCCCCCACCTCCATCCCCGATCAAAGTGGTGTACAGAGCCATTATGGGAAAGGGAATATTGCATTTCTGAAACTTGGCAACCTTACAATGTGTGGACTTCATCTCCCAGAATTCCCCAGCCAGCAACTTCCAGAATTCTGGGAGCTGAAGTCCACACATCATAAGCTTGCCAAGGTTGAGCAACACTGCATAGGTGAAAATTAATCCCCCTCCTATTTTGCGCAAATGTGCTAAGTCCAAGTGATTCTGTTTTCATTAGTAGTGTCACTTCATTATGCTTAAGCTCCATCAAAGGGTTTTCCCCATTCCCTGTTACCTGAGTCTTCTGACCTTGTTCTTTATAGGTAGTCCTCCACTTATGACCACTCATTTAATGACCATTCACAGTTATGATGGCATTGAAAAAAGTAACTTATGACCAGTATGTGCATTTACAACTAAAATTCAGGTACTTCATAACTGACATGTATTTATCATGGTTGCAGCATTCTGTGGTCACATGATCACAATTTGGGACCTTCCCAGAGGACTTCTGACAAGCAAAGTCAATGGGGGAAGCCTTATAATCTTAATGACTGCATGATTCACTTAGAGACCATGGTGATTTGCTTAATGATTGAAACAAACAAGTTTGTAAAATCGGCTGTGACTCACTTAACGATCACTTTGATTGCTGATGGAAGTTCCAATCCCGATTGTAGTCGTAAACCAAGGACTATCTTTACATTTGTAAGGATAGTATGTAGTATAGAAATCAGGCCCCAGAAGGAGGCTTTTATTCATGTTATGTCTATGTCTATGTTATTGGACTTGTATGCCGCCCCCTCTCTGCAAGGACTCGGGGCGGCTCACAACTAAAACACAATAATACAAACAATAAATATTTTAAAAAGAATTAAATCAATAAGCCCAAACTTTAAAAACCCAATTAAAATAGTTTAAAAAACCCCCGGAGGTCAGTCCAGCCCGGCCTGTTCAAAGAACCAGGTCTTCAGATCGCGGCGGAAGGAGCGAAGGTCAGGAGCCAAACGGAGCTGGAGCTGGTTCCACAAGGCACGCCCTTCCCAGGGCACCACCAGCCGACTGGGCACCCTGAGGAGCCCCCGTCTCCTCCAAGCCAAACTGGGAATCCAGGAGGACTCCCAGGTTCCGGGCCCTATCCACAGGGGGCAACACCTCTCCCACTATGACCAAAGATGGAATCAACTGGCTGGGCTGAGATGCCTGTACGCACAACCACTCAATCTTAGCTGGGTTGAGCTGCAGTCCATTCCTGCCCATCCAGATCCGTACCGCATCCAGACACTGGGTCATCACAGAGAGGGCATCACTGATTTGGTTTGGGGTGGAGATGTACAACTGGGTATCATCAGCGTACTGATGATACCTCACCCCAAAACCACTGATAATCTCACCCAGCGGCTTCATATAGATGTTGAACAGGAGGGGAGAGAGGACCGACCCCTGAGGGACCCCACATGTGAGTGCCCTCAGGGCCGACCTCTGCCCTCCTGCCAACACCCATTGCGAGTGCCCCGAGAGGTAGGAGGAGAACCACTGCAGAACAGTGCCACACACTCCCAACCCCCCAAGGCGCCGCAATAGGATACCATGGTCGATGGTATCAAAAGCCGCTGAGAGATCTAACAGGACTAGGACAGAGGAAAATCCCCTGTCCCGAGCCCTCCAGAGATCATCCATCAGCGCGACCAATGCCGTCTCCGTGCTAAACCCAGGTTGGAAGCCCGACTGATATGGATCAAGATAGTCCGCTTCCTCCAGGAAAAGTGGAAACTGCTGAGCCACCACACTCTCAACAACCTTTGCCAAGAAGCGAAGGTTGGAGACTGGACGGAAGTTGTTTAAAACGGCTGGGTCCAGAGCAGGCTTCTTCAGGAGGGGTCTCACCACTGCCTCTTTCAAGGCAGCAGGAAAGGACCCCTCCCTCAGCGAGGCATTAACAACTGCCCGGAGCCAGCCGCACGTGGTCTCCCTGGAGGCATATACCATCCAGGAAGGACACGGGTCCAATAAACAGGTGGTGGAACTCAGACGTCGCATAATCCTGTCCACCTCATCCTCAGAAACAGGATCAAATTCAGCCCAGATGACATCAGCCGGACTCTCTGTGACTCCCTCCTCAGACCACTGCAAATTAGAGCTCAGCTCCTCCCGGATCCGAGCGATCTTATCCGACAGATATTGTCCAAATTCCTCAGTCGTGCCCCGCAGAGGGTCCACCTCTGGCTCCCGATGTAAGAGGGAGCGCATGACCCTTAGAACAGGGCAGCCGGGCGATTATCTGCAGATGCTACGAGGGCGGAGAGGTAAACCCTCTTTGCCGCCCTTAAAGCTCCCAGGTAAGTCCTAATATAGGCTCTCAGCTGGGTTCGGTCGGATTCGGAGCGGGTCGACCTCCACCTGCTCTCTAAACCCCTCCTACGTTGCTTCATCTCCCGGAGCTCCTCTGTAAACCAGGGAGCCACCCGGGATCTGCGGCGAGTGAGGGGACGTAAGGGGACAACCCGGTCAAGGGCTTCCGAGGCAGCCTGTTGCCATGCAGCTGCCAGCACCTCGGCCGAGCTGTGGATAAGGGAGGCAGGCAGAAACCCCAGCTCTGCCTGGAACCTCTCAGGGTCCATCAGGCGTCTGGGGCAGAACCATCTCAGCGGTTCCTCATCCCAGCAGCGTGGAGCAGCCTGTTGGAAGACCAGCTGTAGGAGATAGTGATCTGACCATGCAATGGGTTGGGCATTAATACTGCCCACCCCCAGATCACTACGCCGTGCTCCGAGACAAAAACAAGGTCGAGCATGTTGCCCCCACTGTGCATGGGGCCCTGTATTATCTGGGCCAGGCCCATAGCTGCCATGGAAGCCATGAACTCCTGGGCCAAACCCAATGCCCCTCCCAGGGAGGGCAAGTTGAGGTCACCCAGGACCAAAAGGCCTGGGAGCTCCACCGCCACTCCCAAGAGTGCATCGAGAAACCCAGGCAGGGCCGCTGCTATACAGCTGGGGGAAAGGTATGCAAGCAGCAGGCCCAACTGGCCACCGGGCCCCAACTGCAGGAGGAGGGTCTCACACCCGCCTGTCTGGGGAACAGAAACCTCCCTTGGAATCAAGGTCTCCCGAATAACAACAGCCACCCCACCACCCCTTCCCTGGGCTCTAGGCTGGTGCAAAACCCGAAAACCTGGGGGGCATAAATCAACCAGAGGGACTCCACCCTCTGGCCCCAACCAGGTTTCGGTGATACAAGCCAGGTCTGCAGCCTCCTCCTCAATCACTTCCCAGAGGAGGGACGCCTTATTAGCCACAGACCTGGCATTAAAATACACCAGCCGCAGCCCAGGGGCTCCGGGTCCCATATCCCTGGGGGAGTGGGCAGAGGCATGGGGGTCAGAGCGTGCCACAGCTCGCAAATAGTGGCAGCGCGCTCCCAGATCACGATACGGCCCCCTGACTCTTCGTCTCCCGCCAAATCCGATCACCCTGGGGATCGATGTTCCCGCCCTGCTTCCCAGAGCCCCGAGGGCCCCCCTCCCGCTCCCTCCCCGCCACGATCCTTGACCAGGCTGGACTGAGTTCCAACCAAACTAGGCAGGCAATCCCCAGAAGCCCACCGAGAAGACCCTTCCACCCCCTCCCCAACCCCTTAAGATGACCAATTAAAAATTTAAAAAACCTCCCCTTCCAAATTGAACTTAATTTAAAACCCTTGGTCATGCTATGCCCCCTCTCGGGATTAGGAGATCCGTCATCGAGGAGGGGCTTTGACAATACAGTGGGCTATCTCAGGGTCAGGGGGACACCCCTGAGTGCCCGCAGCTCAAGAGAAGAGTAGGTGTAACCAATAGTAGTCATCAATGGGAAAAATCAAAGTCCAGGATAAGATGGTACATAGTTCAGGTCGCCAATGATGAATTCTAGGGCCAGCAAACAGCGGAGACCTCTCGACCCAGGCGGCACTCCCACTGCCTACCGGGGAGTAAGTCCCACGATCTCAACATGGTCCAGCTTCCTCTCTCCCACAGAGGAAGACAGTCCGCAAGCTAACCCCAAGTAAGGGGGGCCAAACACCACTGCTCTCTCACCCCAGTGGTAATGGCCAGGCATGGCATGCTCCCACCACACCATGCAACCCCCAAAGGGTGAACTGAGTCATCCGGGGCGAAGGAAAGATGGTCCAGGCATAGTAGATGGCCACTAAGGGCCCGATGTCTCCACCAGCCAGTCATCTCTGCCATTGCGTCCTCCAGACCCTCCCAAGAAGAAGAAAGATTTATATATTTATTTATTGGAAGAGATCAATAACACGCTGGCCTTCCTAAATGTGCTAGTCAGCCGTAACCAGATGGGAGCCTTGACACAGGTCTGTACTGAAAAACCACGAGCACAGACCTTATCCTACACAATGAGAGCAATTAACCCTTTGCACATAAAGTCAGTTGTATTCAGGCACCGTTTAATAGGGTAGACACTCATTGTAGTGCACTGACAGCCAAAGCCAAGGAGCGGGCATATCTTTATCAGGTCTGCAAGCTCAATGGTTATTCCATGGACTTCATCCAAAGGTATACTACACCCAGGGCCCGGCCACCATTTTTTTTTTTTAAACAAATTTTATTCAATTTTTAACAATTTTTTAAAACAGCTCTTTTCAGTAGACAGCATGTTCCCGGGTCGTCACTTTTACATGCAAATATGACAGTAGATCTATATTCATTTTAAACATTTGACTTCACTTCTATTCCATTTTAGCAGACAAAGGGTCAAAGAAATTAATCCTAATCTCAAATCTTAATCTCAATCTGTATAACCCCCAGTTCATTTTGAGTTAATTGCAAATATATATATATATATTAAAAACTTCATTTATAAATCTTACAAATAACAATATATTTGCCCATCATATTAAAGATAAAGTTCATCCATATCTATCCTTTAATTATCTTCACATTGTTAATACTCTTTTATCATTTACAGAATTCTTTTGTCCGTCAGATTTGCCCTTTCATCACATATTCTCTCCATAATTCTAAATCCGTACAAATTTTAACACTAAAAAGAATGAGAAAAAAAACCCTAGACTTGCCCCCTTTTACTACTTTGAAAGTGACACCTCAGTGGTTAATATAGTAGCATAATCATAATCATTCCCTTTAAAACGAAAGATAGAAAAAAGAAAAAGAAAAAGGAGAAAAGAAAAGCTCCCTTACAATATATCTCTAATCAATCGGGTTCTGCAATACATATCCCCCTAAGATTTATTTATGGTTCCAAGATAATAATAAAAATAACTAATCTTGGTTATTGACAAATCTCATTTTAGGCATTTTCTAAAATCATTTCAATTAATTCAATTTATCTAATCATCATTTACCTTTCTTTTGTAAATAAGAAATAAAAATTTGACCTTTTACCAGTAAAATTGTCAGTAACCCCTATTGTTTTACACTTTTATAATTACAATATATTCTTATTACCATTTCTTCATGCAGAACCCCCTTTTTAATACATTAGCCATTATCTCTATGCAAACAAGTTTCTTTCTTCATTATGTAATTCCGTGTCTCTCTATCTTTTGTTCTTGTTTCTTGTTCCTTCTCCTCTCTTTTATCCCACTATCCACCTTCTCTATCCAGTTTGAATCCTCTCTCTCTCTTTACCTTTCTGCTCTCTATCCTTCTGGACCTTTCTAACATGCCTAATTTCATAAATGTTCCCCTTTTTAATTACCTTCTTAAGTTTCATTTTTTGACCATCCTCCCTTTCCCTTTTATTTGTATTAATCTTTGTGTTAGTTGTCTTCTTAAAATGGCTTTCGCTTGTGCTGGCTCCCTTCTCCTCCCTTTTATCCTGCTCCCCCTTCTCTATCCAGTTTGAATCCCTCTCTCTCTCTTTACCTTTCTGTTCCCTTTCCTTCTGAACCTTTCTAACATGCTTAATTTCATAAATGTTCCCCTTTTAGATACTTTCTTTGGTTCCGTTTTTTAGCCACCCTTCCTTTCCCTTTTATTTGTATTAATCTTTGTATTAATTGTCTTTTTAAGATGGCTTTCTCTTGTGCTGGCTCCTCCCTTTCCAAGGCTCCTTCTTCTTCTTTATTCAGCATTTGAATGCCCATGTTTTCTGCAACAAGCCAAGTTAGTTCAGTCACTTCCTGTAGCAGTTCTTTCATACTTTTAAACTCCATTTTAATTCTTTGGATGGCCACCAGAATTTTTATTTTCCTTATTTCTTCTTCTTTAAATTTTCTATGATCCTAACCCAGGTCCAGAGTCTATATCAATATCACCAATTAGTCCGTAGTCCGTCTTTGTGTATTCAAGCTTTCACTTTCTATGAGTCTTGCGTCTCTTTAAAATGTAACAACTCCAATCCACAAAGGAACAAGATAGTTTCTTTCTTCTTTAGCTTCCAATTTTTCTCCACAAAGTGGCACTTTCTGCACAGAGTCTTAACCCTTTCCTTTTATTTTGATATTCAAAGTTTTCCGAGCCCCAAACTTAAGTTCTTCCGCTGGCTTCTTCCTTTCCCGGTTCGAAGCCCCTTATAGCTGTCAAAAATATTTTACTTATTTTTTCCTTCACTTGGAACTGCGCCGCTTCTGTTTCTTGTTTTTTTAAAAACTCATCTTTATCTTAATCCCAGGGTGCCTTGATCTTACCATCCGATACTCCCGGTTCCTCTGCTGTCGACTTCTCTCTTTCCTCCTGCACCAATCTTAATCCCGTTGAGACCTTCTCTTCGAGGTGGCCATTTTTGACCACCACTTCTTGACGTCTTCGGAGGGAAAAGACCAGACCCAAAAGGGGAGATGGGCTCCCCTCACTGTGGCTGGCAGATTTCCCTTTCTCCGCCGCCCCTACGAGGCAGCTTCAGCCCCGAACCTTGCAGGATCGGGGCTCTCCACGCAAGAGCCAGGCTGCGGTCGTGGACGATCACAAACCGCCACCCGTTCTCGAGAAGGCTCAACCCGGAAGTCCGGCCCGGCCACTCATTGAAGGTGCCAGTGGAACAGCTATGTGGAGGGTGCTCCCGTATATGCAAGGAGTATCTGAAACTGCTGCACGCATCCTCTTGGAACATGGAGTCAAGGTGGTGCATAAACCGGACCAAACTCTAAGAATGAGAGTGATGTGCCCAAACGAAACACTACCCAAGGAGGAGACATCTTCAGTGGTTTACTGCATCAACTGTAGTGACCATGCAAGTAATTACATAGGGGAAATGACCAAGCAGCTACAGACCAGAGTACACGAACATGAACTGGCTGTCCGACGCAAAGAACAGCGCTCTCAGATCTGGGCACATATGCAGGAGCATAATCACACATTCAGTTTCCAAGAGGCTGAAGTTGTTGCCCGTGATATAACTAAAGGAGGATGCCTACTAAAAGAAGCTTGGTTTTCCAACAGCAATTCTATCAATAGGCATATTGAACTACCACCAGCCTACCAGGCATTAAGACACCAGGAAAGACCCTGCAGGAAGAGGAGAGACTACTTCCCATTGGGGAGCAGGGACCGATGATACCCTGCCACCTGGGCATGTGGATTCATCCTAATACAGGCCTGTCCAAATACAGAGGAGTGTAGCAGAGCTGCCTCAGGCTATAACACAGGAATAATGAAGAATGAGCCTGGCCGACCACAAGGTCACGAGCAAAGCAACAAATTGCAATAGCTGGCAGGGTAACATCACTTAGAGATAAGCAATCCAGGCTGGGTCTGACAAGGGAGGGAACAACAAGAGTTAAACCTCCTTCGACCAACATGACTGAAGCAAAAACAACAGTTAATTACAGGTGGGAGGCAGTTGGAAGGGCCTATTACCCATGCAAGGGCTAAATTGATTAACGATATATAAAGGCATAGATCTCTGTAATGGTAGCTTAATATTCTGACGATGTCAGCAGAGGCTGACGAAAGCTTAGTAAGTATAGTAAATATAATTTTAGTTGCAGAGATCACAAGATGTCTGTTTCTTCTCTTACAAATATACCTGGAACTGGTATTTTTAGAATAATTTGTTACACACACACACACACACACACACACACAATTCAACCAGTGTATCAACCGGTTCAGTGAATTGCGCACATGTGCCAAACACACACTCTTCACACATTTAAAAAGCCCATTTTTAGCTCTAATACTTACCTTCTACTGCAGCCCCTGTGAATAAAACAGCTGAGGCGCGAATCAGCTGTGCTCTAAAACAACAAAATAAAGCAAGGAAAGAGCAGGGGAGGGTAGGTGGGGCCAAATGCTCACTGGAACTACCGGTTCACCTGAATGGGTTCGAATCGGTAGAATCCCACCCCTGGATATATATGTATGTGTATGTGTACATGTATGTATGTATGTATGTATATGTGTATATATATATGTGTGTATGTATATGTGTGTTTTATATATGTGTGTGTGTGTGTGTATGTGTATATGTGTATATATATATATATATATGTAGGTCTTGGTGTATTCGGGTCTTGTCCCATGTAAGATTGAGATACCTTGCGACTTCAACGAGATCCCACTTGCCATCTTCAGGCTGGTGTCTTCAGCTTTGTGCTTCTGCCACAAAGCCGAAGACACCAGCCTGAAGATGGCGAGTGGGATCTCGTTGAAACGTCGCCAAGGTATTCTCAATCTTACACGGGACAAGACCCGAATACATCAAGACCTACATATATTTGTTTTTGTAGATTTTCACAGGTAAAGGTATGTAGGTCTTGGTGTATTCGGGTCTTGTTCCATGTAAGATTGAGAATACCTTGGCGATGTTTCGACGAGATTTTGCTGGCACAAGCACAAAGCCGAAGACACCAGCCTGAAGATGGTGAGTGGGATCTCGTCGAAACGTCGCCAAGGTATTCTCAATCTTACACGGGACAAGACCCGAATACACCAAGACCTATATATATATATATGAGAGAGATGTATGTATGTATGTGTATATATATATATATGTATATATGCATGTATATATGCATGTATGTATATATGTATATGAAAATAAAAAAGAGAAGATATTAAAGATTAGCAGCAGAAAACAAGCATGATAAATGCTCAATTACATGCCTCCTCTCACCACCATCCCAAACCTCTTTGTAAGAATATATCTAACATTATTTTCACTTAACAGGCATCTCCATTATAGAGGCAGGTTTGGAACTTGCTTTCAGGCAGATGTAGAGTGTTTCTATCAATTCTCACTCCTGGAATGCAATTCCTCATTTCGCCCCCACCCTTCCCTCCCTACTGCTGTTGTCACAAGAAAAAAAAGCCTTTTTTAACAACAGCTCATGGGAGATCACTTTATTAGAGATAAACAGGTATTTGAATCTCTAGTTGCTAAATACATTTGCCCATGTATGACTATAAATCCCTTTCTTGTACTATAAATCCATTCATTCAATGCCTATCTTCTGTTCCTTTCAATTACATTTCTCCATCTATGATTAAACTGTTAATAGAAGGACTAGTATTTGCATCAGTTTACATATCTATTAAAACTATGAAAACCCTTTTAGTTTTGTTCATTTTAGTCACATTTGTATATTGTTTTATGATGTTGCTTATAAACTGCCCAGTTTACAATGGACAATATAGACAATGTGAAAATGGATGGATGGATGGATGGATGGATGGATGGATGGATGGACAGACGGACAGAAAGACAGACAGACAGACGGACAGACAGACAGACAGCAATAAAGGAGGGGATCCTTAGTGGTCTCTAAGCTTAGTTGTTTTCTTGTAGACATTTCATTACCCCAAGTGTGGGTGGGTGGGGGGTGAGAGAGGGAGAGAGGGAGGGGGGAATAGGAAAAGAATGTAATGTTCCTCATATTTCTCCATTTGTGGCTATATTTATTCCAGTTAGTTTTTATGGATGAGGTAGCTCTTGTTAGTTTAGCAAAGATGGCTCTCCTTAATTTTATGCCACACAATTTTTTTTTAATTGTCTCTGCTCTTCCGAGCCAGCTGGAGGTGGAGCTGGATGTGTGGTTTCTGTTATTCACAGTTTGCCCAGCAGTTCTTTATTAGCAAGCTAGAATATTCACTTGGGGCTTCATTTGCTTTTGACACATTGGCTTTGCCTGCTAAATATTCACAAGATTGCCAAGAGCCATGCACTGTTTGCTGTGGCTGCTTGGAAGGTTTCCATGAAATTTTGGCAAAGGAACCTGGGTGGAAAAGCTTGGGCATCTGCTCTGGGCTTCCATTTGCTCAGCATTTTAAGAGTGAAATTGAACAAAGGGTGTACTCAAGTGAACATGCTAGCTTCTCCTTCCTTCTTTTCCTTCCTTGCTTTTGACTTGATTTCACTGAAGAGCAAGTCATATGAAATCTATTCTACGTCCATCCCTTATTCCATGTCTAGAGGATGGAGACATTCAGTGTGAAGGCATCCAACTTGCACTTCTTGAAACTTTACTTCAGGCTTTTCCAATGATATCAATCCAGAAGGATTTTCATAGAATTTCCATCTAACTGTTGACTCAATGCTGGCTAACAATTCTAATGCAAGAGTTGCTATTAATATTGCAGTGGAAGACATCTCCAAAAAGTCCTCATCTCAAAAGTGTACAAAGCTTTGATAGACTATGGAGCATGAGCCATGGTGGTGCAGTGGTTAGAGTGCAGTACTATGGGCTACTTCTGCTGACTGCCTGCAATTTGGCAGTTCGAATCTCACCAGGCTCAAGGTTGACTCAGCCTTCCATCCTTCCAAGGTCAGTAGAATGAGGACCCAGATTGTTGGGGGCAATAGGATGACTCTGTAATCCGCTTAGAGGGCTGTAAAGCACTGTGAAGCATTGCTATTGCTATAGGGTCATTTTGTGCATGGAGCAGCAATATTTGCAACAAGGTCATGGATCTGAAAGTCTAGGGGAAAAAATTCTTAAGGAAGGCAGGGCTGTAACATTCACTTCTTCAGCTGATATTTATGGATCATATTGACAGTCCACTTGAAAATTAGAAGTCTGTAAATGTTGCACAGAGTTCACCCAAACAACTTGAATGCTACACTACATTTTCCAATGCAACATAATGTCATTATGAACTCTCTGCGAACAAGCTTACAGTTAGTTTGTCATTGTCCATTTCAAGACATTTTTTTTCTGTTGGTGTTGAAAGAGAAAGACCCAAACTGCATCTCTTGCCCTAAGAAAATAAATAATGATCTTCTCAGTGGCATTCAGAAGATTTTCTGGTAAATGGTATCCAGAATTAAAAAAATGTACAATGGATTTGCCATAGTATATCACTAACGAAGACTTCTAGATAGTATGCTGGAGTGTGGTTGAGATATTTCCAATAAATAAAAGATAAGTAGCCATCTTGGATGCATCTCCAAGAAGCCTGTGGTGGTGCAGAGGTTAGAATGCAGTATTGCAGGCTAACTCACTGCTCACTGCCAGGAGTTTGATTCTTACTGGCTCAAGGTTGACTCAACCTTCCATCCTTCCAAGGTTGGTAAAATGAGGATCCAGATTGTTGGGGGCAACATGCTGGCTCTATAAACTGCTTGGAGAGGGCTGTAAAGCACTATGAAGTGGTATATAATCCTAAGTGCTATTGATTTTTGTATGATCCAGGGCCATTTGCAGCAGAGGTGTGTGCATGTGTGTTTGTGTGTATGTAAAAATCAAGATGATGTCCCTAACCACACTATGAAAGTCTTTGATGTACATTGAATACAAGACACAGCTAAAAAGGGACAGGACCTCAATTGTGCAGCATTATCTTGAGTTTATTGACCTGTCCCTCCTTCATTATAGGTGCCTCTAAAGGAAGGGCCTTTAGCAGTATTGTTCTGCATTTGTTAATCATTTGAGTTGTGCAGTCTGTTAACTTAGCAGCTCTGCATTGGGGTGAACCAAAGCTGAAACTTTAGCTGCAAAAAAAGTTCTTCAGAATAGAGCCCTCTCCATCCTGCTGTTACAGTTTGACATTCTCTTTCTCTCTCTCTCGGATTCAGCAGAGCTGCTGTACAACAGAACTATTCAGTCCTTTCTCTGCCCCTCCTTTTTATAGCTTCCACATAAAAACACCTTTTGTTTTTTAAAAAATCCTGTCGAAAATCAAAATACACTCTGTCAGATTAACTCCTCCCTCCCCTTATTTTGCTATGTAATTAGTAGCTGTGTGCTTCCCTCAGTGGAGTAAACGGTATGTGGGTGGACTAGAATGTGCTGCAGGGATTTGATTGTTCCCTAAAATTTGACATTCCCAGTGGGGGGATGCACTGGAGCTGTTGAATCCCGTCTTTCATTTGATTTTTTTTTGCTAAGTTTTGGAAGAAACAATGTGGAGAGTGGAGTAAGCAACCTTTCATTTTGTAGGAAGTGTGCCATACCCTCCGGATTCAATTAAAATATGAATACTACAAACAAATACTAGGGTTTGGACTCCCAGTGGTGGGATTCAATTTTTTTACTACCAGTTCTGTGGGCGTGGCTTGGTGGGCGTGGTGTGGCTTGGTGGGCTTTGCAGGGGAAGGATACTGTAAAATCACCATTCCCTCCCCATTCCTGGGGGAAGGTTACTGCAAAATCCTCATTCCCTCCCCCCCAACTAACCTGCTTTCCAGCTCCATTCCCCTGTGTAGGGCAACAAAAGAAGACCCAGCCAATCAGCTGGGACTCGGGAGGCAGAGAATAGATGGGAACAAGGCCAGTCAGGGTGGTATTTGCTGGTTCTCTGAACTACTCAAAATCTCCACTACCAGTTCTCCAGAACTGGTCAGAACCTGCTGAATACCACCTCTGGTTTGAAAGGTAGATTTAGAGGATTACTGTACTTGTGATAGCCAATGTTGGAATCTTGGATCAGACTGTATAATTAATATATTAGTATAATAATAGAAGGGGAACTTACCAAATTTGCAGATGATACTAAACTGGCAGGAATAGCTAACACCCAAGAAGATAGGTTTAAGATGCAGATGGATCTTGACAGACTAGAACACTGGGCCATATCTAACAAAATGAAATTCAATATAGAGAAAAGTAAAGTCCTACACTTAGGCAAGAAAAACCAGAAGTACACATATAGACTGGGTGAAACCAGGCTCAATAGCAGTAACTGTGAGAGGAATCTTGGAGTCTTAGTGGACAACCAGCTAAATATAAGCCAGCAGTGTGCAGCAGCAGCCAAAAAAGCTAATGCAATCCTAAGTTGTATTAACAGAGGGATACAATCAAGATCAAGGGAAGTACTAATACCATTCTATAAAGCCTTAGTAAGACTACACCTAGAATACTGCATCCAGTTTTGTTCACCACATTATAAAAAGATGTTGAGACTCTAGAAAAAGTACAGAGAAGAGCAACCAGGATGATTAGGGGACTGGAGGCTAAAACATACAACGAATGGTTACAGGAACTGGGCTTGACTAGTCTAGTAAAGAGAAGGACCAGGTGAGACATGATAGCGGTCTTCCAATATTTAAGGGGCTGCCACAGGGAGGAAGGGGTCAAGCTATTTTCTAAAGCGCCTATAGGCCAGACAAGGAATAATGGATGGAAACTGAACAAGGAGAGATTCAACCTGGAAATAAGGAGAAACTTTCTGACAGTGAGAACAATCAACCAATGGAACAGCTTGCCCCCAGAAGTTGTGGGAGCACCATCACTTGAGACTTTCAAGAAGAGATTGGACTCCCATCTGTCAGAAATGGTGTAGGGTCTCCTGCTTGGGCGGGGGGTTGGACTAGATGACCTACAAGGCCCCTTCCAACTCTGGTTGTCTGTTATATAGGACCAAAGAGGCCTTGAAAGGTTTTGGGTTTTCTCAGTGTTCAGCCCCTTGTCTGAGACACTTTCTTCGGGATCTAGAGGCAAGTGATCCTCATAGTCATATAACCGCTCTTCATTCACTGTATTGGTGGTTGTCAGTAGGTTTCTGAGTGCAGTTCAAAGTGCTGATATAACTTCCAATGCATTACATGGCTTCTTCACGTCAAAGCATCTTGTCCAAGTCAGACCAACATAAATGTACACATTGTGATGTTGAATGAGATAGCACTTAGACTTAATATCCCGCTTCACAGTGCTTTACAGCCCTCTCTAAGCAGTTTACAGAGTCAGCCTATTGCCCCTAACAACCTGGGTCCTCATTTTACCCACCTCGGAAGGATGGAAGGCTGAGTCAGCCTTGAGCCTGGTGAGATTCGAAGTGCCAAATTGCAGACAGACGGCAGTCAGCAGAAGTAGCCTGCAGTACTGCATTCTAATCACTGTGCCATTGTGGCTCTTGAATGGATCCTGAAAACCATGCTTTTCACTTGTGGCTCTCATACTTTGCAGGCCTCTTGAGATCAGGCTATCACCCTCATTGTTTGGCTTACAGGCAAATGCTGAAGATTGGAGTGTTTCAAATGACATTGGGGGCGGGCTTGAGAAGGACTGTCACCTTAGCTCACTTGTATGTATCTGAGTTTTGCCTTGATTACTTTTGTTTTCGGATTCTTTTGATAGTTGGTGGTATGTTTTCTGTCTTTAATGATGGATTGCAGTAAAAGGATGTTTTTATAACTGCACCATTCCTTCTGCTATACTTAAATCACTCAAAAGGACTCTTAAGTTCAAAGGTAGGGCAGGGGCTAGGGCAAAAGCAAAAGCCAACCTGGGGTTGGTATAATATAAACCAGTTTTAGCACGCTGCTCTCAAGTTCAGTAGCATTTTTGTTTTAAAATACTGGATAATCTAGATAATGAAAAAGATCTCCTGAGCCTGGAGAGCTGCTGCCAGTCACAATAAACAGCACTGGGCTCAGTGCATACAAAGTCTGATGTGCTATAAATCAACTTCCTCAACTCCACTTTAGGGGGTAGAAAATGTGCATTCATTTATATTCTTTCATCTAGTCATAGGACCTTGGGGAGTTCCTCATCCAAAGCAGGACACTGAACAAGTTGTGATGAATTGGAGATTATACACTACAGCCAATCCAAGGGGACGAGCCTGGATGGAGATCAGCGCTGCCCATCTTCTCTACCTGCCTGTTAGAGAAGCCCACTTGCTTATCTCATTATACTGATTTTCTTATCTTAACATGTCCCTTGGCTTTCAACTGCTGCCAAATGCGGCTGAATTAACGAGCAATTTACATGCAGATTCCCTGTAATTATGTTAAGGGGCCAGCCAGTAAATGAGGGAGTCTAGAAGCTCTAGAGACTGAGATTAGCAACTCAGCACTGGTCTCTCTCTAAAGGATGTGTGGGTACTGAATACAGAAGCTTAGCTTTGTCAATTGCCTTGTAACACAATTGAATTCTGTTTCAGGAAGGGTTTTTCTGCCCACATTACTGTGGGATTGTGCGGCATCTTACGTGTAGCCCACACCCAGGCCTACCTTTTCAGTGATTCATTGATTATTCGAGTTAAGAAGCATAACAAAGCCCTATTTGTCATATAGCCTTCCCCAACATTCAAGAAACCTTAGGTGGGGTGTATGAGATTATAAGAGCTGAAATCCCCAACTGCATTGTATTAGATCAGGAATGCTTGAGCAGCTGGTATTTGAACACTTAGTGATCAATATGATTAATGGAACTATTACATTTAAAACTTCAATTCACCTCAGCACTTTATGATTTTTCCTACTACAGGTAGTCCTTGACTTACAACAGGTTACGACAATACTGAAAAAAAGTTGACTTAGGACAGTTTTTCATACTTACAACTGCTGCAGCATCCCCATGGTCACGTGATCAAAATTCAGGTGCTTGGAAACTGAATCGTATCCTGGGGTGATGTGATCATCTTTTGCGACCTTCTGAGAAGCAAAGTCAACAGGGAGCCTGATTCACTTGCACAATCGTGTTCCTAACTGAACTACTGCGGTGATTCACTTAACAACTGTTGCAAGAAAGGCCGTAAAATGCGGCAAAAGTCACTTAACAAGTGTCTCACTTAGCAACAGAAATTTGGGTCTCAATTATGGTCAGAAGTCGAGGACTACCTATACAGTATTCTCTCTTTCAGAGCTTCCTTGCTGTCAGGGACAAAAGTGCCACTTGTTCTGTTTGGTAAGCAATGGAGATATTCAAAAAGAAAGACTACACAAGCTGTCTGGTGGGGTTCAGAATTTTTAGTACCGGTTCTGTGGGCATGGCATGGCTTCATGGGGTCTTGGTGGGCGTGGCAGGGGAAAGATACTGTAAAATCTCCATTCCCTCCCCACTCCTGGGGGAAGGTTACTGCAAAATCCCCATTCCCTCCCCACACCCTCTAACCTGCTTTCCAGCTCCGTTCTCCTGTGCAGGGCTACAAAAGAAGACCCAGCCCATCAGCTGGGACTCGGGAGGCAAGAGAATAGATGGGGGTGGGGCCAGTCAGAGGTGGCATTTGCCGGTTCTCCGAACTACTCAAAAATTCCCTACCGGTTCTCCAGAACTGGTCAGAACCTGCTGAATACCACCTTTGGACCAGACATAGTCATAGCTTGATTGATTCCATAAGGTTCAGTTGTTCTGCTGCATGCATGGCTTATTAGTTTCCACTGCAGGCAAGTATGCAATGTAGTTCTTATTCTAGTCCACGGGTGTCAAACTCGCTGCGTCAAGTTAATGTTGTGTGACATATCATGAAGTTTTTTGCCTTCACGGAGCTGGGGTGGGCATGGCTTGCGCATGATGCATTCGGCCCATGGGCTGCCAGTTTGACGCCCGTGTTCTAGTCTGTAGTAGGACATTTTTCCCTCAAAGGGATTCATGTAAACTGAAGGCAAGGACACATCACATTGGAGTACAAATTAGTTTATTGACAGTGTGGGAGGCAAAGAAAGGCTTAAAGAGGAGCGGCATCCCAATCCCTGTATATAAATTTATGTAAATGTTTCATTACCCAACTAAGTAACACCAACAGTATGAGTGAGAGTAAGGTTTGCTGCCTCTTTGAACATAGTACCTAGTTGGATAATGAAACATCTGCAAGTGAGCAACCAAGTTCAGAGAGCTCAAGGAACTCCACAGGCCAACCCTGAGTTGAAGATATTCTCTTCTATTAGAGGTCTATGCAAATTAGAACATATACATATCCAATGAGGTCAGTGAAGCTGTTAGGTTAGAATTATGAGGTAATAGGCCTGGACTTCTGAGACAATGAAGTTTTGAATGAACAAAGAAGCAGCATTCCATGAATATGGAAGTGTTCTTTATATGGAGTTACTTTCTTCCGTTTTCCCATAGCTCTGCTTGCCCCTCTCCCTGATTTTTTTGCCCCAGCTTATCACCATTCATTGGTCTTCTGAATGTTTTAACAGGAAGTTTTCCTGGAAAATGTATTTGTGGTGCCCAATTAGATTAGATTAGATTAGATTCAACTTTATTGTCATTGCATATGACACACAGGCAACGAAATGCAGTTAGCATCTAACCAGAAGTGTAAAACAGCAATGAAATATAAATATATATAGACAAATATAGACAAATGTCCAGAGTATATAACTATATATGGATGTGCAAAATATCTATGAATATACAGAGTATATATCTATGGAAGGAATATATACAACTGTACAGAGTGTTTATGAACATGTTGAATATAAGTATAATGCACAGACATCCTGAATATAAGTATAATGCACCAGGAGTTTATACAAGATATATTACATATTATCAGGGGAAGTATCAGTGTGTATATGGGGGTAAACGAGTTGAGGAGTTCAGTAAGGAGACTGCTGTGTGGTAGAAGCTGTTCCTTAGCCTGCTGGTCTTGGACTGCAGGCACCTGAACCTCTTCCCAGATGGAAGAAGGGTAAACAGTTTATGGGCTGGATGGGAGGAGTCCTTAACGATGCTGTGTGCTTTTCGCAGACATCTTTTCCTCTGAATGACCACAATGGCAGGAAGTGGGATCCCTATAATGCGTTGGGTGGTTTTCACCAACCTCTGTAATGCCTTCTTTTCTTTAATGGTGCAATTTCCATACCAAACTGAAATATAGCTGGCTAGGATGCTCTCAACTACACAGCGGTAGAATTATTGATTGATTGATTGATTGGATTTCTATGCTGCCCCATCTCCCAAAGGACTCGGGGTGGCATACAATCATAAAAACAGTACAAATACAATACAAAATTAAAAAAGAATTAAATATGAAACCCAATAATCCATTAAAAATTAATAAAAACAATTCACTAAAAAACCCCATCCCCTCCATCAGTCCAGGTCGGCAAGTTGGAACAGACATGTTTTCAGGCCACGACGGAAGGATCGGAGGTCAGGGGCCACCCGAAGCTCCAGGGGCAGCTGATTCCATAGCGTGGGTGCTCCCACAGAGAAGGCCCTACCCCTAGGGGTCACCAGCCGACACTGGCCGACGGCACCCCAAGGATTTGATCAGAATAGTTGGGGAAAGGTGGTTCTTCCTCAATAGTCTCAGAAAGAAGAGGCTGGTGAGCTTTCTTGATCAGGCTGGTGGTGTTGATCTGCCAGGACAGGTCCTCAGAGAGGTGGATCCCCAGGAACAATTGTCACTATAAAGCAGAGTTCTCCAATGTTTCCAGCTTTGCGGACCAGAGAGGTTGTGTGAGGGGATGGTTTGGGCAAGTGGCTGGCAAGCGCACGGTGTGTGTGTGTGTGTGTGTGTGTGTGTGTGTGCGCGCGCGCACAACTCCATTTGTGCAAATGGGATACACACACATTGCCTCTCATGCAAATGGAGCGCAAGTTAGGATGCATGCCTGCACACCTGCCAGCCATTTCAACGGCCCAGTTGCAAACCCTTCATGGTCTACTAATGGGCCACGGCCCATAGGTTGGGAGCCACTGCTATAAAACTTAGCCTGTGCTTAGTTTCCTCTGGGAAGATGTATTTGGAGCTTTTAATTTGGCTGCAAGAATTTCTCTTCAGTTTCAATGTTTTGCAGTTCTCAATCTTTTAGCTACTTGACTGGCAAGCCATGTAGTGATTGAACAGATACTGAAAAACATGTTTATATCATAACTTTGTTATTGAAATATTACTAGTATTTGTAGTTCTAATGTTTTTTTTCTTCTTCTGATATTCAAATCCCATTGATAGATTGCAGAGGGAGAACTAAGAGAAAGGGATTTAATGGCAAAGTGGCCTGAATTGATTTGGGTTAGAACTCCTAATCAATGTCTATACTATTGTGGAATTTAGATAATGTTTTACTCACTGGAAGTCCCAGGCTTAATGATAACATAAAACTGAAATATAAGTTCTTTCAAGATGGTTTAAGTTCTTCCTTTATTTAATATAATAGAGCCAGTTTGGTCTAGTGGTTAAGATACCAGGCTAGAAAGTGGGAGACTGTGAGTTCAAGTCCCACCTTAGTCATGGAAACCAGCTAAATGACTTTGGGCCTGTCAATCTCTCTTAGCCCAGCTTACCTCACAGGGTTGTTGTAGTGAGAAAAAAAAGGAGGAGGACGGTGCATTGGATGTGTTTCTGCCAAGCAGGATACAAATAAATAAAAGTTTTCAAATTCTGTATGTAAGAAGAAATGCATTTATCAAAGCAAACTATATCTAAGTAATAACTTCAGATAGGATAACAAACAGTTCTTGCTTTCTAAATCAAATAACTATGCTACTGGATTACTGCTGGGGATGCTGTTATTTGCTTTATATCAGTTAAAGAGGTTACCTGAAGTAGATCACTCTGGCCAGTTATCCAATACATTAGCAGGGCAAGTCAACACCTACAGGGAGTATCACTCTAGTGTAGTAAGTAAAGTTTAAGTGCAACAGCAAGTCCAGCAAAAGCACCTGGCTTCGTATTTACTCACCCTCATTAAGTTACTTTGACTCAGTTACTCTTAGTCCAGCACACCAAGGGGCATTCAATGAAGGCAGCTCAGCATATGGGCAGCCTTAGGCTCCCAAAATGGGAACATGGGACTTGCTTTCAAGGAGATATGTAGGTGCCCTTGAGTCTATTGTGTGTTTTATAAGTGTCTAACAAACCTCATAAAGCAATATATTGACAGTGATTCTCTCTAGTATCAGTTCCATATTGTTAAAAACTTTAAAAATCACTTTGGTGTGGTTCTCCAACAGCAAGTAAGTACAAAAATGTATAAATTAGAAAAGCAAGGGCAACAAAATAGGTATTTTTTTTCCTGAAAAGAATACATAGAATGGTTTCCTGTGAAGCTGGATGTTTTGCCAAAAATGCCTTGAAGACTGATTTGGAACTACTAATGTATTGTCTGGCCCCATTGAAAAAAAAGTTAAGATGTGCAGTTCATCTTAATACCATTTTCTAATTATATCATGCATTTCTTTCCATTTTTAAAAACTAATAGGGACTAATAGTCTCAAGCATCTCAGCTTCATTCATTGAATGAAGGAGTATAGAATGCTGGCAAACTAAAATGTCATGCAAGGAACCTACAAATGCATTGCTTAATTATGAAAATCTATTATCATCCTTCCGGGAGGCACAAAAATTTAATTCCAAAATGACCTCACTCATGTCATGCTAAAAGAGTCATTGTTTGTCTGCTCTCATATCTTTCTTTTGTGCAGAACAAATGCAGGAAGTAGATACATACATCCACAGTAACCACATACCTGTTGTTTATATATGTTGAGCATCCTTCAATAGCTGAGACTTGAATGTAATCTGGAAAAGTCCCAAAGACCCTTAATAGTCTTTTTCTGTGGCACTTTATATAAAACTGGAAGGGATTGTGCAGAAAAACTCTTAAGGTCCAGCACTTCATAAGTGCACCACAAGGACCCAGTCAGAATCCAATTCATTTGGAGTTCAGAGGTGATATTCAGCAGGTTCTGACCAGTTCTGGAGAACTGGTAGCAGAAATTTTGAGTAGTTCAGAGAAACGGCAAATGCCACCTCTGACTGGTCCTGCCTCCATCTATTCTCTGCCTCCTGAGTCCCAGCTGATCGGCTGGGTCTTCTTTTGTTGCCATGCACAGGAGAACGGAGCTGGAAAGCAGGTTAGTGGGATGGGGAGGGAATGGGATTGTGCAGTAACCTTCCCCTGCCACGCCCACCAAGCCACACCACACCCACAGAACCGGTAGTAAAAATTTTTGAATCCCACCACTGTCGGCGTTGCATGGTTAGTAAAACCACCAATTACTTGAAGCCATTTCATCAATGACATTCTTGCTACTTAATTTCCCTTTCACTGCCATGGTCTTTTATCTTTTCTGTGGCCCTTCACAACTCTAATTTATCAAGGGAAGTATTGCATAAATGTTTGTGATTGTTTTCTGCTCAGTTTATACTTCAGCGCATGCCAACTCAGTACCGGTTGCCACTGAGTTCAGTGAGGCTTACCTGGTAGCAAGCATAAGATGGCAACTTCAAGAGGTTTCACTTAAGTTTTCCAGGAACAGATTTAGAGTTCCTAGCTTTCCTTATTTAAGCTGGTGGTTCAAGCACTAGAATTGAGAATCTCTGGAATTTGTTCAATCATATTATATATGTTTGTTTTCTCAGGGGATGGGGAATGAACATTATTGATTCATTATTGAATCATTTTGGAATTATATTTTTTTGCCTCCCGGAAGGATAATAATAGATTTTCATAATTAAGCAATGCATTTGTAGGTTCCTTGCATGGCATTTTAGTTTGCCAGCATTCTATATTCCTTCATTCAATGATTCAAGGGTGTGTGTGTGAGAGAGGGGGGAGGGAAGAGGGAGAGAGGGAATATTATACCAGCATGTAGCTTGTCTGTGTATGCAAATAGATCTCCAAAATGCTTGCTGTCCTTGCTGGAAATATGAGTGGGAAGTGCCTCATGCTTGTTTCATGGATTTCCCAGGATCAAATGAGGTCCAGGAGTTGATTCAGCAGGCTCTTGTGTTCTCATTCATTTATTTGCTCCTAGATGGATACTGCTTTCTTCTTCAATGGTCTAAAGAGAGGCAGGTTTATTTTATAGGTGTTGAAAACATTTCTCCAGTGTAGGCATGTCAGAGCTTTGGTCCAGGATCGGCAATAATTTAATCAGAAAAAAAGCACTTCTCTCTGTGGGTTTCCTGTGGTGTTCATAATGTTGCTGTAGTGAATTATCTATGTGAATAATGTTTTTGTGTGTGTGTGTGAAAGAAAGAGTTCTTTTGTCTGCCCTGAACGTTCTGTCACTTAGTTTCACTAGATGGTTCTTTGTTGTCAGTTCTTTAAGAATCAAGTGAGAAGAGAACTGGGAAAAAGCATTTCCCCCCCCCTGTTCCTTCAACTCCATTCTATTGATAATTTGATGTGCATCTGTAATGTATCCCTTTAATCAACCTTTTTTGCCCGAAGGAAAATGTAGATCTAAACACCTTCAACATTGTGAGCTGGGTCCCTCACTCCCCCCTCAAAAAACGTGTTCCAAGTATTCTGTGGTTTTTACTGCTTTTTGGCAGATTGATGAAACCTGCTCCCTATAGCACAGATTTATGTGTGTTTTCTGTGCGGATCCAAATGCATCTAATGGATTTCTTATTCTAAAGCATCAATGGGAGGGAACATAGTTATCATCATAATAACAATATCTGACAATGACAAAAGGCACTTCATCTTGGGTTCTTTGCCTTCAATACAAACTACAAGTAGTCCTTGGTTTATGACCACAATTGACCCCAAACTTTAAGTGAGGCATTTGTTAAGTGAGTTTTGCCCCATGTTACAACCTTTCCTGCACCGGTTGTTAAGTGAATCACTGCAGTTGAAAAGTTAGCTGGTTGTTAAGTGAATCTGGCTTCCCCATTGACTTTCTTTGTCCAAAGGTCGCAAAAGGGGAATTACATGACCCCGGGACACTGCAACGGTCATAAATATGAGTCATTTGGCCAAGCATCTGAATTTTGATCACATGATCATGGGGATGCTTCAGAGGTCATAATTGTGAAAAATATTCATAAGTCACTTTTTTCAGGGCTGTTGTAACTTTGAACAGTCACTAAATGAACTGTTGTAAATTAAAGACTACTTGTATCTGGACTCTGGAAGAGATAAGGGAATTCTAGTTTTATGCTCACACTTTCACTTAAGAATTGTTCTGTAATTTTATTTGATTGTTTTGGAGGATATTGGTGAGAATGTAAGTACATGCCAGGAATCTTCAAAAGTTGTTTGATATATCCCACATACACATTGTTTTGAACATGAAGAAACCAATTTTATATATAAATACAGCTGATGTTTTATTTGTGCTTTATATGTGTGTGCCTGTGGGCGTCACATTAAAATAGCTTTTAGTCTGTGAGAATGGAATGTAATCATATAAAATATATAAATGGATTTCTATTTTTTGTAGCTCTACAAATGTATCACAGAAGCTTGCTTGGGAGATTAAATTCCCTCTCACATGGAATTTATTTCTCTCTGACATATGCACTATCTTTGAATGTAGATATTCTATGCTCTGCATTGCTACAACTGGTCTCGAGTTAACTGAGAAGTGAGCAATATCTTGCCATCCAGATGTGGACTGCAATTTCTATCATTCTCATTTTTTTGCCTATGTGGATAAGGATGTGGGGAGATGGGATTCTTCAACATCTGAAGCCCCACTATCTTGCTCACTACTAATTAACTGGTCCTCTTCTTTTCTGAAAGCTAGGGCTGTCATGGGTCTCAGGAAATCACAGTGTCTCAGAAGCAATTGATATTAGGTTTCACAGTCTGAAAACAATGAGATATGATCAGACAGATCAACTTTACTGAAAGTCAATTGCTGGATGTGACTGGGATATGCTTTCTTGTAAGAATTACAGGCAGAGGTGTTTTTCTCTTTGTTTATGAAGGTAAGAAGAGATCAAGCATTGCACAATTAAAGAAAATAGATCTGTCCTTGGATCACGGGGGTTATAAATGGTAGCATAATGCTGCCATCTACCTGTGGCCAAAGTTGCTTGGTTTCCATTTATGAATACCATGGTATGTGTATGTGTCTTTGTTGGAATAAACAACACTTCACTATTGAAAAGAAATCTCAAGTCCATGGGTTATATTTTGCAACTGATCAAAAGTTGATATTTGGAGTGATTTCCCCCACCCCTCTCAAGTTCTCTTAACATATGGAACAGAATTTTGCTCTGAAGGGTCTTCAGAAATTCTCTATGTATGGCAACAGAAAAGAGGAGGTCAAGTGTGAAAAGTTGCCACAATATTGTGACTCAATCTTTTCATTTGCTTTGTGTGATGTATGAAAGGGCAGAATTTGCATCATGACATCACAAACCATGTTTTATCAAATTGGCATCATTGTGGTTAGCAATGGACATTCAGCATTGTAGCTGTAGTCCCATTCATTAAAGTGTTTTGCTGGGTGCAGGCCAACACTCTTGTCCTTGAACAGTGTCTAGGGTTTAGCCAAAATCAGAAGTACGCTAGCTGTTTAGAAACCAGAGTTTTCTGCCAAGTAGGATCTTAGAAGAATCTGAGGTCAATGCACAGCAAAGTGTTCCAAAAAAAGTGAGATGAACACAGCACATTTTGAGGCCATCAGAACAGGAAAACTGTCGAACAACAATAACAGCAAAAACCCTGTATCAGTTGCACCTCTTTTGCACAGGTTGGAAGCGCCATTTCAATGACTTCAAAAACCTGACTTGAAAACTTTAAAAATATGGTTTTCCAGATTCTGTCTTTGCAGCTGAGTTCTGCTCTCAAGAAGTCTTTTACTTTCATCAACCCCCTTGCTTTGATGTGCTTCCATGCACTGTCTTTGGCCATATGGAAACCTCAGCCTGTACTTTCTAACATCAGAACCCTCTAGAGATGGGAGATGGTGCAACTCTATACAGTCTGGGATCCTAACCTATAGGGCTTCTCCTCGAGCCAAACCTGTACATCTCTGGATCTGCAATCCAGACTTAAAGAAATCAATCTGCTTATTGCAGGAGGATTGGATTCCAATTGGTGTGGCCATCCTGGATCATCAATGAAGTTGGGAGTATTGTTTTTTTCCCCATCATTAGCTTTACCTCTTTTAGGAGCTTAGGCTGATATTTAACATTTGACAGTAAATGTGTTTAAGCCAATCAGCTGAAGCTCCAAGCAAACTATTGTGTGTCATAAGGCCCCCAACCTTGATTGGGAGGATTCATCCCAATGCTCCTTGTGTCCCATCGATACTTATCCAAAGCACATACACAACTATATCCCCACTCACCCAGCCCTCTTCTACTTACACTACAACTGCCTTGTATTAGCTCAGTGTGGATTAAATTGTTGGGAAATCAGCAAGGGTTGTTTTTTAATAGGGCGCATAAAGGATTATATATGATGTCTTCAGAAGCTATTGCATCATGAGACCATTCCTCAGCCAAAGAACTCGTGAAAAAAAGATAGAGAATCTTTTTCCCATCCAAACAAGAGTCCACATTTTCATCCTGTCCTGTTTTCTCTGAAGTGTGCAGATGTTTAGGGAGAGGCTTTCTTGCACTGGGCAGGTAAAGGTCAAACTTGAATTACCCTAATCTATCCCAAAAGTCAGCCTTGATCTGCTGAATCAAGGCACAGCCCTAAATAAATAATAATCAACTGCATCCAAAATAGTTCATGCAAAGCACATCTATATGATTGATAAGCCACAGGGTAGTGGACATTTACTGTGCCAGTTAGCAGGCTCTACTTTGCAAAGCCATAATTAGTTTTGTGCAACCCTCTTTGTTTCATTTAAAGTATCTGAAACGACTCTTCTGGAATTTCTCTCAAAAGAGAGAAGCAAAGTAATGATTTTTATTTTACGGTTATTATATATGTGAAGTGTGCAACATGCCCAGTAACAATTTGGCATCTATTGCTTTCCTAAAGTGAATTTGGCAATTATGCTAATCTTGCGTGGGTAACTGTGTCTTCATTGCTAATTAGGGAAGAAGGGCTGCCATTTGGATTTTCATTTCAGATGACAGATGATCTGAAAAGAAAAATATTCAAACGGTGTCCGCAAGATGGCAGTGCAGGATAGTTGAAAGAGATGTGGTTCACTTTCACTGTAATTCAGTTTCCCCTTTTTAGGGGAAATAGTGCTAATAGTGGCTGAGAGTTTGCAGAACCCAGCTCTCTCACAGGTTCAGAATTAAAAGTAATGGGAAGGCTTTTAATTTTTGCAATTATCTGCTCAGATATTTCTTTCAAGGGCTTATGTTGCATTAATTTTCTGCTCATTCAATAGGCCTCCTGGAAAAATAGCCCAGTATTTTGAGGTGCTTTATATTTATGGCTACCATCCCCCTACACACATGTATCCTGAAATGTGATATGTCAACTACATAGCACTTTGCTGAAACTTCTTCAATGTTAAATCATGAAAACAGAATGTTTTCTAAATCCAAATTAGGTGGAAGCCACCATTAATTTAATTTAATTTAATTTAATCTAATTTAATTTAATTATGGGATTTATATGCTGCCCTATCTCCCTAAGGACTCAGGCCGGCTTACAATACTAAAAAACATATAATACAAATGTTAAAAATAAATTAAATCCAGAGAAATCTCATAATCATAAAAACTAAAACATTAACCCATTTTAAAAACCCTCCCCCCCATCAGTCCAGGTAGGCCAGTTGAAATAGCCAAGTTTTTAGGCCACGGCGGAAGGCTCGGAGGTCCGGGACCACCCGGAGCTCCAGGGGCAGCTGATTCCAGAGGGCGGGCTTGAATCATAGGCCATAAAAGTGTGTGTTTATTTTTTTAAACTCCATAGAATTCTTCATCCAACAAGATAGACAAATAAAATAGAAGGAGAGGAAATAAGTGGCTAGTAAGCCAATGTAATGCGCTCTGAGAGTGACCTTGAAGAAGGAAGAGCTGCAGCAAACAAAACAGTCAGAAAAGAGAAATTGGAGTCCAAAGCTAAGTTGTAATTTGAAAAAAATATTCTCAGGAGTTCTAGCTCCAGTACGTTTGGAAGACAGTACTTGGGTAAAATTAATGCAGAACATTGGACTTCAAGAACAAACCTATGTTTATTTATGCATATATAAAGAATTGAGTTGATTTATGTGCCAAAGAATTGAGGCCTTTGAACTATGGTGCTGGAGAAGACTCCTGCGAGTCCCTTGAACTGCAAGGCGATCAAACCGGTCAGTCCTGGAGATCAACCCTGACTGCTCTTTAGAAGGCCAGATCCTGAAGATGAAACTCAAAATACTTTGGCCACCTAATGAGAAGGGAGGACTTTGGAGAAGAGCCTAATGCTGGGAAGGATTGAGGGCAAAAGAAGAAGAAGGGGAAGGCAGAGAATGAGGTGTCTGGATGGAGTCACTGAAGCAGTCGGCATGAGCTTAAATGGACTCCGGGGGATGGTAGAGGACAGGAAGGCCTGGAGGAACGTTATCCATGGAGTCGCAATGAGTCGGACATGACTTCACAACTAACAACAACAACAAAAGTATTCCATTCATTCAATTATGGTTTATTTACACTTGAGTACATAAGAAGAAAACCAAATTGGTCAGGGGTCCCCAACCCCATTTGGAACTGGGCCACAGAAGTGGTGGGTGATAGCGTTCATATGTTCACAAAGCTGCATTTCTGAAAGTAGCACATGCATGTGAGACCCTCCCTTTTTGCCCCCACATACCTACCACCGCATCCCTTGGTCTGTTGAACCGGAAAACTTGGAGACCACTGAAATAGGTGAAGAAACAGCAACATTCTGACATATTGCATTCTCTTTTGCTACTATTCCACATCTACTGCTACCATTTACAATGTCTGATGCCAGGACCAAAGACTTGGAACTATTGAGATGCTCTTTGTTACTTAATAAGGGTAATTTTCAACTCTATGCAATAACACACAGAGAATCATCCCATTAAATGCTTTGATTTTGGTACATTACCGAGTGTGATCCAAGCAAAATAAGCACTTTTTAAAAAATCTGCCATAGCTTTTGATGCAGATTTACTTGGAAGGAAACCCTAATGACTCCATTGGGATACATCCATTTCTCTTTAAAATCAGTGGAATTAAGCCTCCTTTAAAATAATCACTGGCTGAAGCCAGAAGTAACTAGGATGTCGCTGCAATCAAATTCATTGGAGGATTTATGTGAAACGTGGCCATTTGCTGATAACTTAAATCTGAATTAGGCAAGTCAGTCATTTAGTCAGCAGTGTCTTGGCTTTACATTCTTATTTCATTAAGGTACGTGTAGATATGTGAGTAGAACTGGTTGAATCCACAGGACAAAAGGTTAAATGTCTCAGACTTCATGTCTACAAAGTTGACCAGGCTCCATCTCCTGCTCTGAATTATAGGCAGTCTTTGATTGATGACTCCAATGGCGCCTGTCCATTATGGCTGCAAGCCAGGAAGGCTGTTAAGTGAGGCAACCATGTAATCTCCTTGCTTAATGACCCACACCCCTGATTTCCCCAGAAGAGCACAGGGTGCCTCGGGGTGGAAAAGGCCCTGGGAGGCCTAGCAGAGGCCCATGCCCATGCTCCATTTTCCATTCCTAAGAATCCCTGTAGGCCAGGGGTGTCAAACTCAATCTTGTTGTGGGCTGCATTAGAGTTTGTTTGCCATTGTGGAGGGGGATGGCCTGGTCACCCAACCAACTGGGTGGGCATGGCCAGGCCCAGCACAGCTAGGGCTGGTCTCTTACTGTCTCTGGGATGGCCCCATGGGCCAACTCCACAGCCTATCATGGGCTGGATTTGGCCCGCGGGCTGCATGTTTGATACATCTGCTGTTAGGCTTGCTTTCCCACTCTACTGGATCCCAAACAGTCATCTCCTGGCACATTGCAACTGTTATAAATATGAACCAGTTGCCAAGCATTTGAATTTTGATTGTATGACCATGGAGATGCTGCAATGTTGTAAGTGTGAAAAACAGTCACAAGTCACTTTTTTCAATACCGTTGTAACTGTGAACAGTCACTGAACAAATGGTTGTAGGACAAGGATTGTAACCCAAGCTATAAAAATTATAAATAAATACAGTATGTCCCAAATATGCTATAAATTGATCAGGAAGCCATTATGTTCATTCTTTTAGTCATGCATATATAATGCTATTTTTTCCTGTTACTTCTATCATATTATGCATCAAACTGTTCTTCTGGGAAGTCTTTGGCTTAACTTGATGTAGTGCAGTTCTTAGTACAACCACAAATGCAGACTGAAGAGAAGGAAATGAAAGGGCACAAGTCGTTCCTCAAAGTTCTTCATAGGCTTCTTTCAGCCCTTTTCTGCTATGAAAACTGTTCTAAACTGAGTTTGCTACTTAGTCTTGTGTTAATATAACAGCAACTCTCTGGATGTGAGACTTTGAGAGTATGTCAGAGGGACGTTTCCTATCACTTACTACTTGGAGCTGCCATGGATTTAATTAAGAAGTGGAGGAGGAAATGCAAAACATGGAACTGGATCATCCTGGTTATTATAAACCTTGGGGCTTATCAGCTAGACACACACTCACATACACACCCCAAAATTTCCAGCTTCTGTGGCATCAAAGAGATTTTTCAAAAGAGGTCAAAGCCACTTTAGAAGTCCATGACATAATGAGACCAGAAGAGCTGTCTTCTTTTCGGAACCAATGCAAAGCAGCGAATGAAAACATTAGCAGATCACACGTGTGCGTTTCAGTTTGAAATGATAGAATTAGGAATTTGAATGTGCATATTAAGAAGCCCACATCTCCCATTGATGGAATCATAAACATGGAGCTATTGGGGCCATGGAGTTTAACCTCCTGCTTTGTACAGGAAATTGAATTACACTGTACCAAGGAGATGGCTGTCAAGCTTCTACTTGGACTCATCTCATGAAAGGAAACCCACCAGTTTTCTGGGTCATCAGTTCCATTGAAAAACTGCTCTTTCCACTAAGCATGAATGTCTGCAGGGGGAAGGAAATGCAAGGGATTCTGTGGGTATCATGATGCAAAGTTCTGTACTTGAAGCAGACATTGGGATACAATGGAAGAATGGGATTTGCATCATGATGTCCCTGTGCGATTTTCTGTGAGAGATGCTGGATCTCAGATTCCTTTTCTGTTCCTTCTTCCTACCAGAGCTTTGTTCTGCTCTGTGTGTGTGTGTGTGTGTTTGTGTGTGTGTGTGTGTAAGGAGGGGCAACACTCATTTGAAGATACCTTCCAGAAGAAACTGCCTCCGGAATGCTCTTGAATAATATAACATTCACAGAATCGATCGCATCTGCTAAGAGTGACTGAGAAAAATGTAAATATTATATCAGGTAGCATGAATAAAATCCCTGGACTTTTAAGTACAGGTAGTCTCAACTTACGACCACAATTGAGCCCAAAATTTCTGTTGCTACATGAAAAATGTGTTAAGTGAATCTTGCCCCAGTTTACAACTTTTCTTGTTAGATTTGTTAAATGAATCACTGAAGTTGTTAAATTACTAACATGGTTGTTAAGTGAATCTGGCTTCCCCATTGACTTGTCAGAAGGATGCAAAAGGTGATCACATGTCCCCTGGACACTGCAACCGTCATAAATGGGAGTCAGTTGTCAAGCATCCAAATGTAAAGCATGTGACCGTAGGGATGCTGCAATGGTCATAAATGTGAAAATTGTCGTAAGTCATTTTTTTCAGTACCGTTGTAACTTCAAACAGTCACTAAGTAAACTGTTATAAGTCGAGGACTACCTATATTAGCTCTGTGAGATCCTGGAGAACTGGGATTATTAAATGATTGTAGGAAAGCAAGTTTTGTCCTTACCTTCCAAAAAAAAAAAGAAAAAGTAGAATCCAAGAAACCATAAACCAGTCACTCTGACATGGATATTTGGGAGGATTGTAGTAAACTACAGGAAAGCTCTGGACAAGGAGCCCCATGACATTTTAATTATTAAGCTACTTGAATGTAGGCTGCGTAGCATGACAATTCAGTTAATTCATAGCTGGCTTGAACATCAATGGTTTTTCAACAAACTAGAGAGAGAGAGAGAGAGACTGAGCAGGTTGCAGTTAGGCTGCTGTTCACTGTTCCTATCAATGCCTTGAATGAGGAAGTGGAGGAAACGGTTATCACATCTTGTAGATGACACCCAGTTTGGGGGAGTGGTGAACACCCTAGAACATGGAAATAAAATGGTGAATGATTTTGATACTTGTTGAAGTAACAGCATGAAATTTAATAAAAACAAATGCAAAGTTTTTCATTTAAGGGGGAAAATATCAAAAATACATATAAGTAAAGGATGAGAGATGGCTATCTTTTAAGAATAAAAAAAAGTTTTTGGTTTTTTTAGATTGGAAACAGAATATTAATCAGTGATACAATGTGACTGCAAAAAGCATCACTGCAGTTTTGGGCAGCATCAATCCCACCATATAATTTCTAGAATGTGGCAGGAGGCGTTTCACTTTATTCTGCCCTGATCTGATCCCGCTCTGAGTATGCTTTCCAGTTCTAGACATAATTCTTTAACGAGAATTCAGAGAAAGGATTCAGAGAAGAACAGCAAGAATGCTCAGGATACTAGAATATTAACATTATGAAGAATTATTGAAGGAGTTGTATCTGTTTGTCCTTGGGGAAGCTACTAAAGGGGGGCATTTGTGCTTGTGTGTGCACTAAGATTACTTCCAGGATAAAATAGTCTTCTTAATATTTTTTTATCAGAAAGACACTGAGACCTGTTTGTTCTCTCCCATTCCAGAATGCAAAAATTTAAATAAGGGATTTAAGTTACAGAAAGGCAGATTCCGTCTGAATATTTTTTTAAATCCAGTACATTTTAACAATAAGAGCAATTTGGTAAAGTCCAGTTACCAAGAGGGGTGGCGAATTGCTGTTCATTGGATATGTTCAAGTGACAGTGAGAGAGCCATCAGTCCAGGATGTTTTGATTTGGATTCTTGTATCAAAGAGTGGGTTGGCCTCAGTTGCCTCTTCCAACTTTAGGATTCTGGGGATGAAGTTACAAAACGGGGCCAAGGGAAGGGGGATCTATTCATTCCCTTAAATGAATGTGTGATTCTGTGCAATGGAATTTGGTTGTGAAGGATCCATCACAAGTTCTTGTAATCAAATGTTGGGTCTTGACAATCGGCATTTTGTTTGCTTTCATCTTTAGTTTATTTAATGGGTCAGCCTTCGCCAACTATTTCTGCCTACCTATGTGATGAGACACGTTGGGCATGGTCTGGGTCCTTTCAATTAAATAGCATTATCTTAATGAGATTCAGGAAGCAACTGTCTATAATATACTGTCCCTACATGGGGCTGCCCTTGAGGACCACTCGGAGGCTTCAACTGGTACAAAATGCAGCCGCGCGGGTTGTGATGGGAGTATCCCGATACTCCCATATTACACCCCTCCTGCATGAGCTGCATTGGTTGCCGGTTGCCCTCCGAGTGAGATTCAAGGTGCTGGTAATTGCCTATAAAGCCCTTCATGGCTTAGGTCCAGGGTATTTGCGGGAGCACCTACTGCCAGCAATAACTTCTCATCGCCCTGTGCGCTCCCACAAACAGGGCCTCCTTAGGGTACCGTCGGCCAGACAGTGTCAACTGGTGACCCCCAGGGGGAGAGCCTTCTCTGTGGGTGCACCCACCCTTTGGAATCAGCTGCACTTGGAGCTTCGGATGGCTCCTGACCTTCGCTCCTTTTGTCGTGACCTGAAAACATGGCTTTTTCAACCGGCCGACCTGGAACTGATGGGTTTTTTTATCAATTTGTTTGTCGGTTTTAATTCTGTAATTGGGATTTATTTATTTAATAGTTTTTTAAATTTTATATTCTTTGTTTTTTATTGTTGTGAGCTGCCCTGAGTCCTTCGGGAGATAGGGCGGTATAAAAATCCAATCAATCAATCAATCAATCAATCAATCAATAATAGCACCAGATTCCTAAAATTTGGATGCCCCAACTCTTCTGGTTTTTATAGGACATGGGTGGCTAGGTTCTTCCACCAATCATTGGTCCAGAATGGTGGGAGACACCATCTTGTGTATCTTAAGCTAAATTATTATTATATGGATGCAATATATTTGTTTTTCTTTCTTTTTTAAAAAAATGAGCATGAGATGCCCAGAGTTGTAAAAGGTTGGGCAGCCATATCAACTGAATGAATTAATGAAGAAAATAAACTAATTAAAGCAAGAAGGGGGAGGAGAGCATTTTATGACATTTCTGTAGACAGTTTAAATGATGATAAAAGTTCTGGACATAGAACATTAAATAGAAGGTCCTATCACTACTGCCAGCCTCACTGTTGAAGAGAATAAGGACAAAGGTCATTTGTGGAGGATGGAGTCCCACTCCAATTTTTAATCTTCCTCAGAACCTCCTGTCTTTTTCTAAAATACAATACTTGTTACAAGCATCTTTTATCAGAAGAAAAGAAACCAACAATTAACTTTCTTTAGCCTAAGTATTCTGTTGCAGGATGCTGGAGGAAAGAGAGTGCAGTAAGAGACAAAATGGGGAGGATTCGAAAGATCATTTTGGAGGTAATAAAAGCAAATCACAGAGAGAAGAAAAGACATGCATTTAAATGTTGTCAATGTACATTTGCTTGATTATTGTTGCAAGTGGTACAAAAGCCATTTTGCTGGTACATTCTGACCTTGACTCAAATGCTCCCATCATTACTGATATTATTGTATCAAAGTTTGAAAATGTACAGGGGGAAAATACTGTAAAACCAATATTAACTCTGTAAATATCAATTCATACTAAGCTTGCCACAATGCAGTTGAAGTTATCAGTATACATTTTCACATTTACTATATGAAGTAGCCTTCCTATATCTGGGCTGCAAAAATATTTCAGATTACTAGATGGCAGCAAGGAGTTAGAATTTTTATTATCTCTTCACTGTGATCTAAAGGACTAGTGCTTTTTTGTATCTCTAATATATAGTACAAGTTTTGTTAACTCAATTCTGCACATTCCTTTCTACAATTCATTGGTGAGTAACATTTTTGGTTCTGAGAATTGCACATGTTTCAAGAGGACATGCCACACAGATACTCTTTTAACACAAAACTCCCTCATCCCCCCACCCCCCAATATTTATCCCTAAGATTTATAAACCAGTTCTCTCAAGAGGTGCTTGGGAGTATATATAATCAAAATACCGTGTTTCCCCGAAAATCAGACCTACCCCGAAAGTAAGACCTAGCACTATTTTCTAAACCTGCCCTAATATAAGACCTACCCCGAAAATAAGACCTAGTGTAAATCTCCAGTTCCAGGAAGACTTTTCAGGGAGCAACCGTGCACCATAAAACACCCCCTACACACTCACACCCACTATTTGGCACCATAAATATATAAGACCTACCCTGAAAATAATACCTAGTGTGTCTTTGGGAGCCAAAAAAAAATATAAGACAGTGTCATATTTTCGGGGAAACACGGTAGAAGAACAATTCAATAAATTAAACCCAGAAGGATATTATCATCAACAGTATGACAGGCCACCAAAAGATCTAGCAGGATAAGAAGGATGGTATTCCCATCATCCCATACTGCACACACAAGTCATTAGTGAGAGCAACCAATGCAATTTCTGTTCCATCCCATAACCTGCCTTGAATCCTGACTGCCAAGTATCCAAGTAATTTGTTTGGTTCAGAGTTTTCTAGTTGTTGCCCATCACTCTTGCCACACTCTTTCCCCAAGAGAGAGGTTGGCTATAGGATGACTGGTGCCCATTACTGTTGGATCTATGGAAGGCCACTTGAGGACAGGGTAGGCCAGCACCTCTTCAAGACAGCTGAAACCTCCTTAACTATCAATAAGTGAGTTAAAACTACTGCCTACATCCAACTACTAGTTCCCGCCTTCTTTCTTCAACTAGCCATGACGGTCAGAGATCGGTAAAAGGTAGAGCTCTATATATTATTCATACAGAGAATTACTATAATAGGGGAAAGGCAATAGTACTTATGAAACTGGGTTTCTTGGAAGGTTTGTTTCACCAGGAAGTTTTCCTGCCCTGTCCCTGGAAACCTAGCAGCAGCGTACATTTTCTTTTTTTTTCAAATGGTTTAGAAATAGCAAGGGTTTGAATCTGGTAGCGCTACAACGCACTTACCAATTTTTCCTATTTTTTCTGGAACCTCTAACTCTCAGACAAGCAGGAGGCTTGTAGGCTTGCAGGGGGACTTCAGGCTGGAACTCTGCCTCCAAGGAAGAATCGAATCTAAGTAATTCCTACAAAGGAACTCAGTTTTATTCATTATGATCCATATTTTAGGTCCTCATTATCACAGTCTGGACCAGTGCAGCATTTGCTAAGATTATTTGCAGTCAGTAAATTCTCAGTCAATGCATCCTCTCCCTATTAGAGGTTGTCTAATTCAGGAGTCCCCACTCCCCGGGCCACGACCGACTATATATAAGCGTGCATTCCATTTGTGCACGCAGCAGGCATGTGTCAAACTTGATCGTGTCACATGACATATTGTGAAGTATCACAACTTCTTTTGCCTTTGTGGAGCTGTGGTGGGCGTGGCCTGTGTGTGACACATCCGGCTTGCCAGCCACCAGTTTAACAGGTCTGTAGTAGACAATCATTTAAATATGAGCCAACAGTGTGCTGCAGTTGTCAAAAAGTCCAATGCAGTTCTAGGCTGCATTAATAGAGAGATAGAATCAAGATCATGTGAAGTGTTAATACCACTTTATAATGCCCTGGTAAGGCCACACTTGGAATACTACTGTACATCCTTACTTAATCCTAGTTTTGGTCACCATGATGTAAAAAAAGAGGTTGAGACTCCAGAAAGAGTGCAGAGAAGAGCAACTCACATGATGACAGGATGGAGGCTGAAACATATAAAAAGGGGTTGCTGGAATTGGTTATGTCTAGTTTGATGAAAAAAAGGTCTAGGGGAGACATGAGAGCAGTGCTCCGATATCTCAGGGGCTGCCAAAAAGAAGAGGGAGTCAAGCTATTCTCCGAAGCACCTGAAAATAGGACAAGAAGCAATGGATGGAAACTAATCAAGGAGAGAAACTAAGGAGACATTTCCTGACAGGTGGAACAAATAATCAGTGGAATGACTTGCCTCCAGAAGTTGTGAATGCTCCAGCACTGGACATTTTTAAGAAGAGATTGCATAACTATTTGTCTGAAATGGTATAGGGTTTCCTGCCTAAGCAGGGGGTTGGACTAGAAGACCTCCAAGGTCCCTTCCAACTCGTTCTATTCTGTTCTATACTAGTACCTCTTGAGCATTTCAGTATGACACTTGGGGCTAGGACCACCAGGAGTCAAGCAGTATATATATTTAATAAATTATTATGGTTTGCTACACAGTCAACCAAATATTTAGACAGGATTTGGCAGCTTTGCCCGCCGATCGAGTCCTTCCAAAGGACCTGGGATATCGTAAGATGTAAACTGATCTGAGTAATGCTGCCTTTTGCAATTGGCTGATGGTGATTTTGTAAATGCCGCTGGTGTTCAAGTGGTACCACTTGACTAGATCTAATCAACAGAACAGCCAATTGTGTCATGGTGACATTCTTCCATGACGCAGAATTGACAGATTGTAAGGATGAGAAGATGGAATTGTAACAAAGATTAATCATTTACTTTGTAGTTATTTCATGCTTGAATCTGATGTAATTTCATTATTTTACATTTTTTAAGCTGCTTTGAGAGGTCTGGGTGAAAAATAGCTAAGAAATGATTTCAAGAAAATGTCAGCTCCACCCTGGTTCTACTCTTTCTCTCTCTCTGTTTATCTCTTCCCTCAGCCCTCCCATTCCCTATGTTAGAGTATGTGCTTGGTTTTGTGTTTAGCCTATTTCTTTTCTTTTTCTGGGAAAATGGAGAATCCTTTAAAAATATATTTCTGCACTGAAATCTTGCGCATTGGAATTAAGTAATCTTACTTAATTCCTAAGTAAGATTACCAATATTGCCAACTGAAGAAGATGAGCATATTTAGGTATAATAAGCAGTTTTGACCACTGTACTGGGAGGAATTGTACTTGGTGTGGTTGTGTTGTCATTCAAATAAGGAGTCCTGAGTTTCCTTTTTCTGTGCAACTGTGAAAAATGTAGGAGCCTCAGTTCTCAGAAGCAAACTGCAATCTGAAAAAGTGGGAAGCTTCTAGGCTGGGTAAAAGGATTGCCAATATTTTGAACCGCTAGTCTAGAGGAAGAGATTGTTTACCTGTGAAATCCTGCATTGATGCCACTAGATGCCACTGTTGGTCTTGAAGTGGAAACGTGGTCTCTTCTCAACTTCCTCTCATTTTTTTTGAAAGGTTCCTCATTCATGATGCTGGGTTATTAGTCCTGTTGCTTACTTGATTGAAAATTGTGAGCAGAAGAGTTTTGGGCTGCCTAAAGATAGAATTCCGTGTAAGTTCATCCAGACCTACGATGCAAAACTTAACAGTCTGTGAAGTTTGCAAATGCTTTAGGTGATGTTTGCCATTACTGATTGATTGGTTGATTGATTGCATGTGCTTTCAAGTTAGTCTTGACTCCTGATAATTGCCTGGACAAGTTCTTGTACTTTTTCTGACAAGATTTTGGAAGTATTTTGCCCATGCATTCTTCCTAGGTCTGAGAGAGGGGGACTGGCTCAAAGATAATGCATAAGGCAGGACTAGAACTCACAGTCTCCTGGTTTCTAGTCTGGTGCCTGAACCACTGTACCAAACTGGCTTTCACTAAAATAATATTATGGTTTTTCAATTTTTTTAAAAAAATACTTTATTTTCCCCTGTACACAAAGACTGAATTGAAATCATGAATTCTTTTTGAAACATTGCATATATTTTCAACCCATAAGTTTCACCTATTCACCCTCCCAAGAACTTCCTTAGAATAGTCCCTTCTCTTAACAAAACAAAACAAAACCAAGCATGGGAAAAGAAATTGTGTTTTACAATTATATAGTAATTTAATTACCATTCTCAGAAAGATATTTTGTTGGCAAATGATCCAATACCTATGGCTATCTCATTTTGTGTATTTCTTGGCAATTGGAAAGCTTCATTTCTCATACAATCTGCAGTCTTTCCTACTCTTACCTTAAAATGCCCTCTGGAACAAAATTCCTTATCATACTTCAAAACTACCATGAAATGTTGAGGTCTTTGGAGCCTTTTTTTGGGTTTATTTCAGACAGAGGAAGAGCAAATGTGCAGTGGTGGTTCTATGCGATCAGTGCAAAATTAATTGAAGCACATTGAAGCATTATCTCCTACGTTTTGAACTAGATTGTACTCCAAAGCAATTCACAATAGCAAAGCAAAGCATAAAGCGAAAGACAAAAGGCTAATGAGCTGATATAGCAAATTAGTTAAAATTGATCAGTAAAGACTGCTTCTTTTGTTGAACTAACCACAAAGTGATGGAATCATAGGGAATGCTCACCTTAAGCACATCATTGATCTAAAGAGATGGCTTTTCATGTGAATTCAACCACAGCTGAATAGCAGTTGCACAAAGTTTGATAATGTAACCTTTTAGTCATGCCCTTTATTTATTTGGATTTGTCCTTCTCTTGCAAACACAAGAATCAGCATCTCAAAAATAACAGGTTAATAATAGATAACATTGTCCCCAGTGTAGGATATGAAGATATAAGAGTCTGAAACAATAAAGTCAGGTTTGAGCCTGGGTGGAAGAACTATCTGGAATCTCTCAACTTTAGGTGGTGTAATTTCCTTCAATAGCCAGTATTTCCTATTCATTCTGCTAAGTGGAATTTTGGAGTCTTGACAGCAATATCATTGAGCTTAGCATTTACCCAACTATGCCCTCCTGGGAAAACGGGTATAAATAAGCTCCTGGCCAGTTGGCACCCTGGTAGTACATTGCATCTGAGGTGTCTGTATTTCAGTCAAGTTATGTTTATTGCTTTTCTTAACACACACATACATGCACAAACACATACACTATGGCAAGGTGTAGAAAAAGGAGAATGAAATAATCTTAAACCATTTGCAATTTATGTTTTGATGTTGCATCCTTTTCTTGAATTTGGTTATAAGAATTGCTATGCCAGTGCCCACAGTTTGCCATCATGATGGCCCCACATTTAATAAATAGTCTGAAAAGCCATTAAATAAACAACTTTGGCAATCTATATTTCTATTCTCTAGTCCCCGTATATTGAAAAAGGTTTACTCTTCAACATTCAGAAACTGACTGATTCTATTTTCAGTTTACAGAGATTGTATTGAAACTGAGCTGCCCAAGATGTAAAGTCTAAACATATTATAGAAAATCATATAGGAAATCTTACTAACACACACAGGCAAATAGGAAGAAATTGAAATATGGGAAGCTAATTCAGTGTGAGTAACTCTTGCTCAATGCTTGTAGCCTAGTAATATGATTTTCTACGTTTGTTTATTATTAAAACACCCTATCAACATGGAAAAAGTCCAAATCATTTCTCCTGCTTCATAGACACATGCATAGGATTTATGTCTTGAGGTGGACAATCTTATCTAAGGATATAACAAGAAAGTCCAATTCAGCAGAATGTTGCATGGTTTTGTGAAATGGACCAAATTCACTGAATCATGCTATGCATATCTACCTGGAAGTATGTTCAACTGCATATCTCAATCAAAATCTACATCGCTGAAAACTTTTGGCTGGACTGCCTAGTTTATTTTTATTTTACAAATATATTTCTGATAGTATTTCAGAAGATGTTACAGACCTGACTGTTTGCCCAGGCATTGGAGTAGGGTAAATAAAAATCCTTGTCTGAGGTATTGGGTGCATCTGGCATATGTTTTGGTGACAGTTGTCTAGATTTTAATCTTCTTCATTAATTTTATTATATTTTCTTTGCTTCGTTGACTTTTATCTTGTTTTCCTCATGTTATGAGCTGTCCAGTGTTGTGTGGTGCTGAAATTGAATCAAATCAAATAAAACAGACAAGTATCTTAGTTTGACAATTTTTTGGAGGGGTTAATCTCACTGTCAGGAATTGGAATTCCCCAACAAAGAAACATTCTCAGAAAATGCAAATTACCCAACTCTATGTCAAGTGATTCTGAATTATTTTTTTCAGGTTCAATGGATTTTACCCCCAAGTTTGTGCAGTTTTTGCCACTTGGAAGCGTAACTACTGGAACAAGCAGGACAGCTATAGGACACTACTATTTAAACCATGTCTCTACATGTTTCCCATTATATAACCATTGGTGCCTAGATAGTATGGCTGAGAAAACTATGTTCTCAAATACAAAGGCAGGGTAGTGTTCCATTGTTAAGTGAAGAGATTCCTGGCACATACTGGGATTTTTTCCCATTTCAGTAGGACACCAATTTTCCCTCATGTCTGACTAGTTCAGAGTCATTGGATGTCTGCAGAAGATGCTGTCTTCCAGCAAAGAACAAAATAAAGATTCTTGAGAGAATTCAGTTTATGAGTATTGAAGAGATACCAATGTCTCTAGATTTTGTTTCTCTGAGAAAGCTTCCCTTGACTCACATCAGACCAGTATGGAAGGAAATTGATGGCATTGGCTTTCTAAACTATAGCTGCCTTCTCACTTTTAAGTATTGCAAGGCAACGCAAATTTAAGGAGTTCTGAAATAAAATGAGTCAGAAAATCGACATGACAGAATATGTAAGCTACTTAACTTGCATATAGCTTTTGTCAATATGATAGATAGGATATTCTTTCTAATAGTTCTTAATGGTTTTTTTCTTGATCACAACTGAATGGCAAAGTTTTAAAGATTTGTTTATAAATAGGATAAGGGAAGAAGAGATTTTTTTGTTAAAATATAGATGTTATTATTTCTGGTACGAGTTATATTGATAAAGGAGTTTTGAGAGGAAACAAAGACAAAATGGTAAAAAATTAATTTGTGAGATTCTACTGGAAGGAGTTAAAGATAAATGTTTTTTAATATGTTGCTATTTCTGGTAGTCTTAATGCTGATTTTTAAAACTTCCTTTGAAGAGTTATAAAGATATGTTTATCTATAAGAGATAAGATATTGGAAGAAACATTTTGTTGTATTTTTAAATAAAATGATAACTAATAAATAATAAATAAATAATAAAATGTTAAAAGAAAAGGAAAGGCATATGAAAATGCTTTGTTTGATAAAGGTTAAATATATCTTCTTATTTGTGGTAACTCTTAATTGGCATTTGCTCATTTAGATTGAAAGACTAGGCTTTATAATTTGTTTCACGTAAGAGAAGAGATGGGAAAGAAGTGATCTTTGGTGGAAATGTTAGAGGAGGTGGTTATTACTGAAATGTTCTGATGAAGGGGGAAGTCATTTCTTTCTATATCTTTTTTCTTTCCCCCCCTATATATTTTTCTTTCCTTTCCTCCCCTTTTCTTTGCACTTCTAATTTTTTTTTATATTTTTATTATTTTGTATCAGGTTTTTTTACTTTTGCATTTTTGAAGTTTAATAAAAAAAATTACTTTTAAAATATGTCTGCATTATGGCAGATGTCACATTAAGCATGGTGGCAATGCAGCATCTTTTTTCCAAGCCCTTTCAAATGATGTGTTGACCAGAAATATTTCGCAAGATGCTTATGTTAGGTATTTATAATCATATGTGTACTATCTTTATACACAATATTAACTTAGGTAATGGGAATTGGGCCAATTATGCCTGAAACGCTTTGAATTTTTTAAAAAATTTCAAATTTTCTCTGCCTTTGTGTTCAGATTCAGAGTAACCTGGATGGAGTGGTAGGTTAAAATCTTAACTTCTATGGATTCCCGGGATCAGTCCAAAGCTAATCACTTGATATGCCATCTCAGCTTTTCTGTCTTGTATCATATGTGGAACGGGGATTATAGTGACCTGATTTCAATTGTCAAAGCAAAAGTAAACTCAATAGGATCAAAGCAGAATGTACTTAGGCAATACTCCATTCATATCAAGAAAAAAATAAGTAGGTGGATAAATAACAACATAATTAAAATACTGTTGGTTTTGCCATGAGAGCCCCCAATGCAGAGGACCAAAGTGCTTTAATGTAGTATGTCATTTGGAATTCCTAGAATTGGAGAAAGTGACAGCAAGTTCCGAGGCGCATTATGTACATTTTTAAATTCATGGTTTAGCTTATAAGAAAGTTTAGAATTGAGACTTCTATCGGCACAGAGAATCTAGTAGGTGTTACCTCCATGTGAATATTTCCAGGATAGTGAACATGCAGCAATGTCATGTGTTCATATTGAAATCCAATTATGCCCAATGGAATTTGACCAAGTTGATTTGAGAAAGGAGTTGTTGGGAGCTGAAGGATTTGGCAAATTTAACCAGGAAAGGTAATCCATTAAATTGTATAATATTTACTGCCTGGTAAGTATCTTTTGCTATGCACTGCACAGCCAATGGAGCCTATGCACAATAGGACTGAATAATATTGAATACAGGGCTGACCTGAGCAAGAAGCTTAGTATAACCTACCCCAGAAGATATTCCAGGGTAGATGAACCAGGAAGATCTCAAGGGCAGGAGAAAAGGGCAGGGCAAAGAGGAATTTTCAATAAGGTAAAAACTTGGCAAGCTGGCACTAGGGCAACATTGACACACGTATGGGAAAGGTGATTCTGGTAACACACTACCAAGCAGATCTAAGCCACTATATCTACCATCCTTGGTTTAAAAGAAAATGAATCAAATTGCTGGGAGGCTGAGGGAGGGAGGGAGGTCTGCAGACAGGGAAGTGGAAAAACTCTTGTCTAGCGCTGTAGAAATGAATGGTCGGGATGCTCTCTAGTATTTTGGTGCAGGAGTTTGAAGGGGAGACTGGATGAGATTTCCTGCTGCGTTTCACTGATGAGGAGGAGGAGGAAGAAGAAGAAGAGAGACTGGCAGGGAGGGAGGCCTGCAGTCAGTGATACCTTACTCCGAGGTAGGGTAAGGATGGCATCCTTTACTCGAGAAACCGCAGTCCGAGCTTGCCAGTCTGTTTGCTCGCTCCTATGTTCCTTTCCGTTTGAGTCTGGTTTTTTCCTCCCGCCTCTCGCCACTCTGAAGCGGGCTCGGCCAGTGGCCGGTGGCATTGTGACGTCACAGAGGACGGGGTCTTTATAAGGCCGGGCGCGAGAAGCTCCCGCTTTCTCGGCTCAGCAGTCGGGGCGGAGTGGCGGTCCGCCGGGGAAGCGGAAGCCTTCCGGATGGGCAGATGAGCTGGGAGGGGGGCTGCGTCGCGGGCTTCGCCGGAGGGCGAGGGGCATGAGGCAGGGGGCGACATGACCGTGCCGCTGCTGAAGATCGGCGCCGTGCTCAGCACCATGGCCATGGTCACCAACTGGATGTCCCAGACGCTGCCTTCTCTCGTGGGGCTGAATGGCACCATCTCCCAGGCCGGCACCTCCGAGAGAAGCGTGAGTTCTCCTTCTCTTCCCACCCAACCCCCTCCCACCCAATAGAAAAAGGGACCCGGGCTGCCCCGCGGCTGTCCCTTCGAGGCGATGGACCTCGCTTAGTGGCGTTGGAGGGCTGATAGCCTGACTTTTTGGAGGGAAGGGGACTCTGCCCTACCTGCCCTTCGTTTCTAACTCTCAGCTGCGCCAAAGGAGCGCAGCGAGCGAGAAGTTGCCTCCTTTCCCAGCCTCGTCCGGAGGGGTTTCCCGGGTTTGCTCTCTCTTTGCCATTCAGACGAGCCGGGTTTATCCACCTGAGGCTGGCACTTGTTTTCTAAGTTGCGTCGCGATGAATGTTGTTTGTGGGGCGGGGGGCGCGCTGCTGGGGAACGCGTCTCGGTTCCCATCTATCGCCAAAGCTTTTTTTTTTAAATCCTACCTAGAAAGGAAAGACTTATACTTTTTCTGCTTGGCCATTTCGGCTTCTGCATAGATGCGTGCGGATGTAAAAAAAAATTTTTTTTGGAAGGACAACTTCGTTTGCAGAAGGCTTTTCGTTGGGAGAGCCTTGTAGGAAACCAGAGGTTAAATCAAGCCCCTTTTATGTCCTTGCGTAGGAATGAATAGGCGGCCTCGCGGCCAGACTTCACATCAACCGGGAGGGGAACGCTAGTTGCCTGCCCACGGCGGCGGAATCGAGCTTTGGGAGTTTTAAGTTGAACTTTGAAAAATTGCAGAGCGGGGTAACATTTGTCTTCGATATTTGGAAGGGGAGTTATGACAGATGGGGACTAAGGTGTGCTTCCGCAACTTGGAAATCTCCTGATCCCCGGACCAGAAGCCCTATAATCTTAAACAGACTAAGGGCTTGAATCCCTTCTGCTCTAGAGGGGACACTAAGTCGCTTGAAATGATCTAAAATACTTCTGAATGGATGTGTGTGGTGCCCCTGCCGTCTTTCTCTCTTAATTCACAAACACAACTGCTTCTGTATGAACTCTTTTCTCCTTTGCCCAGATGTCTTCAACCCGATTGGAGCTCTTATTCTTGATTTCTTTAAGGGTTGCTTTGATCCTTTCACTCTTTCCATCTCTTCTAAAGGCTGAAGGGGTTTGGGGAGGGAGGACTAGGTGTCTTCCTTTTTACTACTGCCCTCATTTTACCAATGTTTCCTTTGAAACTTGGTTGAAGGATCCCTCCTATTATTCTGCTATGCAACCCTCCCGGAATGAAAAGGGAGATTCTGCCTCCCCCTCTCCTCAACCATTTCTCCTAACTGTGGCTAGTCCTATCTGCAGTGGATCACTTCCCTGGGCTCCTCCTAGACACAAGCTTTTCCAGGGAAGCATCTTGCCTTGCTTAAATACTGGTTTCTTTGGGGTCTCCATGCCATTCTGCTCTTCTGAAAACCTCAGTGCCAGTCCTTTCCCAATTGCTGTGATTTCTTCAGGCCCATTGAGGGGTTCATTTGGATTGATTGCTTTATTAGTTCTTTTCAGCTGGGAGACAGAATTAACAATTCTCTCCTTCCCATCAGGTTTCTCTCTCTCTCCCCCCCCCCCCTTTCATGCTTGTCTGAGTAGATTTTTCCACCGGTGGAAAACTTTCTCCAATTCTTAAAGGGGAAATGCTCGGCTCTAAGTCTGGGTGTATACGGGGGAAGATAGGTTCAGAAATGCAGGCTGGTTGTGAGCTCTGCAGAGCATACTGGAATTGGTGAATTAGTGTGTTTGTGCCTGAGATGTTTTGATTTTTCAATGTTGTTGTACACAAGTGCAACAAAATCTATTCTTCCACTATGTGGGATTCATTTGACATTTTAAACAATATCTACAGCCTTTAAACAGTGTCTCTGTGCATGTTTGTAGAATAAGAATAAGCTTCAAATAGTAGTAGCAAGTCAACAAATGTTTAGAGTAGGAAATGCCAATAAAGGTTTTTGATAAACAGATTGGGTCTGATACTCTCCCAATTTTGCTTCTGTGTCCATATGCCTGTCTGTTTGCATCTAAACCCATATGCATATGAAGCAGTTAGAAAAACCCCAGCCAATAAACTCTTGAAAAGGAATCCCCACATCCTTGGTGAGATTGTAGCCAAGCTTCTAGTTTTGAAATTGCTGGATAGATTGATGGACTGTGATGCATAGGTACCATAAGGGCATTGCATCAGCATTAAACAGAAAGGAAGCAATAGGACTGGAATATGGTTCTCCATATAGGAATTGGAGAGGATCTTTGGAGGTAGAATGGAGAGGAAATCTAATATGCCAATTATAGGCATCTCATTGTAAAACTTAAGGACACATTAATTTATATACCCATGTGTTGGAACTATTCTAGTGACTGTAATTTGATAGTACAGCAAGTGATGCAAATTTGTATATCATAATATGGCTTGTTAGCTCCTTACTCTCTGTCAATTCAGCAAGGAAAATGTGTGTACATTTTTTTTATCTCTGGTTAATTATAGGGATGAGGGAGAAACAGGCTAAGAAAGATGATGGATGTCAAATGCTCTGCTCATTTCTATGACATTGATGTCTAGGATTTGATTGAACAAATGCTCGTTAGGGCTGGGAGAAGGAGCTTCCTTATCATAAATAACAAATGCCATAAGCAAAGGCAGGTAGGGCTGGTAGATATGCAAAGCTATCATTGTCCCGGAATGGGCAATTCCTAAGATCGAAATGGTCTTTTCATTGCCTGGAGAGAAAGTGGAAGTTAGCAGTAGTGACTGAAAATACACTCGGAACAAATGAATGAATGGATCTCTGCCAAGAAGCTTCTAGATCGTCCTGGAGCCCTGCCGAATGCCACCCATCCATTCCAAGCAATCCAGCATTGTTAGCTGCAGCAAATCTATCCTCCTGAATGCTCATTGCTTTCTTCAGTTGTATTCACCTGATGTAGATCAAGCCAATGCTAAGTGTCTCTATTTCACCCTTGGGAAAGGCTGAGGTCCCAGTAGAAAGGAAAATGAACACAACAGCTTTCAATTTGAAAGTGCTAATTCCTTTCGATTTGGCACAACATGGTCTGTCCTGATCTCAGTCAAGTGCATTTTCACACATGAGATTTATGTTTTCCTATTTCCTGTAATCTGGATGTAAAGGCAACATATTTTAGAAAGTTTATGCTTAATTAGAAAAAAAAAAGTTACTGCCTGCATTTTAGGTGTTCTGAGAGTATTCACACACAGGCACATATTAAAAAAGCCACTAAATGTGTGTTTAATGTTACATATGATAATATTCATCATGTCCTTGAGTGGCCTCTTAATAGCGCTCTCAGTGGATAAAATTAGAACTGGATGAAGAGTATGCCGTGTAAGAAATCACCTTAGTTCTACCTTCCCTATTGGATTTTTTTGGGGTATCCTGTAGTTTCCAAATAGCTCACTGCAAAAACCAGAAGAATCCCATGATGCTGTCCAGTTTTCACACAACACTGTGGCTTATTTTTCCACTTGCAATAAATCCTTATACCTTTATATAAGTTAGGAAGAGCCCTTACCTAGACCACTTCCCAACTCTCAGGAGGGGAGGCATTCAGATATATATGCAACCTGCTAAGAACAAAATTCTACAACTTCCCTGCTTTCTTGAATTGGTGAGGATTTGAAAATAAATAAATAAATAAATCAGGGCACAAAGCAAGATGATATCAGCTATTCTGGATAAATTTAAAATTAGACTATATATTTCACCTACGGTTCTTGATTTTGTGCCCATTGCTGGATATACAGTATGCTTTTAGTAATTTTTTTAAAAAATTCATATTTATATGCCACCCTTCTGCGGAGACTCAGGGCGGCTTACAATTTTTGGAGCATAACCCAATGCGCTCAGCAATAGCCTTCATTCCATTGTATATGCCTGCTTATTACTAGGGCTTTTTGGGCCCCCCAAGCAGCATTTTACAAAGTCAGCTTATTGCCCCCAACAATCTTGGGTCCTCAATTTACCTACCCCGAGAGGATGGAAGGCTGAGTCAACCTTGAGCCTGGTGGGATTCGAGCCTGCACTAATTGCAGGCAGCTGGAACTAAGTCTAGGCGTTTAACAGCCTGCACCACCAAGGCTCACCACCAATTGGCAGCCTTGTACTCCTTTCCCACTGGGGCTATGGGGATGCAAATGTTTTGACATTTATCTGAGGCAAGCCATCACACTGTTGAATTGGTGATGTGCTTGTGTCCACCCCAGGCATTGGGAGATATGGTGAAATACCATTTGAAAAGCCTTAATAGTTGATATTTCAGTTGTCCTTCCAAGTGCATTTGTGAGGTTTGCCTCCTGCTGTTGGGGAAAGCACATGTCATTTTAAGGCTGTCTTCTTCCAAAACCTACCAGCCAGCTATACTGGCATTGCTGACATTGCCAGACATCTCAGCATGAATTGTCACCATTTCTTTTTGTTCTGTATGCTTTCTGTGTATTTTTTTAAAATAGTTCCTTTAAATGAAACTTTCTTTTCATGAACTGGAGCTGCTTTATGTATTGGCTGTATTCACACAACATGCTTACCTTAGGATTTAGTGAATTAACCCACTTTCTCACTTGACACAGTACACTGAACCATAAATAATAAAGTGGTCTAGATTTGTGTAATTCACTGTGGCAAAGAAGCAGAAGCAGCAGCTAATCAAGCCTCATGATGGATGGATGGATCTGCTAAGACTTTACCTGACCTAGTTAAGCACATTGTTGTGAACACAGCCTTGGGTTGTATAATTTCCATCTATATACTGAATGGCTTTGCTTCTGCACAGCATTGTCACTGATTGAGTTTTCGTGGGAGTCAACAAGTGGAGAGCTCATATTTTAGCTCAAAAGATGCCTACTGTATTTTGAACAGATGTAGCTGGGCTTCATAAGAAAAACAAATAGCAAAAAACCCAATGATTAGTTATTAGTTATTAGTTTATCTCTTTGAGTTTTTGATTTGTTTGATTTATGCCCCTCCTTTCCTTCCAGAGCTTTGATGGCAGTTTCTCCTTGTTTTAACCTACAGCAATCACCCAATCTGTTCCTGTAGTTAAGGGTAGATCTTAAACAAGGTTTTCTTTGCCCCTTGATCCTATAATGGAGAATATATATAGGTCAAGGTGAAACATGTGACAGAATATGTATAGCTCAGTGCCCTGATGATGTTACCTAGTTTGGTAATGAAACATCTGGGAATATAACAAGAACCCAAGAGTACCTTAATCCCTACATACTGGGCTGTCTCTCCAGAAAGACTTCTTACAATAAATCCTCTTGTTTTGTTCAATATTCGCATATTGCATACAGGCATAATTTCTAAGAAATCTAAGTTTGGCAATAGTTATAAATTCCTTTCTGTCTCTCTTTTCAGAAAAATAAAGCTAAAATGAATTCATAGCCTAGACAATACATTTTCAGGCAAAAGAGTAAAAGTGTTTTTTCTAACCTCGAGGGTAATATTTAGCTGAACTGCAAAAGTGTGGTATTTCTTAATGTCCTAGTTAGCTGTCAATGGTGCTATCCCCCCTTGAATAGCTTTTCATTTCTTTGGAAGATGATTATGGAGAATGGTCACGATGTTTTCATTCAAATTGAGCCCCATTTTTATTTCAATGAAATCTAATCCTAAATGAATTGAGTACTGAGATCACAGATTTAAAAGTATTTTGTGAGTTTTAGCAAATTAATATGAAAGCAATTGTTTCAGAAGCTATGGCTAGTTCTGGAGATCACATGTGAGAAACCTAAGTGAGCTTTTGATATTCGAAAGCAGAAAGAAAATTATCTGGATGGTCAACTTCTGAAGCTTTTTCCATAAATTTCACAGTAGCGAGCAATATACAACACTGTGCAGCACTTTCTTCTGGTATAATTTGTATTTTGACAACAGATGGAACTCCGAATCTTATAAACAAGACATAAGTCCAGGGGTAAAAAAAAAAACATAAAAGTCTTGCAAAACCATTCATTATTTGTTGCATGACCTTTGCTTTAGACCTTACAAGAATAGTTTCCATGCTTTATGGTGCAATATGAGTATGTTGCACAGACAAAATTATACAGTCAAATGGCCTTTGATGTAAACCCCCAAAGGGAAGTCTTCTGCTGCATCCATAAGTAATTTATGGAGTTAGTCTTTTATGTGTCATCGGATGTGCCAGACATTTATCTCACTTGCTAGAAGTCTAAGCAAAATCTCTCTGGGATCAGGTTGGATTGACTAAATGGACTCTCCAACTCTTCCCCCACCTCCCCGAGCTCCCTCCCATGACTTTATGAATTCTACTCCAGAAAGTTTTGGTTTTTCACTCCCGATGTAGAAAAATAATGAAATCTCTTAATCTAAGAGAAGACATGCATCTAATAGCAACATGCCTCACAGGAAGAATATTATTTTCTCCATCTCAATGACAGCAATATTCCCATCCTTTAAACTATAGTTTCTCCTAAATTGCCTACATTCAATGTTCATTCACCTAAATGCCTATGGAGATTCTCAGTCCATCCAGGTCATGGTTGTCCCAGATGTGCCTTTTTTTTCAAGAGGCAACTGGACTTTCTGGTTCATTCGCCTAATTTAAGGACTTTGAATTGTGAGTAGAGCCCGTAGAAGGCAAACCATTCACATGACTTCCCCAAACAGCCTGAGATTCACCTTCAAAATGATAACTTTGATTTTGAGAATGGATGAGGTGTTCTCAAAGGTTTCTACTCCTGATTTTCATCCTTAGGCCTGCAGCCCTTGAAAAAAATCAGGAAACCAAATTCTGGAGCTTGGTTGCTCCATTCTTACCCATTGCTGACCTTGAGAGTTCCTTTAGAACAATCCCTCCTTGTCTTCTCATAGAAGCAGTTTAACTAAGTCTTTCTCAAGGAAAGCTGTCACACACCTTCTCTTCCTGTTAGTAATTATTTGAACAAACCCCCCCCTTTAAAGGAAGGCCTTTATAAAAGACTTTGGTTTTATCCTTTAATAAAATATAAGTGATGGGCAGCTATATAAATTGAATTAATAATCACATTTGCTATATGATTTTTAAAACTATGTTTTGTGTTTAAGCATATTTCCTTGAATACCAATAACATTAATAAGGTCTGTTATATTGCACAAAAGCCCATGTAATGCGGTCTCTGTACCTATTCACAAGAAAATGTAGTAGAACCATTGTTCCAGTTAATATAAAAATAGGATTGCATTGTTGAATTTCTAAAGTTAAAACCAGAGAAATTAAAATCAATTGAAAAGCAATTGTAAATACATAACAACCCTGTGTTGTTAAAGCTTTTTGAAAAACCCACATAGAAGTTAAGACTGAATATCAAATCATCTAGGAAGGCACTTTAGAGAATTGGGGCAGGCAATTACAGGTGGCCTTGAATTACAACCAATTGCTTGGTGGCCATTCAATATTACAATGGCATTGAAAAAAAACGACTTACAATTGATCCTTCAACTAAAAACTCTCATAGCATCCCCATGGTCATCAAAATTCAGGCATTCGGTAACTGGCATGTATTTATTACAATGGTTGCAGCATTCTGGGATCACATGGTCTCCATTGGCGACCTTTCCAGCCAGCTTCTGGCAAGCAATGAGGGAAGCTGGATTCATTTAACAACCACATGAATCACTTAACAACTGCACTGATTCACTTAATTGTGGCAAAAGAGGTCATAAAATGGGGGGGTACTTAAAACCACCTTGGTTGTTGCTCTTGATGGAATGCTATCAGCATGAGGAACCAATCTGATTTCATTAGCCAGCTCTTTTCTGTCCGTCATGGAAATTTTGATCTCCATTGTGGCCATAAGCCAAGGACTACGTGTACAAAGAAAGATTGATCCCAAACCCTTAGCAAATGTGGGCAGATATTCTGGGATAGAGATATAGGGGGAAGGGCATTCTCTGAAGTAACTTGGACAGAAGCCATATAAGGAAGCAAAAATAGCAAGCAGCGGGAGAGTTGCTGTTAGCACAGGGATTTCTCAAGTTCTTCTGGAAACCATGTTGGCTGATGATTTCTGCAAACTTAAGCTTGTGGATTGGATGTGGAGCTAGTCCTATGTAGAATACATTACAGGAGATCTAATTGAACCTACAGCTTTCTGACTTATGCCTGGTTTGGTTAACCTCTTGCAATATCAAGTACTATATAGTAGTAAGAAGTAGTAGTTTAGTCAAGGCTACATAGTGAACTGAATCCCACTCTGATCATTGGTACATCAGAGTCATGATCAGAGTGATTGTGTATCCAGGATCCCTGAATAGCCTTTGTTATCTTAAGGTCTTCCTGAAAAGAAGATAGAGTATCTGGATTAGAATAGTGCAACTTTATTCTATGTTGGACTCCTAGTTCCTATCAATGCAAGCCACAACAGCGAATAGACAAGGAGGATAAGAGCTATCAATATCAGGAAGCAATGATTTCATTGTCTGTCCATCCGTTCATCCATCTATCTTCTATCTTCTGTCTGTCTGTCTGTCTGTCTGTCTGTCTGTCTGTCTGTCTGTCTGTCTATCTATCTATCTATCTATCTATCTATCTATCTATCTATCTATCTATCACTTTGGACTTCCATTAGTTGCTTCTTGCAATCTAGAGCCTTTCAGATGTGTTAGAATGACTCTTCCCCACATTCCCAACCAAAAGGCCTCATCCTGGGTGTGACTGATGAGAGCAGTTGGTCTGAAATATTTGGGGGCCACCGTGTTCAAAAAACCTGGCTTAAGACAGGAAACTAGTGAAATGAACCACTGACTGGTATCCTGACATACCACTGGTTCGAGATGACACTCTAGGCCAGGGATGGGCAAACTTTGTGACTCGAGGGCCACAATGGACCGGAGGGCCGGAACAAAAGCATGGATGGAGTGTTTGTGAACTAATATAAATTCAAAGTTAGATTACTTCACGTAGCCTTCTGGGAGAGCAAGAGAACCCTCTGCTCTTTCGGCTCCGTGGGCCAGATCCGGCCCCCGGGCCGTAGTTTGCCCACGGCTGCTCTAGGCAGTGTGCTATCTCAGTATGCATGAAAGGAGGGATTCTGAATGGTTAATCTTGAAATTCTGTCTTCTGTATGTTACAGCAATGATTTTCTAGCCACTCTTATGATTAATAATGATAGACAGGGCTCCCTGACACTGTGCATCCCTATCACTGTCTTTTCTTACAGTGAGTTGTATGTTTTCCCAGCACACATTTTGATTATATGATGCCCAAAGGCTTCATTGAGTATTCCTTGTCTCAATCTTCCACAAGCTGTTCACTTCAAGATGTGGTAGATTACAAATCTCATCAACCATTATTCTGCTTACTTGATATGACTTGAGTAACTTTTCTTACCCCAAATGCAGCCTTCTGAGAACCAGAAATGAAATGCATTTAATCAGCGGTCTGATTAAAAATGGGATATTTTTAGAATCAGGTTCTATATAAACAGTCCAGTGTGTGTTACTCCTGCATATCAAAACAGATGCCATGGGCCAGGTGAACCAACTTTGCATAGCAAAATGGTCACGCATGCCAAAAAGAAATCTGCGATTTAGATTTAGGTACCCTCTCACCCCAGTAGGCATTCAGAGTCAAATGTGTCTCCTTTGGGTAGCTTCAAATTCAAATGGAGCTGGAAATGCTTTGAAAGTGAATGAATTGGAATTTGGATGAGTTGATATGAATGGCGAGAGGCTGCATTAATTTGACAGCATAATCATTTTAGGAAATTCAACTTCCATGGACTTTTTCTTTTTTTTAAAAAAAATCCACATTTGCATTAATTTTGCATTGCATGTTTATGGCAGATAAATTGGAAATGTTCAGATGGCCAAGTAACAAAAACAGAACAAGAAAAAAAAGTCAGTATGCTGTATTTAGGTATGCAAAAATGCTTTGGGGGTAGAGCTGGATGAATTTATTCTGTTCTAGCAAAGCTTCAGGCTGGAAATAAACCTCATGATTAAAACCAAGTATGAGAAGGCCGTGGGCATTTTGCCTTCCTGTTCCTCTTCCATCTGCCTTCCTGCCTCTTATGCTTCCTAGGAAGCTTCAGAAAGGGCTTGAGGAAATCAAGATGGTGCCTCTTGCGTGCCTCTTCACTTACAAATGTTGCTGGCTCTGCCACATTAGTAAAATAAAAATGCATACACACAGACAAAGGATGAAGGATTCAAATAGACAGTCCTGTTCCAGGGAGTCTTGGCATTGAACAAAGCACTGGATAAGCTTATTCTTTAATTGTTCATGAGCTGTACAGAATTGAGGCATGCACACATTGAATGATTCCCAAGACTGAACAGCCCTGTTCTTCTGAACCTATATCTTCTGGCCACAAATAGCCTCTTTGAAAGCTTTCTCAGTTATTGGCTGATTCTGCATACATCTTATCTCTTCTGTTTATGAATGCAGAACCATGAACAGGCGAGTGTGAAATTAAATGCAGAATGTATTAAGTGGATATTCATGCTAGTTGGATGAGTTTGCTTCATTGCTTTTAGAAAACTAATGTGAACTGAATTTAAGTTGTATCCAGATTAATGCCAAATTAAACCTCTCAGGAGGGAGGCAACATTTCAGTCTACTGAGGCTAGGAGAACTAGGTAGGAAGAAGACAGACCCAAACAAAGGGGAAAGTGAGGCTATGCTCTTTCCCTACACACGTCCAAGGCTAAATTGGAATTCTTTCCTTCTTCAGCTTTCTTTTGAACTAGCCACAGTTCAAGCGGGTGTGAAATGCTTGGAATGAAGTCGTGCTCTGGCTGCTTTTGTTTTATGGTGTGCATAGTATGAAAATTCATCCAGTTTTGGCTAGGAAAACTCAAAAGAGATGAAATGGGAGAACATTAATAGAAAAGAAATGGGGCTGAAAGTTTCTCAACCAACCATTCTGATTGTCATTCCTTTTTTTTTTTCTGGAAATGTCATTTTCCATCAGAAGACTTCCAAAGTCAAAAGGTCTTTGTATCTTGGAATGGGGTATTAAAGGACAAGGGAAGCTGGGATTTTGTCTTAGATCCTGTTAAAAAGATGGCAAGTGAGGAAACAGTTATGGTGTCTTGTGATGTGTGTACCATTTTCATCTTTTTGTAATTACTGTATACCTGTTCCAAGTACAGTCTTGTGTGTTTAGTGGAGGAGAAGGTGAAATGATTGGAGAGCCTTTCTTTTCTGAGACCCATCATATAACGTGAAGAGCGTTCAGGTGTTGCACAGAGACTTCTTAAAGAAAAGCAGGATGGGTCTCCAAGGCACAGGGACTTGTTCCATAACAGAGGAGACAAGAAAGGGGTCCCGAGGAGTAAGAGGCCACTCTAATCCTCATCAGTTCTGAGGTGGCATGTCAAAAGGAAATGGAAGATTCTGGAAGTACAAGTACAATCCACAGGAGAAGGGGGAAAAAAAGAAAACATTGAGAGGCTTGAATACACAAAGAGTGAACCCTTTGACAAGGTGAGGAGCAAAAAGGAGTTGTATAAGAAGAATTCAGCAGGAGTTGGTGACTACAGAAAAGCAGAAACTTGTAGCATGAACCTGTTGTGATGGACTTAGGCTAAGGTTCAGAATGAGACAAGGCTGGCTGGGAATGCAAAGTATAATATGAAGGTGGGGTTTGAGGGTATGTCAAAAATAAGAGTCAAGGAGACTGTTAACCTGTTATGCAGGGAACGTAGGAAAATAATGAAGGGAATAGTGAGAAGGCAGAATTTCATAACCCTTCCAATGCACCTGAAGGTGAGAATTAGGAATGGAAAATAATATAAGAGCCCATTTTGCTACAGTAAACAAAGTTAACTTTCTAAACCAGATTTACATTCCAAGCTAGGGAAAGAAGTGAACTCCAAATCACTGGTTGTAATCTTTGAACATTTCTCAAGAACAGGAGAAAAGCAAACATAGTCCCAATACTCAAAACTGAGAGAACCTGGGAAACTGCAGACAGACTAGTTTCTCTGGTGTATGTACTGGTAAAATATTAGATTGTTAATGTTGATGTTTGCAAGTATTTGAACTTGCAGACATTAAGACACCCTGCCTATTTAACTTATATGCAGAGCATATCATGAGAAAGATGCACCTAGATGAATCAAAAGTTGGAATTAAGATTGCCAGGACAAATATCAACAACCTCAGATATGCAGATGCTACCACTCTAATGGCAGAAAGTGAAGAGGAATTAAAGAGCCACTTGCTGCGGGTGAAGAAGGAGAGTGCAACAGTTGGCTTGAAAACTAATTAAGAAAACTAAGATCATTGCATCTGGCTCTCTCAATCCCTGGCAAATAGATGGGGAAGAAATGGAGGTAGGGACAGATTTTATTTTCCTGGGCTCCAAGATCACTGCAGTTGGGGACTGAAGCCAAGAAATTAAAAGATGTTTGCTCCTGGGGAGCAAAGCTATGGCAAATCTAGACAGCATACTAAAAGCAGAGACATCAAAAGTGCATATGGTCAAGGCTATGGTTTTCCCAGTTGCAATGTATGGCTGTGAAAGTTGGACCATAAGAAAGGCTGAGTGCCAAAGAATTGAGGCCTTTGAACTATGGTGCTGTAGAAGACTCATGCAAGTCCCTTGGACTGCAAGGCGATCAAACGGGTCACTCCTGGAGGAGATCAACCCTGACTTCTCTTTAGAAGGCCAGATCCTGAAGATGAAACTCAAATACTTTGGCCACCTAATGAGAAGGAAGGACTCACTGGTGAAGAGCCTTATGCTGGGAAAGATTGAGGGCAAAAGAAGAAGGGGGCAACAGAGAATGAGGTGTCTGGATGGAGTCACTGAAGCAGTAGGTGTGAGCTTAAATGGACTTGGGAGGATGGTAGATGACAGGAAAGCCTGGAGGAACATTGTCCATGGGGTTGTGATGGGTCAGATTTTGCAACTAACAACAACAAAGTATTTGAAAAGTAATTTTATCATTACCAAAAATCATTAGTTTTTCAAGAATAAATGTCACAATAACTATCCCTTCAAGGACACTATGACTACTTTGGAAAACCAAGAAATGCTATGGATGTTTGTTTTGATTTCAGTAACACATTTGACAAGATCTCATTTTGTGAACATCATAGATAAATATTGGCCTAAATAGTGTGTTGGTCCAGTGTATTTGCTACTTGTTGAACATTCACAATGGGTACTCGCGAATTGTTCTGTGGACAAATATGTGTTCCCTGAATCTGGGTATGAACATTCATTTGCATAGCAACAGATTTGGGATATCCTGGTTTGGGGGCAATATGTAAGAAAAGGTTTACACTAGAAAAGTACTAGTGGACTCTGAACTGCATGAGCAAGCATGCATTACAACAGGTAAGAAAAACCCAATACAGTTTAAGAAATTAAGAAACATTGCTGTGTGATACAGACTGTAAGGTAAATACATTGTACTCCATTAAATTAAGCATAGATTGGATTGAACTTGGAATGTTTTGTCAATTCTGGGCAACATTCTTGAAAACAGACATGGAAAATTAGGCAGTTTTAAAGGAGAGCTACCAGGGCAATAAACCCAAACCCTATAAGGAATGATTAAAGGATCAGGGTTGGTTTAGCTTGCAAAACAAAGAGAAGAGAAAATATAGCAACAGTTTACAAATGCAGGTAGTCCTTGACTTTTGACCATAATTGCCAGAAGTACCATCATACATCATGCTGGTCATTAAGCAGGTCAACAGATGACTGCCCAATTTCACAACCTTTTTCTGAAGGCAGTTAAGTGAGTGCCACAGTTGTTAAGCAAAGCCTTTATCTGCAATGGACATTTTTTGCCAGTAACCGCAAGTGTGTATCCAATCACACACGGCCAATAAAGAATTCTTCTATAAAGTAAAGACCGATTTCCAGAAGAAAAAACAAAAAACCCATCATAACTTGCGATCACTTGATCACAGGAGACTGCAAATGCCCATAAATGTGGGCTGGTTGCCGAGCACCCAAAATGCAATCATATGACTCCCATTGGGAGGAGAGGGGTCTGCCATAACTTTGAATGATCCAAAGCAACCAGTTGTAACTCAAAGGGCTATCTGTATCTGAAACCTTGTCAGATGCAAGGGAGCGGAGCTGTTTCTTTTTGAAATTGAGAACAGGATAAGGACCAATGTGTTAATTTTTTGAAAAAAGATTTAGATGAATATTAAGAAGAAATCTTTACTAACGGTAGAAATTGTTAGGTAGTGGAATAAAGTGCTAAGATCAGCAGTGGATTCCCTCTCACTGGAGACTTTTAGGTGAAATCTGGATAGCTACCTCTGAAGTGTAGTGGATTTCTATATTGATTGGAGGGTTGGAATCGATGACTCAGAAGAACCCTTCCAGCTAATACACTTTGTATGTTCCTTTCATGCTTTCAAAATCTTCAGAAGGTTATTTCAAGCCTATATGTGATTATTAGTTGGTGGCACCCGCACATTTTGAAATGCTTAAATCCTTTTCAAGCAAGTTTCTATCATCATTGTTATTTTTCCTTTCTTCTGATTTTATTTGTATTAAATTAAAATTTAACATTATTCTGTTTGGGGAAATCATTGTGCATTGTAGATTTAAAATAACCTAAACAAAGTTTTCCAAAAGAAATTGGTTAACTTTAGAATGTAGGTAATATTCTAAATATGTTTGTCCCAACCAGTGCCTGAATGATTGCATTTCTCCTGAAAAAGACCGGCAGCTAGACATGGAACTATATCGGCTTCCTCTTTTCAAAAGCTGAATATTTTTCTGCTTTTGCCATATGAAAGGGGCTTGTTTTATGAATGTTTCTCTTTTTTGGAAGAGTGTCCAGTTCTTCAGCTTGCAAATAAAAATAACCCATTACTGATCTCTGGCAGTGACAAAATTTGCTTTCCTTTTCATTCGGATTTCTTCATCTTAGCTTCCATCCATCTATCCCTCCCTACTGACTTCCTCCTCTAGCAGCTTGTTCTCTTTTCCTGCCAAATATTTTATTAGAGCATCTGCTTTCACTCAGTCCTAAATGCCCCAGCAGCAAAAATTTCCTTCTGCTTTAAGAATTTACACTGCTGACCTCATGCCAGCTCTGTGATAGCAGCTACACATTAAGGCTATAAAAAGTCTTTTTGCTGTCAAGTCATTTAATGAATCTGTTTGTCCCCTCCCTGGAACATTGAGTTGTATGCTGCACAAGGCATCCTGTATTGTTTTTAAAAGCCAATAGGGTAGCCTTTGTAGTGTTAGATTGAATATTTTAATAAGACTCGAAAGGATGATTAATGGATCACTCTTGCAGCAGCACCTTGGACAGCAACAGCAAAGGCTCGATTTTCTAGGGGTTGGTTATCATGTGGATTTGATGTAAATCAATTGGTGTTGATCTTTTTTTATTTTTTTGGTAGGAACTTGTTTCTTTGAGTGCATCATCACTGCATGCAACAGAAGTCCATGCTTACTCCAAAGTACTGGGTGAAATTCAGTGTGTCATTCAGTCTTTCTTTCTTTCTTTCTTTCTTTCTTTCTTTCTTTCTTTCTTTCTTTCTTTTTCCTTTGTCTTAAATTTTATGAGCATAGTTATTTTCACAGACTAGGACAAGGGTCTTCAAACATGGCAAGTTTAAGAGACTGGAGGAGGAATTCTGGGAGTTGAAGTCCACAAGTCTTAAAGTTCTCAAGTTTAAAGACCTCTGGTCTAGGAAACTGAGGTGGGTGATTTGCTTAGAGACCTTCTGCATGTGTGATTGATAGAGGATTATTAACCTGTTGCTTTAAATCAGGGCAGTCAAACTCCCAGCCCATGGCCGGTGTGTCACGCACTGGCCACACCCACACCCAGTTTAGTGAAGAGGGGGAAAGTCCTGATACGTAGCGTGATGCTGCTGTGATGATGTGAGTTTGACACCCCTAACTTTAAATTAAACAGACTCGGCTAATATCATATAATGTCTTCAATGTCACCATTATTTTAGATCACATTCATCTCTTAATTATTCATACCTTAGTTACCTCATGAGACCAATAACATCTTTCACAGTATAAGGGGGTCTGGCTATCTGAGGGACCACTTTTCTCCTCCTGTTTTTGCTAGTCTGATAAACTGTGACAGTGGACATACCTCAGGTCCTATCTTTATAGCAGTATCATCTGATAAGACCCAGCTGTAGGCCTACTTTTGTCACAGTGTTTGCCTGTTGGAATAGTAATCACTGGAGGTTTGAATTGCCTGACTTTGCTGCTGTTTAAATGGGCCTTGAAAACCTGGCTCTTTTCTTGGATGTTGGGTTAGGAAATATATGTCTTAGTAGGAATTTTGTTAATGCTGGATGTATTTGTCTATGAGTTATTGCCATATTTTTGTTGTCCTGGATCTCTTTTTAAAGTGTTCGACACCCAGAGTTAGGTGACCTATACGATTTATAAATAAATAATTACACTGTGAATAATACAGACTTGCCATTTCCTCTAGCAAATATTGTTTGAAGCAGTTACTTTTGCTCTTGTCCTCACACTAGATCTAATATTTATTCTTCTATTTATAAGTCATAAATAAAATTCTATGGCCTGGAGCCTGTCAGATTCTCTCCCATTCTAGTAGTATAGGCATTCCTTTACTACTTACTACTTATCTTTACTGTTTACTTTATATATGTTTACTATGGGGAGGAAACAATCACTCTGGAGTCAAGGATTAGTTTCTGAAACAAAATTGGCCTCTGAGATCTGCAAAGGATATGACAGTGATATTTAGGGAGCAAAACTAACATTTTTATCCCATAATTTTGGACTTTGAAGGTTTAGGAAATTTTATTTTAAAAAGGGCATTTTGCTAGGAAATTTTGACAGGTTTTTTTTGGGTGGGGTTTCTCTGTGGTCACAGAACTGGGATTGGTGCCCCACGAAATCTATTTCTATATATAAAAATATATTAGAAGTTGCATGGGTTGCTATAAATAGTCTTGTAATCACTTTATTCCATTTTCCCAAGGAAATCGATTTTATGAAGATTTTATATATGAGTTAATGACAACCTCTCTGAAATATTTTGAGAACTCTGAACAATGAATAGGAATTTCCATATTTCTTAAAGTTAGAAGTCCTGTGGTATGAATATTCAAACACACTGACATATTTCTGTTCTACAAAGTCATCTTATCTTTTAGTTGACATCCTTTAAAATGTAACTGTAACGCCCACCACCTCCATTTCTTCCTTCCATAAATCTCACAGATCTAGAAAGCTAGTACTCATTTGCAAAAAGGAAAAAAAAATCTTGCCATGCTCTGTCAGATAGGCAAATTAAAATTTTATAGGAAATTACCATGTGATATATTGTCTTCTTTTCCCATCAATAACTTTACTAAGACATTAAATCTGTCTTGAGTTATTGTATTTTATAGTTTTTTTAAAAATCTTCTTCAGATTATTGCTACTATCACAGTTGTCACTGAAATAATAAAAAATTTTAAATCCTTTTTTGTATTCTGGTGTCCTGTAAATCAAAGAATGAGAACATTTGGGGATAGTGGGCCCAACTGGAATCTTAAAAAAACGTATCATGGATATTAACAGAAATGCCTGTGGACTAAATAAATGTCAGCCCTTGCACATCAAAACTAAAGGTGATTAGTAAATTAAATGGCATTAATTAAACAAGTAATTTAGTTAATAACCAGTCAAGGAAGCACATAAAGAGAACAGGACAGAATTTTTATTTAGTAAAAAAAGCTTCTAGAATTAATAGATAGACTAAGCAAACATGATTGGTTCTCTACCCTGGTTGCTAGGGAACACTTTATACACTAAATTCTACGTTGAATTGTTAGCTTGCTGACTTGGTCTGATCCCTGGCTATGGCAAATCCAAAACTGGGCACTGTCACAAGTATGGCAGCTTGGAGGACAAGGGCTTGTACATTCACCAAAAGTCTGTCATGAGTCTGTGTGCGTGTGCGCGTGTGTGCGCATGCGTGTGTGTGTGTGTGTGTGAGAGAGAGAGATCCTTTTAAACAAAAGCAAACAAATAAGATTGTGTCTGCCCCCTTTTAATCCTCCCCAACAGATTAACAGATTAACAGAATTGGAAGGGACCTTGTAGGTCATCTACTCCAACGCCCCGCCCAAGCAGGAGACCCTACACCATTTCTGACAAATGGCAGTCCAATCTCTTCTTGAAAGTCTCAAGTGACGAAGCTCCCACAACTTCCAAAGGCAAGCTGTTCCATTGGTTGATTGTCCTCACTGTCAGAAAATTGTTTATGTATTTATTAAAATGCATCAAACCCCACAGAGAAAAATTTAAAAGTTTTTCCTGTGTGACATACAACTTTTGAAAGCCTGTTCCTGAACATTTAAATGGGACCCCCTCCAAAATATGCATACTGTACATACTATACATACATACTGTACATGCACATGTATACATCAAATTGAACAATTAAACTCTCAAGACTTTAGACAGCAGAGACAAGTTAATTACAAGCATCATTGCAGCAGAAATGAAAAGTTAACATTAAAAGCCTGAAACAAGAGAAACATCTTGGCCTGGTGCAAAAGCAAAAATTATATGACCCTCCCTGGGGAAGATAGTAAACCTCATCATACAGATACTCATCTCCAGCTCTTGGAACAAGTTATCCAATGAAAGTTAGAGATTGTAATCCCAAATCAGGAAGCTGATCTTTATCCTTTGTTCTGAACAGTTGAACTCACATTTAAACCAAGCAGTAGCTATTGTACATCCAGTTATGTTTTCTTTGAAATGAAGAAAATTGAAATAGTAGAAGGAAATGCCATCCCACAGACTCCAGGTGGTTTGTCTCTAAATGACTGTGAAGTGCAAATTTTGTGGCATTTTAAAATCTGATCTTTATATAAAAACATCAATTAACAAGCAAAAAATTTCTATGTTGCATCACGATGTGTGTGTTGTTTAAGAGTATGATATGTGGATGGTATCTTCAAATCATTTTTTAAACTTATGTAGAATCCATCCCTCACTTGTCTAACATGTTGTATAGTCTATTAATAGGAAGCATTTATTTCCTTAAAAGTTTTTTTTAATATCCATTAACTCAAACTACATTTCTAAACTTCTTGCTTTGTAAATCATATTGTTTCCAAAGCCACCTGAACATTGATTCCAAGAACATTCAGTTGAAAACTATTAATATAATTTTATTCACTTCCGAGAACATTTCAATGGAAATCTATTAATATCACTGCATTCACTTCCGAGAACCTTCAGTTGAAACCTTTTAATATAATTATATTCACTTTGCAAATGTAAAAATTCAAGCATGTCCTACATTGATCTGAAAGCTGTTTGTTTCTGCTACTTTGCCATCAGATAATACCTATCCTTTGTAGAGAAGAAGGAATGAGTTGGAAATCCAGTAAAAAAAGAAAAATGTATTCTAGTTTACATGCTCTTTTGAGACTATTACATTATTACATTGAATGGTGAGCCTAATAAGAAATAGTAACTAATACTGTTCTCTCTCTCTTTTAATTTTAATGTTACAAAAAGAATATTATTCTGTTCCTCAGAGTAGAGTGATTTACAGAAAGTTTTCTAAGGCACTGAAATATAAAATTTGAACAAAAACAACAGCATAAAAATTTACAATAGCAGCAATTGTGTAATTATAAAATCTGAAAGGACAGCACCCATTTTCTTAGAAAGAAACCAGATCATGCAAATTTTCAAAGATTCCATCCTTCCCATAAAAGGATCAATTGTACAGGGAGCTGTCCATGGTGCTTTTTTTGGTTTGTTTGTTTAAAATCTGTTTTATTCATATATTTATTTTATTTATTTATTTTATTGGACTTGTATGCCGCCCCCTCTCCGAAAGGACTCAGGGCGGCTCACAACTAAAAACAAACAATAAATTAATTACTTAAAACACTATTAAACATTACAAGCCCAATTAATATAAAATCCCAATACTATTATAAAATTTAGAAATTTAAGCCCCACCCCCCCAAGAGGTCAGCCCAGCCCGGCCTGCTCAAATAGCCAGGTTTTCAAATCGTGACGGAAGGTGTGAAGGTCAGGGGCCAAATGGAGCCCCAGGGGTAACTGGTTCCATAAGGCAGGAACTGCCACAGAGTAGGCCCTTCCCCGGGGCACCACCAGCCGGCACTGGCTCGCAGACAGCACCCCGGGGAGCCCCTGCCTCTGTGCTCGTACAGGGCAGTTGGCACTTGATGCTGGCAGGAGATGCCCCCGTAAATATCCCGGACCCATGCCTTGTAGGACTTTGAATGTTAATACCAGAACCTTGAATCTCACCCGGAGGGCAACTGGTAGCCAATGCAGGTCGGTAACATGGGAGTACTGGGAAGCTCCCATCACAACCCGCATGGCTGCATTCTGCACCAGCTGAAGCCTCCGGATGGTATGCAAGGGCAGTCCTAAATAGAGAGCATTGCAGTAGTCAAGTCGGGAGGTAACAAGTGCATGAGTGACCGTGTGCAGGGCATCTCAGTCCAGATATGTTTTTGTCTTGTTTTAATTTTTTGTTGCCTTTTAAGTTATGTTCACTCCTGGTGCCTGCCTGGACTAGTTCCTGCATTTTTGTTGGTAAGCTTTTTCAGAGCTGGCTTGCTATTCAGCTGCTTTTGGGCCCAAGGCAGGGCTAGAATTCATGATTTTCCAGTTTCTAGCTTGATGCCCAGTCACTTCCCCAACAGGATTTGCAAGACTATAATCTTAATAAAGTGATTTAGATTTTTCCCATTGAAACTTGTTTGCATGAGTAGACCTAAAAATTGCATTTTTCCCCATTAATTTCCTCCTGCAAAAATAAAAGGGGGGGGCAAGTTTCCAGCCCCTCATAGCTGCCATCTGCATAATTCACTAGGTGCAATGATTACTGTTTTCTGGGATTTTTCTTCAAACCTTAAATGACTGTGCTTTTCATAAACACTTAATATAATATTTTCTATTATTGTGCATTTTCAGCAATGGGGAAAGGGAAACAGGAGTATAAACACAGATCAACCTAAAGAGTAGCCAGTATTCATCCCCCCCATCTCCCATCCATGACTTCCAGGAACACATACATGCTTTGTAAATGCTTCACCCAACATCAGAAAGAGAGTAAATAAGTAGTAAATTGCCACTAGAATGTGAATTGTGGCCCAGAGAATAGGAGAGAGTCATCATTACTCCATGTGGATCAACCATTCTTGGCTGTGGAGAGAGATTACTCAGGAATAAATTCCCTGTGCTAGTTCTGACCATGTCTTGCCTTTTTGCATCTGTATGAGCCTGCAGAGGCATGCCATCTGACCTGGAGATAGTGAGGCATCCTGGTCTCTTCAGCTGTAGTACTCTTTCTTTATAGCTATAGCACTTTGACTTATATACCACTTCACAGTGCTTTACATCCCTCTGTAAGCAGTTTACAGAGTCAGCATATTGCCCCCAACAATCCGGGTGCTCATTTTACCAACCTCAGAAGGATGGAAGGCTGAGTCAACCTTGAGCCTGGTGAGATTTGAACTGCCAAACTGCAGGCAGCCAGCAGTCAGTAGAAGTAGCCTGCAGTACTGCACTGTGCCACAGTGGCTCAATTTATGGTTCACTTTTCCAATAAACTTACCTCTGAATTTATTTAACTGGAAAAGGAGACCAAGTAGCCAAACCACAAACACTTTTCCATTTAAATGTTGTATACAGCAGGTAAATAAGTGCTTCCATGATGACTTTGTAGTAAAAGAGAGTCATTCCCCTGTTCCAACAACATAAAAAGTTAAGACCACTTGAGTGCAGAAGTGTCCAGTGTCTCTGATTGAATCCATACCCAAACAATTTCAATTAAAGATGTGATAGCTACTCTGTTGGAAATCCCTGCTCCAGAATAGCATTCTATCCTTCAATGCATGGAGACTTCAACTAAAGCACCCTTAATTAGACACAGTTAATTGGGTTGTTTCCCCTTCACAGACACCCCAGTGATTATAGCAGGCAGATGATTATGCTCTTATGTACTTAACACTGATGTATTTAATTCTCTTTGCTGTATTTGGTCACATGTAGTGATGCCTACTCATAGCTCAGTATAATTTCAGCCTCTGAGAAAACAGACAATCTGACAAAATTGTCTTGTTTGTGAGTGAGAAAGAGACCATGGTAATGATGGTGATGATGATGATGTTTAACTGGATTACAAAATATTTTGAGACCCTATTAAGTGAACACAATTCAAAATATTGATGTAGGAATTAGGTTAGGAAGCATTCTTGTATAAGAAAAGATATTTCTAGCTTTATGATGAATCTGAAACAGATCACTCCTCATTTTCCTTGACTCTGGTTCACACAAATTGGGAAGCATCTTTTGTTTGTTCCTCGACCTGAGGCCAGAAGAGTCTTGCGTGCATGGGAAAGGAATAGAAGAGACTTAATTGTGATAGGAGATTTGGACCAAGTCATGCATCTTTCAAGGCCACCATGATTTTTATGCAGGACAATGTTCCATTGCATGCATCAAAATACTCCACTGTGTGGCTAGCCAGTAGAGGCCTTAAAGTTGAAAGAATAATGACATGTCTGCCTTCCTCACCTGACCTAAACCTTATTGATAATTTGTGGGCTCTTCTTTTTTAAATTTTTTTTATTTATTTAACATAGATTTAAAACAAACCAACCAACCAACGCACACGCACACACACACACATATATACATATATACATTTTACAACATATATTGAGCAATGGTTAAAATCTTTATCTTTCTCATTAACGTGATCTACTTTGTTAGAATAACTCCGTTCTTTTAACATTTTAGTTTCTCTATATCATTTAATATTAAATACACATCTTCTAACTATTCCGTGACTTATCGAAGTGTCAAATGTTATGTTTTCGTTATCCACTCATACCAAATATTCCTATGAATTTTTTTAATTACCATATCTTCTGAAGGGATGGACGTCAGTTTCCAATTTTGTGCATAGGTTATCCTGGCCGCAGTTATAATATGCAAAATTAAGTATTGATATTTTTTTCCATCTTTAAATTATCATACTTAAAAGAAAGGTTTCAGGTTCAAGTTTTAACTTTTGTTTTGTCATATTTAAAATCCAATTTCTAATATTCCTCCAAAATTTCTGGGCACATGGGCAGGTTCACCACATATGGAAATACGTTCCTTGTACATAATTACATTTCCAACAGTTAGGTGGTAAGTTAGGGTACATCTTAGCCAATCTCGCAGGGGGTAAGTGCCAATGATGAACCATTTTATATAGATTTTCTTTATAAGCGACAAAGTTAATTTATAATTTATTTGCCAGATATGTTCCCATTTTTCTAATTCAATACTATGACCCACATTTCTAGCCCATATTATCATTGAGTCTGTAACTGTTTCTTCTTTTAGTTTGTAATCAAAAGATATTTATATATTTTACTAATTGCTTTCTTTCCTCTCCTAACCATATTTTGTCAAATTCTTGTGGAGTCGTGTTGAAGCCAAACTGTTCTCGGTCTTTTTTATAGTGCGTTTGGATTTGTAGAAAGGGCCATCATGCTATCTCCTTTCCTTGTATTTGTATTTGGTTCCTATTTTTAAGCTCTCCTGTATTGTACAATAAGTCTTTATACCTGATAGTATTTTCATAGTCCATTACATTTGGGTGCGTAACTGCTTCTAACGTGGATAGCCACAGTGGAACTGTGGTAATGGTTCTTTTTTTATCTTTTCCCAAATGTTAAACAATACATTTCTTACATGGTGTCTTTGAAAATATGAATGTTGTTTAGATTTTCCGTCCCACATAAAAGCGTGCCAGCCAAGTTGAAGATCGAAGCCCTCTAATATTAATAGTCTTCTATTTTCTAGTTTAGCCCAATCCTTAAGCCAATTTACTATAGCCGCCTCATAATATAGTTCAAAATCTGGAAGGCCAAATCCTCCTTTTTTTCTGGCATCTTGCAATAATTTAAATTTCACTCTAGGTTTTTTCTTCTGCCATATAAATTTAGATATATACTTATTTAGTTCTACAAAAAAATTCTTTTCCAACTTGACTGGCACAGTCTGAAACAAGAACAACAGTTTTGGTAAGATATTCATTTTTACTATTGAGATGTGTCCCAATAATGATAGCTGCAATTTTACCCAATTATCTAAGTCTTTAACTATTTGCATTATTAATTTATCAAAATTATCTTTCTTGATCAATGAACACCTAGCAGTCAGCCAGATCCCTAGATATTTTAGTTTACTGACTGTCTGGATACTTAATGTATTTGCTAATTCTTCCTTCTGCTCCTTTGTACAGTTTTTTGTTAAGATTTTTGTTTTGTCTTTATTAATTTTTAACCCTGCAACCCTTCCATATTCTTCTATTTCTCCTAGTAATAGGGGGCTCATTTCTAAAGGTTCTTCTAGTATAAATGCCATATCATCAGCAAAGACCTCGAGTTTATATTCCTCTTTTTTAATTTTTAATCCTCTAATTTCTTGATTTTGCCTGATTTGTACTAAGAGAGTCTCTTCTGCCAATATGTATAATAGAGGGGCTAGGGGACAACCTTGTCTTACCCCCTTGTTTATCTTTATGGCATCTGTGTTTTCCCCATTTATTAATATCTTTGCAGTTTGCATATTGTAAATTGTTTTAATAAATCCTATAAAGTTTTTGCCAAATTTCATGCTTGTCAATTGTTTAATGAGAAAATTCCAGTTCAAATTGTCGAATGCTTTCTGGGCGTCTAAAAATATCAATGCCATTGGTCTAGTTGTGTGTACCTCATAGTATTCTAATACATCCATTATTTTTCTTGTATTTGTTTTTATTTGCCTATAAGGGAGGAAACGTTCTGGTCAGTATGAATAATTCTATTTAATACTTTTTTTAATCTTTCCGCCAAAATTGTAGCCATTATTTTATAGTCTACATTTAACAATGATATTGGTCTGTAATTTTGTATTTTTTGTGGCTCTGATTGTTCGTTATGGATGAGAGTAATATAAGCTTCCAACCATGATTTAGGCACCCTAACATTCTCCAAGGCCTCCTTGTACAAATCCACCAGTATCTCCTCTATAATTTCTTGGAATTCCTTGTAAAATTCCGAAGGAATTCCGTCTGGTCCAGGGGTCTTATTTGATTTTGTGTTCCAATTGCCTTCCTAATTTCTTCTGTGGTAATTTTATTATTCAAATTTTGTTTCTCTTCATCCATAATTTCGGACAAATTCTTTTCCTTCATGTACTGATCAATAAATTTTTCTGATATTCCTTCTTGTTTATACAATTTCATAAAAAATTCCTTTGCAATTTCTTTCTTTTCTTGGGGCTGCGTACATAATTTGCTGATCCTGAAGAGCTATAATCATTCTTTTTTCTTGCTCTTTTTTAATTTTGTGGACTAACCACCTCCCCGGCTTATTTGCATTTTCAAAGTATTTTTGCTTCACTAGTTTAATTTTTCAGGCCAAATCTTCCTGTATACTTAGATTTACTTTATGTTTTATTAAATCAATTTCTTTCTTAATGTTTAAATTATTCAGGTTCTTTTGTCTACTTGTTTCTAAGTCTTTCAATTTTTCCCTCCATAAATTTTGTTGCTGTCTTTTTTTCTTTATTCTTTTTAATGTTATATGCAATAGTTAAACCTCTCACATAAGCCTTGGTCATATCCCAGAGGTTCTGTAGGGAGGTGTGTTCTCTTTTATTTATTTCAAAAATATTTTTAGTTCTTTCTTTATCATTTCAATATATGCTTTATCTCTTAGTATGGTATTATTAAATGTCCATCTTCCTATTTTTCTCTTTCCTTTCCATTTAATTTGAATGGGATTATGGTCAGCCCATATGTTTGACACAATCTCAATCTTTTCAATATTCTCCATTAGCCCAGGTCCCATCCATATCTGATCTATTCTGGACCAAGAGTTACTGGGGTTCGAAAAAAAGGTGTATTGTTTTTTATTTGGGTTTAATTCTCTCCACACGTCTTTCAAGTTAAGTTCTTTTACCAAGTTTGGAAGGATGAGGGGAGTACTCTCCTTTCCTTTTTTTCACTTCTATAATCTTTATCTTTGTCTGGGATTGCATTGAAGTCCCCTACAATACATACATTGTCATATTCGAATTCTATTATTTTGTGGTGGAGTTTATTATAAAAGTCTTTTTGGTTTGTGTTTGGGGCTTATATATATATATATATATATATTTAATTACATTTATATGCCGCCCTTCTCCTGAGACTCAGGGCGGCTTACAATTTTTGGAGCACAACCCAATGCGCTCAGCAATAGCCTTCATTCCATTGTATATGCCTGCTTATTACTAAGCGGCATTTTTACAAGGTCAGCTAATTGCCCCCAACAATCTTGGGTCCTCACTTTACCTACCCCGAGAGGATGGAAGGCTGAGTCAACCTTGAGCCTGGTGGGATTCGAGCCTACAGTAATTGTAGACAGCTGGATCTTAAGAGCAGGCATTTACAGCCTGAGCCACCAAGGCTCTATTGTAACTAATAACATTTTTTCTGATTTATAATTACTTCTATAAATAACATTCTTCCTTCTTGATCTTTATATATTTGTTTGTGTTGCAGCCAGTCCTTTACATATACTACAATACCCTTTTTTTTTATTTGCAAGTGCCGAATAAATTTTTCCCATATTTATATTCTTTAGAAAGTCTACTTGGTTATCTGAAATATGTACTTCTTGGATACATATTATGTCAGCATTTTGTTTTTTAAGTTTCTCAAATATTTCTTTTCTTTTTGAAGGTGAATTTAAGCCATTAATATTAACTGAGAATAAAGTAATTTCTCTATCATTATCATTGACTGTGGAGGGCATTTTTCGTTTCATTCCTTGTTCTAGGATCTCTTCTTGTTAGTCTATTATCTTCCTTTTCTTCTCTGAGATTTTGAGGTTGTGGAAGTGAATCCGGTTCTTTTTCTCCGGAGAGTTGTTCCTCTTGACTTCTCATATTTAGATCATCTCTACTATCTCATTCTTCCTCGGGTCCTATATATTGTTCACAAAATTCCTTTGCTTTTTCTATTGTGTCAATATTATATTTTTTGTCTTGCCACAAGACCAAGAGCCCTTCTGGGGTAAGCCACGTAAATGGAATAGCATTTCTAGTGAGTTGCATTGATAAAAATTGGTAGCCCCTTCTCTGCTCTCTAACTCTCCTAGGTATTTGTTTCAGTGTGACCACTTCATGGTCTTTATATACAAGTGGTTCATCCCTGGTCTTACTATAGAGCAGGTCTCGTGTTGACTTCCTCGCAAAGCGAATATGAACCTCGTGAGGTAATCTATATCTCCTCGCATAATGAGTGTATACTCTGTAGACCTTGTCTACATCGTTTTCAATTTCCAAGTTTGGTTTCTGTATGGCCACCGTTATCAGATTGATCATAATTGTATGTAAATCTTCCTTTTTATCTTCCACCACATTTTGAAACCTAAGATGAAATGATGCCTTCTCTAACTCCATATGTATCATCAACTCACATAGTTCACAGTAGAGCTCTTTCCAATTTTGTTCAGTCTTCTAACTTCTTCTCTACCACCTCTGTTCTTGCCTCTACTGAATTTAATTTCTGTTCATTTTTTAGCAGTTTTTCTTGCATCTTTCCAATCTTTGTGTTCAAATTTTGTATTTCATTTTTCACTTCTCCTATTTCAATTCTCATCTCTGTTTTCATGTCTTCATGATTTCTTGCTATTAATTCGTGGGTTTTTGCCATCATTTCCTGCATCATATTAAGCATTGTCTGTACCGTCTGCAAGTTTTGAGTTGAAGTAGTTTTTTCTGCCAGTAGCATTGCATCTATGATCTCTGCCCCACTAATGAAAACATCATTGTTGTGGCTTTCTTTCCTGATTTTACACTTGTGATTGTTGTTGTTGTCATTTTAACTATCTGTAGCAGCTCTTTCCAATCAACCATAAATTGTCCCTAGTAGAGTACTATTTTCCTCTCCTTTTTAATTCTATAATAGTCTTAATACATATACTATATCTTATTAATTACCAAATTTCTATTATGAAAGTTCACAATCAATTCTTATTTCTATTTCTAGTTATTAATCTTATTAATATATTAAACTTGTTCACTATTATAATGCTTAAAAAATTCATTATTAATCAAATATCAATATATATACTCATAGAGTCGGCAATCTCATGTACTTACTTAATTAATTCAAATCAACCAATTCATTAAAGTACTTAAATTCTTATCTATAAATAGTTCTTAATTTTATGCTTATCTCTGAATAGAAATGTCTAAGTTTCTTAATATATGATTAATATTTAGAGTCCATGTCCTATATTTATACAACACTCTTTCAATTGTTCAATTATTCAAAGATAATTAACCAGTATTTAGTATTCTAACACATATATATCTATGTTTCACCAATATTATTTGATTACATCCATGTCTAGCAGCTTGGTAAATACCTTATTACAATTCTTAATTCAGGTTCAAAATGCACTCTTTAAAATTGCAAAGTCACTTCCACCATTTCATTTCTCCTTTCTATTGTAGTTTCTTCTTCTTGATCGTTTATTCTTTTCCACACATTCCCAGTTCCACTTATAAATCTTAATTGTTTTATTTCTTCTTTCTTTCTTTATCCCAGTTATCACACAAATAGTGCAATTACAAAGTCTCTTTCCTCCATCTTTCCTTAGGTCTTTCAAGGTGTCAATTATTCTCCTTTCAAACTTTTACTCTCGACTGTTCTTATGTTCCTCTGTCTCACTTGGGCACCGTCACCCTTTTCCCCCAATTCTCAAATGTCAAATGCCAATATTATAGTTGTACAACTCACTTTCAACTCCTGAAGCAAAGTTAAATGCTGTTGTGTCACCCTTCAACTCCTCCACTTTCAACGTTCCATTAGTCAGCAAGAAAAAAGTTACTGCCATTTTTTAAAAATTAATACTCCTTCCGATGTTTCCGCCGCTTTTCTACACCATTCAATCTGGAGTTTAAATTTTCAATTTCCCTTTTTAACATAGATCGATCTTTAATTTCGCCTTCCCACTGCTCAATTTGCTGATCTCCACTCTCTGCTTCCTTCTTTCTTCTTCAAACCACTGGGCTGCCACGTCTGTGGTTCCGATCTATATGATCTCCCTCTTCTGCCGTTGGTTTTGGGGGATTCTCTTATGGTCTCCGGGCTCGCAGCACCTCCCTGAGATCTCCAGATCTTCCCCCTTTGTTTGCCTTCCCCTCCGGGGTCCAACACACTCCAAGAAGCCTCCAAACAGCAAAAATTGGATTCTTTCGGAGTGGTGATCCACTCCTCAGCTCCGCATCGATGCAGCGCCCAACCGGAAGCCCAACTTGTGGGCTCTTCTTAAATGGGAGACTTACAGTGAAAGAAAATAGGACACCACTCTGAACAATGTCTGGGAGACTGTGGTTCCTGCTGCACAAAAAGTTGATCATCAACAGATCAAGAAACTGAATGGTAGGCTTCTGACTGTTATTGAAAAGAAGGGTGGCTATATTGGTCACTGATTTTTTTTTTGAAGTGTCAGAAATGTTTATTTGTAAATTTTGAGTTGTTTGTTTATTCTTCTCACTTTAACAGATGAAAATAAATGAGTGAGATGGGAAAAATTTTCATTTGTCATTTAGTTGCATAATAATTCTGCATACTAATAATTGCCCAATAATTGTGCGCACATAGATATACTCCTAAGAAAGCCATGACCTCACTTTTACTTTTTTAAATATTCAGGTTTGAGGTTTATTAACATTTTGGATTGACCAAGAGCACTGCAGTTGTTCAATGATAAATTTAATCCTCAAAAATACAGCTTGCCTAATAATTGTGCACACGGTGTATTAACCTCACAGTATTTTTTTTGGTAGGGAAGAGTTATATGCAACTTGGTTGTTTGGTGTTGAACACAAAATCAATATTGGTTTTATGAATCCATTATTCACAAAGTATTGGATTCATATTTTGAAATGCAGCTTCTTATGATTGCATATGATCTGATATGGATTTGTTAATACTTTATGTTGTTACATTTTTCTACTTATTGATGTATATTCCGATATTGCTTTGGGCATGATTTACAGTAGCAGGGTACTGTACAAATAAATCAATGTCAATAAATATACCTCTATTTGTCTTTGCAACATATGTACACTTCCTTCCGTGATAAAACCCCTTGGATCATTTTTGGATACATTCCTATGAGGTAAACAGCAACATGACCAAGCGTATGGGGCTTCAATGTCTGATTGTTTTTCAGCACAGTGTGAATCCCCATTTCTAAATTACGTTTCCCAGTTTCCACTACTCCACATTAACTGAGCCATCCATTAAGCCAGAACACTGCTGATGCGGCCTCTTAGAGCTGCATTAGCAATGTGCTCTCCTGTTGTGATTAATGATTTTACAGTGACTAATGATTACCCAATTATTGTAAAGTGTTGCTCGCTTTCCCCTGGGCTGTGCTAATTAGTCTTATAGACCAAGGATCTTGTATGGAGCTTTTTTTTTAAAAAAAATCTTCTTAGTGGTCTTCCATCCCACCTTCTGGTAAGCACCACATGGATAGCATGAATTTCCCATCCTGACCTGCTAAGTAGATGAAAATGCATCTTGGAACTAGTGTAGAACATAGCATGAATTTGCGGTTAGCAAAGTACATGAGGCTCTGGTTCCCTCTCTCTTTAGCAGTAGAGCAAAACAGAGGTGGTATTCAGCAGGTTCTGACTAGTTCTGGAGAACCGGTAGCAGAAATTTTGAGTAGTTCGGAGAACCGGCAAATACCACCTCTGACTGGAGACTTTATAGTATCCTTCCCCTGCCATATCCACCAAGCCACACCCACAGAACTGGTAGTAAAAAAATTTGAATCCCACCACAAAGTCCTCAATGGCCCTAGAGTCCTGACTTCTGACCTTAAGTAATTGCTGCTTTACTCCTGAAGATACAGTTTTATATTTCTTCCTGTACTTGAACACAGGAATACATACAACAGTGAACCTGCTAAAGAAAAAGAAAAACCAGTGGTTCACTGTTCTTTAACCAGCTATCATTTGGCCTAACTTGTCATTATCTGCACATGTAGATCTGCATGGTTGAACCGGTGCTTTGTTTATTGGAGATACAGAAAGAACTCATTTCATGCCTGAGGGCTTCCTCATGAAGCACAAATTTACATGGGCATGTTCCTCACCGCATACATGCAGAAAATGGTCATGGAAGTCAGCAACCGGTGACCCGGGCATGCCCTAATAGGATCACAGAGGTTTCCTAGATCGAATTAAAGGATGGCAGAGAAACTGCATAATCAAGCTCATGCCACCACAAGTTGGAAAACACCAGCTCTGAAGTTGAGCAGGAAATTGCAACTGACTCAATGCTGGGATAGGAAGAAGCTGATGGCACTGTTTGTTTGAGCCCACTTGGTGCAACTGTTAAAGTGTGCAGAACTGTCCATATACACCAATGCCTAGGGAAGAATTAATCCCTCTGCAGCCTTCCCCTGATTTTCTGAATATTTGGCAACCCTAGTAGAACACAGTTTGGTGGGATCAGGTATTCTATTGAGCTTTTCCTGTTATCACTGAAGTGAGATGTACAGAAAGATCAAGGAACTGTATAGTGCAGCTTTACTTTACCTAGCAATTTCCAGATGTGTTGGGCCATAGCCCCCATCACCCCAACATATATAGAGGACACCTGGGTATGGGATATTTGAAGAAAGTTTAGTACTTTTGTTTGCTGTTAGGACTTTTAAAATCTCAGACTAAAACTTCAGAGACAAAAAATGCTCTCTTCTACAAGAAGAGATGTGTTAGCAAATGTATCTGTTCTACCATTCTCACATGAAGAAATACATGAAGAAAATGATGGAATAAGGCTTGGATATTCACCTTTTTCTGGGAAATGAGGCATATAATGATGGTGCACCATGCTTCTTGTGATAATTAAACTTTTCCTCCAGCTCTGCAGTGAATGTGAAATATTTAGCTCTACATCATTCTGTGTCCTGCAGTTTGCATGAGCTAAGCTACAGGGTTTATAGTCAATTCTTAAAGATCCTTAGTGGTTCACCTAATAAAAGAAGGTTTAACTCAATTGTATGAGAAACTCAGCCTACATTATGTTTTCTGTATAGGGATTGTTCTAGAGATCTCTACGGTAGTTTGCTTTAATTTCCTAGTACCTAGTATACAAAAATCCTAACTTAGTCAGTAGAGTTCTTCTCTGTGTGCTCTTGATGGCATTGTATTCTTATGGTTACTATATAAGTTTGTAGGACACAAAAGAAATTGTTACAGTTTGTACAGTCTTGCTCAAGCTTACATTGTTACAATGGGGAAAAATATAGTCTGGTCCATTCTTCCTTAATTCCTCAGCTCCCACCCCCACATGTTAAAGTTATCTTAACATTTCAAGAAAGTGAAATGTTCAAGATAAGCAAATCTTGAGTATTTGCCTTAAAGATGATCAGCTGTTCTACTCTTACCAAACATTCTATTTTTCAATTGTTCAGTTCAGCAAGGTTATGTAATATGTTAAGCTGTATGTTCTTGTAGATTATAAGAAGGTACCACTGGCAAGTGCTCCCTTAGCTCTCCCTAGTAAGAGAGAGAGAGAGAGATTCTGTACTGTGATTGATGACTAGTCCATAAGAAATACTGCATAAGTAAAACTGATATTCATTAACTAGAAAACTATATCCATCATACCGCTCTGCATTACATATTACATGCCATTTGATCTTACTTAAAGAAATGCAGTCACTTGAGCCCAAAAGTAAAGATTTTAAACGAAGTTGATCACAATGATAAGAACTCAAGTTAAATGTGACTTAACAGCTTATGAAAAGTGTCAGCAAACAATGATCAGTATAATAAAAAATGGCAGTTTCAGTGGCTTCTTTTCTGGATGAGCATAGTCTGGATTTGAATGGGATACTTTTGTATTTCCCCTCTTAAAGCACTAAGACAGGTGTGTTGAATCATGCAAAAATTAAGGCTGTCTTTAATTTGGGGACAATAATTTGGCTTAGATAACTGGCAGGGCTAAAAAAAGATGCAAGAACTATTTAGAAATGTGTCTAAATATTTAGACATAAGTTAGACATGTATTTAGGCATATAATAATAAAAATAGGCATTTAGTTTTCACTGCTATATAGTAATTTCCCAACCTGTAGCTCTTCAGTTTTCCTCTCTGACTGCTACTTTTTAAAGTGTTCTTCTCATGATAGTTGAGTTTCACTTGAGGCTTTCAAGAAGAGACTGGACTGCCACTTGTCAGAAATGGTGTAGGGTGTCCTGCTTGGGCAGGGGGTTGCACTAGAAGACCTACACGGTCCCTTCCAACTCTGATATAGGAATGAGTCCAAATCTGAAGACACATGACTGATAAAGCAAAAGAGTCTTTGGTAAGAAATAATCTCCACATGGGAATTGGTGGTTGAGAGTACATTTTCTTCATACTTAAATCGACAACTATTAGAAACAATAGATTGGGTTATTCCTTGGGGCTGGAGTTTTGCTGTTAATATGTTCCCAAGAAGGATCCAAATTTCTCTTTCATAGCCTGCTTTTCAGTCACACTCAGTGTATTCTAAAGCACTTTTTTCAAATGATTTACACAGACATACAAATGAATCTGTTAAAAAAAATCATCTTAAGAGCTATTTCAGTATTTTAGCTTTCCCCCCATACACTAATTGACCATTGACTAACAATTCACCCATTAACTGTTGGTTTCAAGGGGCCAAAAATGGGGCAGAGAGAAGAACAGAAGAAAATTACGCAAGGAAAAGAAGAGTGAATGTTGGAAGTGAAATGCATGTCCTACCTTAAGATCACCAAAAGCTTCAAAAATAGGATCTGAACAAGATATTGTTATAGAGAAGGAAATGTGGATTATAGGCTTATTCCTCCTCTCTTTGGGCACTATGGATGAAGGGTGCCATGGACAATGGCTGAATTGGATTAGTGCATCCTTCGTGACGTGGAATATCATATTAGTATAGTGTCACTATTGTAATAGATGGGAAAATGCATAGGGATGGTCTGATAATGACACTTGAGAAATAGTGGTACAGAAAAAAGAAAGGAAGGAAGGAAGAGAAAGAAAGAAAGAGAAAGAAAGAAAGAAAGAAAGAAAGAAAGAAAGAATTTTTTTCATTTATTATATAGAGGTAACAGCACTATGGAGTTTTCCTAGGCCACTGTTTTCTCCTAGGCCAAAATTTGGTGGCACCCCTCCTCCTCCTTAATATAATAGAGCAGTTATATAAATTGCTAACTGCATAAAATTAAGTTTCTTAAAAATCTACTTTGATTCCCATTCCATTTCATTGACTGCCCAGCTCACTGTCACAAGTCTGTGTGACTAACAACTGATAAAAACATGTTAAAAAAGCAACCCAAAACAAACCACTACATAAAATCTGTAATGACCGCTGATAACTTCCATCATTTGACTTGGAGATGTGGGATATGAAGAGGGTATGATTTTATCTGTGAGTCAAGGAAAAACCAATTCAAGTTGCTTTGAGATTCAACATAAAATGGTTTGTGTCGTCAAAATGCACAGAATGGCAGAAGGGGATGAAAGTAGCAGGGATAGTAGCTCCTTTAGAGAACTTTAACCAAACTTTTGAAGAACTATTGTAAAAATAAACTACTTCTTTGACAACTTCTTTTCTGTTGTGCCATGGTTGGCATGATGCAGCATTGCCCAATTTGATGCAAGGGAGCTTTATGGTTACTGTTGTTTTGACAAAGGGATTCACACTTCGCACACAGGCCTGTTATGTAGTATGCAAAGACTAGTGATGGAGAAAGAAAAATGTCCTTGCATCAATCAGTATATCTAAGACTGAATAATAGATGTGTGTGAATCAGCTCAAATTCAGATGATCAGATTTGATTACTAAAATCTATTCATAAAATTGGGCTGATTTATTTCAGCACTTTAACCTGAAGCATTAAATGAGACCAATTTGATTTTCTGAACTGATTTGAAACGAGGGCTTTTGTGCCCTTCTGAAGTATTAAGTTAATTTGCCTATCCAATACCTAGAGTCAGTTCAATTAAGAATGATTTTTTTCCCCAAAATGAATTTCTAAATTAAAGTCCTACTGATTTGAACATGCACTTTTTTTTTTACTCCAAAACAAGCAGAGTGGGACAAATGTCCATTTGTTTCATTTTCTGTATGGCCTTTATAACATTGTTACCCTAACAGAGCTCCAGATGTTTTGCATTACACATAATTGCCAACCAGGATAGCCTTTGGGGAAATATTAATTATAAGAATTTTAGTCCAACCTATCTTAACCGCATGAGTTTGAAAAAGATTGCTGTAATACCCACGGACAGAGTGAAGCAGACGAAAATTGTTTTTGTAATGTGATTTTTTTTTTAAGTGGGGCAATTACTATTGAGGAGATGTATTAGGCCTTCCTAAGGAGGGTTGTTCGGCTTATTTGCTATCCAGCAAAATGGAATTTCAGTTGCTAATTTTTTTCTTTGAGGAAGCTGACAACAGCAATCTAATACTCAGCAAAATAATGAGTTACGGAATCTCAGCCCAGGTTCCGGAGGGTGTTATTTCTATAGCTCGATCTATTATTTGGATGAATATCAGTGTTATTTTTTTTTATTTATTTTGTGTTCTTGCCCCTGACAGGAGTTGGTGGCTCTGAGTAATAAATTGATGGCAAATGGAGCTCACAGGCTGAGGGGAAAAAATGACAGGATAATTTTTGTTGTTGTTGTAACCACTCATTGAAACTGCCTCTCTTCCTTTTCCCCACATCCTCACTCAACAGTTCAATATTTCAAAGGAACCCAAAGGATATTTTCCCTGTTGCGTGGAGACAAGAAAGTGTACAATCCAAAAAGCAGGTCTTTCGATCTTTCCTAAAGCTACAGGATAAAGCAGCCCTTATAGATGTAGCTTGGGAATTGTATACACATTGTGTCTACTAGAAATCTCAGTTCAGCCCTCACACTCTTCTCCTAAGAGATTCAGCGGACTGGGAGCTTGCCAATTCAGGCAGTCTGTTTCTCCATAAACAGTCACAGCTTAGTGGGGGTTTCACTATTAAAACAAACATTGCCTGATACATTTGCTAAAAATGAATACAATAAAAGCAGTTGTGCATCAGATCATTTATCATCTTAACATCTATAGCAACAAAACCGATCACTGTTTCTGTTTTTCCAAAGACTAACTAAAGAGATCTTCCTTAGTGTTTTAAATATTGAAATGGAAGAAATGTGAAGAACTTCCCTGTCTACCAGCTTCTCATCCTGAGTTCCCGTTTATTAAGCATAGTTTGAATGGAGGTGGATGATCCATAAGATCAGCTTCTCACAGCTGGTGCTTTTCAAATGTATTACAATGAAACTGTAGACATTCCCAGTAAGCATCATTCAAAACCGGACTAGCTGAGAAGTCTGAAAGTTTTGCTACATCTGGTGGGCGGGGGACATCAAAAGTGGTCTAGGAACCTATCACTGAGGAAACAAAACTACTAATGAAATGAATGTTCTCTGAAAGTATCAGTTTGATAGCAAGAGGTATAGCAGTAAAGTAGGTGTGGAGGTAGTTTGGAAAGGGAAAATGTTGGTCAGTGGCCTACTTAAAATTTGAGGTGAAACAACAGTTATATAATGGAGGCTGAAGATCCTCCCCTTTCCTATCTATTCCTGCAGTTGTTTGGGGAACGAAGTACAGTAGCTTTTCATTTCAGTCGGAGATATACATATGTGCATAGATAAACAAAGGCTCTTAATTTTTTGTTTTGCAACACAGTCTATTTTTGTGTTAAGGCTTCATTCTTGTCTGCAATAAAGTTTGTAATTTTGGTGAGTCATGTCTGAGAACTTTCCGAATGAGAGATTAAGAATCTGGAGAGATGTGATGCACTGATGAGTCTGGTGTGAAGCCTACTACCAAAGAGGATCTTTCTTTCTTTCTTTCTTTCTTTCTTTCTTTCTTTCTTTCTTTCTTTCTTTTTCTTCTTTCCTTCCTTCCTTCCTTCCTTCCTTCCTTCCTTCCTTCCTTCCTTCCTTCCTTCCTCTTTCTTTTCTTTCTTTTCTTTCTTTCTTTCTTTCTTTCTTTCTTTCTATTCACTTACAAAATATCTCTTTCACAGTTTTAGACTGCCCATCTCCCTCAAGATGCAAATGCAATTTACACAAGATAAATTGTTATTGTTGTTGTATGGGGCCTGAGTAGACGCTTCCAAAGAAAATCGGGGCCTAAATTACCCATTATTTTTATTTTCTAAAAATTTGGGAGCCTAAATGGGATTTCATGACATTCTTGGAAATGAAAATCAAGCCAGCCTTTGCAGCACTTGAGCTTTCCAATTTCATTGTTGTTATTTACAGAATGTATCATTCATCATATGATCTGCTTGGGTTCTTGCTATGCCTCTGCCAAAATACAATTAATTCAAAAGATATGCTGGCCATTTAATTAGAATAATTCTTTGCATTAGCTGAGTCTCCACTAGAAATCTAGTGAAGTCCCTATCTTAGTGGCCATGTTGTGTTAAAAAAAAGCATTGGTGGTGGTATAATGAATGAGAGAAGAGGATTTTGGCATCCAAAAATGTTTGCATTGCCCTCTGTCTTCTGGAATTAAGGAACTTCCACTGTGTGAGCAACATTCATAACAACAAAATAGAATGACATGTTTATGGTTGTTTGGTTTCTTTTTGGGAGGAAGAGAGGAATAAATTTTATTGATTTCTTTACATGGAAGACAGAAACATGAATAAAGGTAAAATGAAGTTAAGAAAAAAGATGAATGAAAAAGTAGACAAGAAAAAAAATTAAGAACAGGTTCTGATCTTTTTTCAATAGTGAAAAGACTTACTTTCTCTTCTTTCTCCCCACTCTCCATACTTAACACTTCTTAATTAACAAAATCAAAAATACCTGGTTCCATTTTTTAACTATTTTTAGCAAAAAGTCCACAAAATGTTGTGTTTTAAGGTACTTTTATTAAACAGGACAATCAAAAAGATAAAAACTAAAAGATATATACAAACTAAAAAAAGAAAAATAGAAAGTGCAGAAAAGAAAAAAAATAGAATAGAAAGAAAAAAAATAAAAATAAAGAAAAAGGAAATGTAAATATGAATGATTTCCCCCCTTCACCACAAGTATAAATATTGTTTTGTGGAAAAAATACTATGCATTTGTGGAGCACTAGTCATCGAAGACATTAGACCTATTATTTTTGGCTGTAAACTCTACTCTACAGAAAGTGCTGCTTTTTTAGATTCTAATTTAAAAGCTAAAAATGACTGGGCACCCAGAAGAAACTATCTCATTTTTTGCAGGAAACGAACCTGCATATCACTACTAAGACTGCATTCTTTATTTGAAAAGCCATTTTGAAGAAAACAGAATATTTAGATCAGATTGTGGGTTAACGGAGAGTGACTTACTTACTATGATCATGTTCTATTGTTTTCTTTGTATTTACTTGAATATTTATGTTAGTTTTATATTTTTTATGTAGTCAGATGACTATATCAACACAGCAAGTATAAACCATTTTAATATCTTTGCTAATCATCTCTTTAAACAACAAATGATCTCTTCTTCTCATATCTTATCTCTTACCTATAAACAAAGCTTTAAAGCCTTGTTGAGTCCTAATCAGTAAAAGTCCATAAAGTGATTACAATCTTACATGAAAGTAATTATTATTTACCCTGATCAAACAAATTAATTTGTATTATTTTCCTGGTAGACAGTCTTTTGATAAATGTGTCTTTGGACAAAATTAACTTGGTATTGAATTAGTGGTATTGAACAGTTGTTTTGGTTGCATTGCCTTGGTAATTCTCTGATTATCTGGCATTTTAAACTTATGACTAATGTAGGGTACTGCCACTTAAAAAAATACAAGCTGATTGGTCACCTTTTTCTTATTACTGTCTCTCAACAAGGACTCTCTTAATTTAGAATTGAGCATTAAGTGGTTTTAATTTACAATAGCACCACTCCTGAGGGGGAGCCACCCAGAGTTGGTTGGAAGATGTGTAGTTGTATAAATGGTTCAAATAAATAAATAATTAAATAAAATATCACCAGATCCAAAGAATTTCCAAACACAAAGAAATGGAAAACAAAAACAGCGGAAGCCCACAAAAAGATATGTTTAAGTCTGGAATGGGACAACTCACTGGGGACAACTCACCAAGTCCAACTTACCACAAGACAACTCACTACAGCCAACTCGCTGTGACCAACTCACCACGGGATAATTTAACAATTCAATTCAATTGTTTAAAATAAATTAAAAAAATATTCTAATTTTTGTCATTCATATTTCATTTTGTCCCTCCTTTGGCATCCTTTCTTTAATGATTCTGTTCCACTATTTCTTCTATATTATTGTAACTCTTGCCCTGTGGCAAGATGGCCAGGGCAAGATGGCCATGGCGACCTGTCCCATGGTGAGTTGGCCACATCGACATTGGCCACAGCAAACTTGGCTGTGGTGAGTCAGTAGTAGTGAGTATTTTCTCTTCTACAATATTTTGTTGCAGATCTCCTTATAAAATCTAAAACTTATATCCGTGACTTTAGAGTTTATGGAAGTAGCATTATGGCACTGCAAGGAGACTTGGGGGGTAAACTGGAGCATATATTTAAACCTTAGAATGACAAGACACCTCTGAACAGTTCTGTGAAAATACAGGTAGTTCCCAACTTATGACTGGTTGCTTAGCAAAGTTACGACTGATTTGAAAAAGGGGACTTACAATCTAGATTTGAAGTTCCAATGTTCACGTCCCCTTCATGATGATCACCTGACTGAACTTTGGGCACTCAGCAACACAGCTGCATTTACGGCCATTTGCAATGTCTCCTGGACACATAATAGTGTTCTGTTATGCACGTCCAGTTTTTAGCAAAACAGCTCCCATAGAGAACCATTGATTTGTTTAACAACACTTTTTGACCATCATATTTATTTAACAGTTTCCGCAAAATAGTAAGTAAAATTGAGTAAGTCAGTCATGTGATGACAGTTACGATATACAATGGGCAGACTCCATTATGGTCATATGTCGAGAATTACCTGTGTACCAATGAAGGCTTTGACCATCAGTGGTGATAAGCTTCCAGGCTAATTATTGGCTGTATTCTAATTATTTGGTCCCTTGACATTTTGCCAGCAACTGTGGCTGGCATCTTCAGGGGTGAATATGATCTGCTCTGTAACACACCTTTTGGCAGTTCATAGGCAACTGAATAGGAAATGACTGAGTTCTCAGGTTTGTAACCAAACTAATTTCTAATTGGACTACAAAGTTAGAATTCTTGCAAACTAGTTTCTGAGTGGTTCTTCATCCAGGTGAATTTACAATTGGTTGAATTTGAATATGTTCCAAAGCCTCCAAGAAAATTCTTTTTCTCTTCTTACTTTCTATTTTCTGTAACCAAATGGCTGTGCACTGATGTGGAGTGTGAATGACAGCTATGTAGATAATTAGTTACTTGCTCAAGACATCTGGCAAAGAACTCTTGTCTGTGTTCCTATAGTTTACTTAGTTCATCTACTTCCTGATGGGGTTCTTCCTGGCAACTTCCAAACATCTGAAGATGGTTCTGAACTCCTTAATCCCATAGCCCAGAATCTTTCTGAAACTGGTAGCCACTTTCCACCCATCATACAGCAGTTCTGTGGTTTCAGATCCATTCTGAGCATGTTTATCATGAAACCCTGTACATGATCTCAAAAGTAGGGCAGAGCAGACCTTGGTTTAATAAAGGCTGAACAATATCATCTCAAAACTGCTTCACAAAGCAAGACATCCTCTTGTTTCTAAAAAGTGACTACATTTGATGAAGGGGATGCCTGATTAAATATTGTTCAAGAAAGAGGGGGGAAATGCTCAAAACAAGGGTGTTGTTTTTGTAAGGATCCAATATCCAACTCTTATGGATCAGAGCAGACAGTCACAGGTTATAATTGATAGTTTTTTTCCCTTTGTTCCTTTTTTCTTATCTTGCCATCGTAAAACACACAGGGATGAAGCAGGATATGATTTTTTCATACCTAAAAGAGAAGATGATGATACCTTGGTTTTTAAACTTTGAGCCTATCACTGGATAATTTCCCAGCCAATCTCTAGTGTTCCAGTGAGGCAAGATGGTATTTCAGCTTTATGTTAAGAGAGATTTTAAATAAATATTTCAATATAGCTTCAAGACTGGGAGTTGGAGAGTACCTGACACCCCTTAATAGATGATTACATGCTGGAAATAGGCAGAGCTCAGGAGTCTCTGTTGTTTATGCTGGACTTCATTGCCTTTGGCCATAATAGCTTTCTGGCATGACTGGTTAGTGTGCGATTTGGAGGAACATTTTAATTTTGGCTTAGTGTGCTATTTTAAACCTCACCTTTGCAGTTCATGATTTACAATTTCATATGTTGTTCAAATACAGACAATTGTTCATTCTATAAAACATGAGATTTGCCGATCCTTGCATTCCAGAAAGCCATTACAATCTGGCTTTTCCCTTAGGATGGAAGATGTGCCCAGCATTTTTGGGTGTGTGTTTTACTTGAGAAGTTAACTTCATGGCACTGGTAATGTGCTAGAGTCTTAATCTTGCATTTTATTATTTGTTTATTAGCTGCCATGGGTAGCAAACAAAATATAGGTGTCCATACATTTTTCAAATAAATAAATAGGCTGGTTAAATAATTGGTGGATTGGTGAGTCTAGCTAGTATTGATGCATAATCTAGACAAAACAGACATATGTACGATCAGTTGAAAATAAAGATCTGCTTCTCTTGAACATTTTGGTCCACAATTCTGGATTCAGCTGTAAAATTAAATATCCAAGGTTTGAACATAATCAGAAGGGCCTTGGTGGTGCAGGCTGTTAATAGCCTAGCACTTAGCTCCAGCTGCCTGTAATTATTGCAGGCTCGAATCCCACCAGGCTCAAGGTTGACTCAGCCTTCCATCCTCTCGGGGTAGGTAAATTGAGGACCCAAGATTGTTGGGGGAAATTAGCTGACCTTGTAAAAATGCCGCTTAGTAATAAGCAGGCATATACAATGGAACGAAGGCTATTGCTGAGCGCATTGGGTTGTATCCTAAAAACTGTAAGCCGCCCTGAGTCTCCGGAGAAGGGCAGGATATAAATATGAATAAAAAATAAAAAATAAAAATAAATAAAATTTGCATAGCTAATATTGCCTTCTTCTGAATATCTTAGATTTGGCCATAATGACATCTGTTTTGGTTACATCCTATTTCGACAATGGATTGTGGACCTGTCTTTTAAAAAAATATCAGAACCCTTTGGTTTAGAATGCTGCTGCCAGTCAATGGAGTTAGAGCTTGTTCCAGAGAAGGGATCTCCAAGCTTGGCAATTTAAAGACTTGTGGACTTCAACTCCCAGAATTACCCAGCCAGCATGGTTGGCTGAGGACTTCTGGGAGTTGGAGTCCACAGTCTTAGAGTTGCCAAGTTTGGAGACTCCTATTCTATAGAGAGTGAGACTGCTGCATCACAAGTGTTCACCAGAGATCAATCTGTCACCTGAAATGGTTCAAAAAGTTAGCTATGACATGGCTAGGACTAAGCTCTTTGAAAGACCATATTCTCTCATAGGATCCTACTCTGAATTTTAATTTAGAAGAAGAGGTTCCCCCCTCCCAATGTCTCTTCATCACTGAAAGCACAGAGAGAGCCTTCTTAACAGTTGCTCCCAAGCTCTGGAACTCCCTATCAAGAGAAGCAAAGACACTGACACAGATTTGTAGCCCTTAAACAGACTTGGAAATTGCTGAAATATGTTTCAGCAGGTGGTCGCTATTTATTTCTTGTTTGCATTGAAGGGAGTTTATAACCAATGGGCTTTTATTTGACTGCTCCAATTTATTGGTTTGCATTTGATTTTATGGTGATGTGAAAAGTGGAAAGATGGGACAGTAACTTAAGAATGAGTAAATAATGTGCTGCTGCTCTCCTGTGACCATTCTTTAATAACTAGCATTCATTGTTCTAGTGCTTCTGACTTGGGAGGTTTATGAGCCATAAAACTATTCTGCTCCTTTTAAAATATATTCTACACAAGTAGCCATCATTGCATCACATGCCAGCTAATAAATTAATGGCTAGTGAACTTTAGGCTCCTAGACTAAAAATTGCTTCTAAGGTGATCTTTTATATTTAATGCTTCAATTGATATTTGAACCAGACTCTGATCATATGCATGTACTGTATACAGTATAGTACATATACTGTACATACACTAATAGTGGTGGGGAGCAAAATGCTAACAGTTTCCAAAATTTGATTTCATAATATGGTTAGCTTTGAGGGATAAAGAATTCTATTTGCAAGCCTCTGGTAAATAAAAATAGTAGCAATTATATTAGTCCAAACTTCTTCTTTTATGTCTTCCTCTTTAAGGGCTTCCTTTCTCAATTTTCAGTTGACTTCACTTTGAAATATTTGGCATCTCTGTCTGGGGAAGAGGGAAATTGGGCATTAAGCTGAAAGAATTGGACTGATTTTCTCCTCCATTGTTAAACAAGGAAATGTTACAGAGGAAATGTGCCCTATTTTAAGGGAACATGGATTAAATAAACCCTGTAAGAGACAAGAAGAGAAAAGAAGAGAGCGGGGAATTGCCAGGCTTGTGATAGTGCTGCATCTATAAATGCACCATGGAGGAAAATCTCTCAGATTGAATCACTATGATGTTGTGGAATGTTTATGAACATTACAAATGTTGAGAGCAGTGTGTGTGTGTGTGTGTGTGTGTGTGTGTGTGTACTGAGAATAGAATAGAACAGAACAGAACACAGAACAGAATAGAACAGAATATTAGAATGGAATGGAACAGAACAGAATGCAATGGAACAGAACAGAACAGAATAGAACAGAATAAAATAGAATATTGGAATGGAATAGAATGGAATAGAATAGAATAGAATAGAATAGAATAGGAGGAATGGAATATAGGAATGGAATGGAATAGAAAATTGAAATGCAATGGAACAAAATGGAATGAACGGAATAGAACAGAGCAGAATAGAATATTGGAATGGAATGGAATGGAATAGAATAGCATAGCATAGCATTGCATAGCACAGCACAGCACAGCACAGCACAGCACAGCACAGCACAGCACAGCACAGAATAGAATAGAATAGAATATGTAGTTCAATAGTGCCTTCAACCAAGCTTAACAAAAACAGAAGTAGCCACATTCCACTTCAACAATAGGTATGCAAATTACCAGACTTCAGTGAAGTTCCAGAACCATATTTTACAATGTAATACCTCTCCAAAGTACCTGGGGGAAACACTGGACAGATCACTAACCTTCCAGCAATACCTGGGGAAAATAGCTGTAAAATCGAAAAGCCACAACAATGTACTGAACAGACTGGCTGGAACATCCTGGGGTGCTGATGCTAACATTCTATGAACAGCCTTGGCTTTGGTTTATCTCACAACTGAATATTGTGCCAGTGTGTAGCTTAACAGATATCCACACCCAAATGGTCAATGTCCAATTATGCCAGGCAATGTGTATCATCTCTGGTATGTTATATCCCATTCCTGTGCACTGGTTACCAGTACTTAGCAATATCATACTGCCCAGCAATATCATACTGCCCTACAGACAACAAGTTCTCATTTGGCTATGGTCAAGAATGAATAATAAGGCCCTCTCTATTCACCAAGACATCACAAGGTTGAAATCCCATAGGAAAACAGCTATTCACTTAACATCTACCCAGTTTAAACCTGAGAATGCCTGGGGAGAGGAATGGTTGAAGGTACTTTCTTGTGGACCATTAGTGATTCCACTACTAAACCACCTGGTTTTGACCTGCCTCATTTTGCTGGTCAAAACTGAACAGAATTAAGGGTGATACTGGAAGACATGCTACTGCCCTGTATTGGGGCAAAGGAAAGACACCCCTTGTTGTGATTGTGGTGCTGATATGCGAACTATTAAACAAATTGTGCAAGATTGCCAATGATGTGCATTCTCTGATTCCTAGAAGATCTACAAGAAGCAACGTCAGAGGCGATCGCATGGATAGCTGAATTGGATGTCCAGTTATGAGGCCACTGCCTTCCCATATTACGTGGACTGTGTATATATGTTTACTTCTTTTCTTTCATGTTCTCATCATATGCTAAATAATAAATACTAATGTAGTTCAGTTTCCACAAGGGAAGCAAAAAGTGGTGATTAAACTAGGAGTAGGATGGATAGAAGTGGCAGTGTTTTGTAAACCAAGGATAGAAAAATGGAGTAAAACTTACTTCTGGCAAATTAGGGAGATGGAGAACTAACTAGGCAGTATAGGGATAGGATGAGTGCTAAACAAATGCTCCTGCAGACCCCAAATCAATGTATATATTTGTTTATTCATTGTAATGACACCCTATGCCAATCATTTTGACTTGCGGCTGTTTACACTGATAAAAAATAATTTAAAACATCTGCAGTATATATTAAAATATAACAATGATAATAAATATGGGTTCTGTTTTTTACATAAGTGGCACAGAAATTCCTGAGCCAGGGATATTGGATTCAGCCACTGCTGACTGGCAGTGTTTAATTGGGCAAGCCGGCTAGAGTTTATAGGAGCTGTAGGCCAAAACCTCTAAATTCGTGTGGGAATCCCACTGCCATTTAAGCCAACAGTGTCACCTCTGGCAACAGCTCACTGGAGATATTAATAGTGACCTTTATAATATGGTAGTTTTGTAACCCTTAGGACAAGACTTGACCTGTCATGCTAGACATGCAAAATATGTGCTCTGCCTTTGAGCCCTCCCTGCTTAAGATGCAGGCCCAGAAGATCTGGCAGTGAGTGAAGCAAGGAAGCACAGTGTCTCCTACGAGCCTTAAGCCACAACTGACAAACGGGAGATCAGGCTGTGCAGAATGACTGGGGATTCATTTAGTCTTTTCGAAGAGGGAAGAATCTGACATTTTTGCCTCAGTTTTAGTTTCCCCCATTCCTACTTTTTAAATTTAAATTTTCTAAATTTTTATGCCTCCCAGAGTCACCTTACAGGGGAGATGGGTGGCATAAAAATTGAACAAACAAACAAACAAACAAATAAATAAATAAATCTGCTCTAGTACATTTCACCTACTGTGTACACTGTTATCAAAATCAGATTTTCCATGAAGAACTCTAGACTTCCTGAGGAATGCTCAAGGACATTGACATATTCTCCACTGAATATCATGCTTTTGGTACCAGGATGGTCTAGTTTTTTTAAAAAAAAATCTCTCCTATAATTAGCATGGCATTTTTAGTAAGCCAGGCAAGGAATAACAGCAAGAACATCCATTTCCTGCCTCATGAAAGTTGCGGGAGCCCTGACAGTAGAGCCAGCAATCAAGGTGAATGCTATGGTAGTTCCTACCCTGCTGAGGTCAAAAGTCTAGAGGTTATTCCATTTGTACCTTAAAAACAGGATTGCATGAAAATGTGTAAATACATTGTGACTCTTTTAATATCATAGAAAAATAAGGCAGGTAATCCTCGACGTATGCCTACAGTTGAGCCCCAAATTTCTGTTGCTAAGTGAGACACTTGTTAACTGAGGTTTTTTTACCCCATTTTACGACCTTCCTTGCCACAGTTGTTAAGTGAATCACTGCAGTTGTTCAGTTAGTAATACTAGTTGTAAAGGGAATCTGGTTTCCCCATCGACTTCGTTTGTCAGAAGGTTACAAAAGGGGGGATCACATGACTCCAGGATACTGCAACCATCATAAGTATGAGTCAGTTGCCAAGCATCTGAATTTTGATCACATGACCATGGAGAGACCACAACAGTCCTAAATGTCGGTCATGAGTTAGTTTGTTTAGTGCCATTGTAATTTTGAACAGTCACTAAATGAACTGTCATAAGTCAAGGACTACTTGTACATGGTTAATTGGATTGTATTTCTATTGCCATTATTTTCCGGTTGTTTACCTTCTGTTTTCTCAAGTACACGGCCTTTTTTCCCCAAGTAGTTTAAAATAGAACGTTCAGGTTTTGTTTTACTCTTGCATTATTTATAAAAATCAATACAATTATAAATTAAAAAAGAGAGTGTGTGTGAGAGAAAAGTGGCTAGTGGCAATATACCATTATTTAGGGACACAGCACAGCATGAATTTGCAAGAAAATGTAGATATTCCTGAAGCAATGAGGAGATAGGTGTTGCCTCTCTTGGTAATACAACATCTTTTGTAGCACTTAACAGCTGCAGGGGGTGGGTGTCTCCATTTTACTCTGAATCTCACTCAGGAGTCACTAAGGGAGCTGGAGTGAGTTTGTCCCACACAGCCTTATTCACATGCTTCAGGCTCTAAAAAAAACAACTGATAACAGCAATGACTTAGCTATCTTAGTTTTGGCTTTACTATAGTTTTTAATATTTTTTTAAAATCTGTGTTATCTTTTAAAGTTTTAATATTTTAATTATTTATACATAGTTTATTGATTAGCCCACAGGCCATATCAAAGTGCAGAGTTCCAAATGCAAATTATGGCTAAAATCCGATAGAAACAATTTAAAATGAGATTGGAATAAAATACAATTGAAAAGGAAGTTGGACTAAAATACCATTTAAAATGAAAATGGGAATAAAATACAATAATTTAATATATAGGTAAATAACATTTTAATTATTTTTTCCTTGTTTTATCACCTGGTAGGGGAGATAGGCAGCATAACAATTGAATGAGAAAATAAAATAAATAATAAAACAAAATAAAAAGCAAGTGCAAGGAAGTAAATCTGGTTTCCCCGTTGACTTGTCAGAAGATCATGCCAGATGATCACATGTCCCCCGGGATGCTGCAACCATCATAAATGTGAGTCAATGGTCAAGCATCTGAATGTAAAACACATGACCATGGGGGTGTTGCAATGGCCGTAGTTGTGAAAAATGGCCATAAGTAGTGATGGGATTCAGCCAGTTTGCACCACTTTGGGAGAACCGGTTGTTAACTTTCTGAGCAGTTTGGTGAACTGGTTGTTGGAAGAAATAATTAGGGCAGAGAACCAGTTGTTAAATTATTTGAACCACTGGCCATAACTCACTTTTTTTCAGTGACACGGTAACTTTGAACGGTCGCTAAGCGGGAGCACCTACTGCCAGCAACAACTTCCCATCGCCCCGTGCGCTCCCACAGACAGGGCCTCCTCAGGGTTCCGTTGGCCAGACGTCAGCTGGCGACCCCCAGGGGGAGGGCCTTCTCTGTGGGTGCGCCCACCCTTTGAAATCATCTGCCCCTGGAGCTCCGGATGGCTCCTGACCTTTGATCCTTCCGTCGTGACCTGAAGACATGGCTCTTTCAACTGGCCGACCTGGACTGATGGGGGTTTTTTTTACTGGTTTTTTATTGGCTTGTCAGTTTTAATTAGAATTATTGGGATGTTCATTTAATACCTTTTTAATTTTTGTACTGTATGTTTTTACTGTTGTGAGCTGCCCTGAGTCCTTTGGGAGATAGGGTGGCATACAAATCCCAATAAACTAAACTAAACTAAGTGAACTGTTGTAAGTCGAGGACTACCTGTATACATAATGCAGAGGATTTATGATATGACAATTCAAAATGTAAAAGGCTTAGCAGATGCTCAACACCTATTGCTTGTAAATGCATGCCTGTATTTTGTGATGAAACCTCTCCTCCTACGGATGGCATAGGCCCTGGTGAGCTTTCCAGTGGCTGGGAATCAGATGATGAAATATGAGAAGGCATACATATGTATGCTAAATGTTATTTTTGCAAATAATACCAACAATCTTGGTGCAGAATTTCTTTGTGGATTGTCGTCATTGGACACCTGTCTGTTTTCTGCCATTCATCCTGCTGACTGCTACCTTGTTTCTGGGGAGATAATTCTGATGGGCAATAAAGCATGGTGGTATTGTGTAGCAAACTGGTTAATCTCCTTTATGGGACCACTCAGTTTATGGGACAAAATAGAATTGGTGTCATACATTATTAGATAATAGAAAGGACAGTGTGGTGCTGTGTATGATTTAAGAGTAACAGGCATTGAGCTCTCCACATTAAACCTTTCCTGACATGCATAATTGATGGCTGTACATCAAATTAATTTTCCCTGTCAGGGCAGGAAGTGAAAAATGCCAGTCAGGTCATCTAATTTGTATTGCTTAAACAATCATTACAATGAGATATGGCTATCCCAGGTCAATGGTACAGATTAATTTTGTTGGGGTTTGTGAGTTGCCATTGCATAGATTTAGCCAAGCAGTCTTGGATGCATCTGTACACAGGAAAGGAGGTATAGCAATAAAATAAGTTCTCATATGGATTTTGGTTGACTGGGGCTATTGTGACACCATCAAGAAGAGAAAGCAAGACACAATTAACTTGCCAGGGCTGCTTTGGCTGTGAGCTGAAAAAAATGTTGCAAAGGGAATTCTTGGGCTTACGTGTGGATAGTTCAACAAGAAGAACATGCTATATTCCCAATAGAATTTATTAATTTGTTTGTTTGTTTAATTAATTAGCTGCCCCTCTTATCTCAGGGTAACTTTAGGCAGCTTACTATAATAAAAGATATAAACTATATAGGCAGTGGTGGGATTCAAATTTTTTTTACTACTGGTTCTGTGAGCATGGCTTGGTGGGCATGGCAGGAGAAGGATACTGCAAAATCCCCATTCCCTCCCCACCCCAGCTTTCCACCTCCGTTTTCCTGTGCAGGGCAATAAAAGAAGACACAGCCAATGAGCTGGGACTTGAGAGGCAGAAAATAGATGGGGGTGGGGTCAGTCAGAGGTGCTTTTTGCTGGTTCTCTGAACTACTCAAAATGTCCGCTACCGGTTCTCCAGAACTGATCAGAACCTGCTGAATATAGGTGTAAAAGGCATACATAAGTTAATACAAAAAGACAAATACTGTGGCTCAATTAAGGGACAAGATGTTTCAGGTACAACAGCAGAGAAGGCCCATCTCCTGAACCCTGGCAGCTGGAACAATTGGGCCAATGGGGCCTGCAACATGCCTCCTCTGCTGGAACAGGTGGAGTGGGCCAGTCCCAGTGGGATGAGATGGTGATTTTTTTAAAATTCATATTTATATGCCGCCCGTCTCCGGAGACTCAGGGCGACTTACAATTTTTGGAGCACAACCCAATGCACTCAGCAATAGCCTTCATTCCATTGTATATGCCTGCTTATTACTGAGCGGCATTTTTACAAAGTCAGCTTATTGCCCCCAACAATCTTGGGTCCTCAATTTACCTACCCCGAGAGGATGAAAGGCTGAGTCAACCTTGAGCCTGGTGGGATTCGAGCCTGCAACTAATTGCAGGCAGCTGCAGCTTAAGTGCTAGGCATTTAACAGCCTGCACCACCAAGGCTTTTTTTATTGATTTATTGATGGACCTTTTCAAAACCTGGAGCAGTCCAAATTATTTTGGAGAGTGTTTTCCAAAATTGATTACATACAAGTAGTCATTGAACCATTCAAGTTTCCATTGTACACCTCCCCAATAAAAGGTATCTACAATCTGGATTTGAAGTTCTGACAATCCATACTTTGGGTGCTAGCAAATGGCCCACATGAATGGCCATTTGCAGCATCCCATGATTATTATTTATTTATTTATTGGACTTATATGCCGCCCCATCTCCAAAGACTCGGGCGGCTCACAGTTAAAACATACAAATACAATAAATAATTTAAAAAGAATTAAACCACTATAAGGTCCAATAAACTGAATTAGAGTTAAAATTATCCCATATCCCCGGTTAGGTAATCACAGCCCAACTTGGTCAAATAGCCAGGTCTTCAAATCGCGGCGGAAGGTGCGGAGGTCAGGGGCCAGATGGAGGTTCAGAGGTAGTTGATTACATAAGTCGGGGGCCGCCACAGAGTAGGCTCGCCATCGGGGGACCGCCAGCCGACATTGGCTTGTCAATGGGACCCCGAGGAGCCGCTGCCTGTGTGCCCGTACAGGACGGTTGTATGATTGCAATTTATGTTGTTTTGTGACGTTTTGCTGAAAACTGACATTTACTTCCAGTTTTTAGCAAAACAAAAAAGGGGGGGCTATAGAAAACAATGGGTTCACTTAACAACCACCACTGAAAAGTGTCAAGCAGAGGGGAAATCAGGTGATTCAGGCAGTTGAAATGAGTATAAAAATGTATTGCTTCAGCTCTCTACAAAAATCTGAGCTACTAAAGGTCAAAGCAAATTGGTGATAGGTAACAGCCAAAGGAATTTAAGGTGGCTGGATTTAGATCTCTTGTGGGTGAACAGGGACTCATGACTAATGGTGCATTGGACCCTCCCTCAGGCTCAGTCTGGTCATCTACAAAAAGATTGTAAAATCAGTCACAGTATGTGATGATCTGCTTAATGACTACCATGATGTACACCCATAATTGTGGGTCCAATTGTCTAGGACTAACTGAACCTGACTACTATGAACTTGGTATAATACTGTACAGAAAATCGTACAGATGGAAGGGGGCATCTGTACAGGAATTCTAATTAACGTATTCTTGACAAATGGCTGTCTAGCTGATGCTTTAACAAATCCAGAGAAGGAGATAATCACTTGTTGCGTACATACAGTATGTGTGGTCTGTTTTCCATTACGTTCTTTTGATTGGCAGTGGAATAGCTTCTTTTTCTGTTTGTAGGCTTGTGAGTGTGTTGAATTCCTGGATCACAGGAATGTGTAGGTCCTTCACAGAAAGGCAATTTTGCATAAGCAAATTAGCAACAGAGCATTGGAATCTGCTTGTCTGTGGCTAGAGTTCTTCCTAGAATTAGTCCAGCTACCCTCTTAAACCAGGATGTCTGCTGCAAATCCCATCTGGCCAAGATAGCTACTGTGAATAGAACAGCCAGGCAGAACTTGTCTGCCTGATGTTATTGGCTGACAACACTAACTGCTGTTACAGCTGCATGTAACCCTCCCAGCACCATATGTCAGCTATTTATGACTGAAGGTCTATATAATAAGTCATCTAGGCCTTTATCTGGTTGAGCCTCAGGGTCTCTTCAGGCAAAGAGGTTAATAAGGGTTCCAATAACAGTGCAATGGCCAAATTTCCTAATATAATAAAAATCAAAGCTTGCTAGTCAATAAAATAATGTCATTAGGGCTGGATTTTAAGGCAGGTCCTGGGCTTGTGAAGTGAACAAGAGAACCTTCATATGAAGAAGAATTGGTTTTCGATATTGTAAATAAGTAAATACACACTACCAGATAAGAACATTATGCTTGGAATAAAAAAATAGTTACACTGTAGGAATAACACAGTCCATTTGCTGCAGACTCCAGGTCTTGTGCCATGCCATGTAAAGTTCTTGACTTCTATAAATGATGTGAAGGATTTTGGCTGGAAAACCTTGGGCTGTCACAAATTTTGAATTTGAAAATTGTGCTCTGCTCTGCCCTGATTGTTCAAAGATAAGGAATGAAATCCCTATTCAGGGGATTTTGTAGCAATTCAAACTAAGCACATCATATAATTTGTGAAAATTAGAATATTTTAGATCACTATGCAGGGAGTCTTTGCATTTTGTTCCATCACTACTTATCATCAGCAAACAGTAAACAGCCAGATGTTGGTGGGCAGATTAACACATCCATGCCTGTTTATAAAACTACATTTTTCTGGATAAATGTGCTTTTCTGTAGCCCATAAGGGCTTCTTCCAAAAACTTATTAGTATGCTGGAGATGAAAGATACTCTCAGTTATAGCCTCATTGTAGTTACAGCATTTCTAAACATGGTGTAATGACAGATCTTTCCTCCATGGGCAGATTACATGGTCTGTGTCTAACACAGAAACTAGTGGAATACATCATCCCTCCTCTGCTAGAGACCTGCCACACACATCTGTCTACCATAGTTTATCACCTGTGTTGACCAGGTGAGTGCCAAAATAAAAACTGCTATGCTATAACAAAGCTTGGGAAGCACTTGCTATACAGGTAGTCCTTGATTTATAACAGTTCATTTAAATGACAATTCAAAGTTACAATGGCACTGAAAAAGTGTCTCAAGTCCATTTTTCACACTTCACAACTGTTGCAGCATCCCCATGGTGACTTGGATCAACATTCAGATGCTTGGCAATTGACTCATATTTATGACTGGTTGCAGTGTCCTGGAGTCATGTGACGACTTCTGTGACCTTCTGACAAGCAAAGTCAGTGGGGAAGCCAGATTCACTTAAACAATGCAGTGATTCACTTAAGAACTCTGGAAGGAAAGCTCATGACATGGGGCAAAACTCACTTAACAGATGTCTTACTTAGCAACAGAAATTTTGGGTTCATTGATGATCTTAAGTCGAGGACTATCTGTACATCAAAGTAGTTCCCTTGGGAATTTTTTCCAGTCTACTTTGGAGCTGGCAGCTATAAAGCCGAAGAAAATGAAGCGTACACAATGTGGTCATGTAATTATACAACTGGCACAATGTGATTTGTCAGCCTGTTCTTTCAACTGGCATACCAGGTGGAGGGTTAATCCTCTAATGGCTCAATGAAGGTACATAAATTAGCTACTAATCTGAATCTAGTGCAAACTATGTAAAGTAATCAATGACACAATCACTTTCTTTCATGTGTGTGTGTGTAAAAATATATCTGAACATAATGCAAGAGAGAGAAAGGAGGGAGAAAGAGGAGTCTTGTTCTTAATTTGATTGCCCATGCCCACACCACTTTTATTCAGGATGCTTGCTGATGGATTAGAAGACTTAATTATATAATGTTTACTGACACACTGGCCCTTTGTTAATGTGCAATTGAAATGGCTCGGCACACTTCGCATCCATTCGGAAGCTCAAATGATCAAGTAGGAAGATGGGGATGGATGGGAGGCTTTTCATGGCCAGGTGATGTCCAGGAAAGCAGGTGCACAGGTTACCTTCTACCAAAATAGCTGATCTTACTATCTGTAATCTTTAATATCTCTTCAATCTGCAGGGTGAAAGGGTTGAAGGACATCTTCAATTGGGCTGATCTAATAATGTTGCCTATTTTAGCAAGAGCTAAGAATCCATATCAAATATAGCCATGCCAAAACTTCGTAATGAAGGAAATTAAATCTGAATGAGAGGGTTTTTTTAGGAGCACTTTCCTCCTGTTTATTTCCCCTCCCCCTTTGCTGTTATTATCCATTGGTGTGCTTCTTGAGGTAGAAGCAATCATGCTTTCCTCTATTGGAAAGGAGGTAAAAATTCCTCCATTCAGCATTGAGGTGGTACTAGAATGAGGGCAAAAGACAACACCTTGGATCCTATATATTTATGCCTGTTTTCAGGACCCAGGGAAGCATGTTCACTGTCAGAACTAACAGTCAAAACAACTAGAACAAGCAATCTGAACTGCTTCCCTTTCACTTCAAAATTTAGAAATTGGTTTTGGGGTTCTCTTGCCAGTATAACATTGAGGTTTTATTCAACTCAAGCACTAATGTAAATGTTCTTCTCAATAATGCATGCTTGCATATCTCACTGATCCCTTTTATATTACAAAAAAAGCTCAGGACAGGAAAAACTCAGTAAGCATAAGAAATTAAAATCTAGATATGAGACAAAAGAAAAGGAAATCTGGCTGAATCTACTCTTCACCAACTCCATTTATTATCTTTTTTATAATTTTCTGCCCTTGCAAAACATCCATTCTTCCATCCTTTTATCTGTTGCATTTTGTTCTTTAAACTACTGACCTCACTTTTTCAGGATCTCAACTCCTACCAACATTATTATTATTATTATTATTATTATTATTATTATTATTTATTTAGACTTGTATGCCGCCCTACTCCCAAAGGACTCAGGGCGGCGAACATACAAAAGGATATACAGTAACACAACTAAAAACAAGTCCAAATTACCAAGAGTTAAAAACAATAAAATCACAAATAAACAAACAAATTAAAACTACCCACCCCAGGGTCAATCCAGGCCGCCTGCTGAAACAGCCAGGTCTTCAAGTCTCGCGAAAGGAGCGGAGATCAGGGGCCAAACGCAGATCCGCAGGAAGCTGGTTCCACAGCGCCCCACAGAAAAGGCCCTAGCTCTGGGAGCCGCCAGCCGACAATGCCTGACCGACGGTATTCCCAGAAGGCCCCTCCTATGGGAGCGCACGGGCGATTGGACTGTGAAGCAGGCAGGAGGCGATCCCGCAAGTACCCTGCACCCAAGCCATTAAGGGCTTTGTAAGTTGTTACTAACACCTTGAAGGAAACCCGAAGGCAACCGGCAACCAATGCAGGTCGCAGGAGGGTGTAACATGGGAGTATCAGGATACCCCATCACAGCGCGCATTCTGCACCAGCTGCAACCTCCGGGTAATCCGCAAGGGAAGCCCCATGTAGAGAGCATTGCAGTAGTCGATCCTGGACATGACGCGCATGAGTGACCGTTCGAAGAGCATCTCGGTCCAGGTAAGGGCGAAGCTGGCGAACCAGCCGAACCTGGGCAAAAGCCCCCCTGGCCACAGCTCCCACCTGCTCCTCCAAACTGAGCTGTGCATCCAGGAGGACGCCCAGATTCCTCGCCCTATCCACGGGGGGGTAACACCTCCCCCCCCATGACCAAAGATGGCACATCAGCTGAAACCCGAGATGCCGGTAAGAACAGCCACTCAGTCTTGGCCGGGTTGAGTCTGAGCCTATTACTCCCCATCCAGGCCTGCACCGCCTCCAGGCACCGGGACATCACCGAGAGAGCATCACTGATCTGGTCTGGGGTGGAGATATACAGCTGGGTATCATCAGCATATTGATGATACCTCACCCCAAAACCACGGATGATCTCGCCCAGCGGTTTCATGTAGATATTAAACAGGAGAGGTGAGAGAACCGACCCTGAGGCACTCCACAACTAAGAGGCCTCGGGAGGACCTCTGCTCTCCCGCCAACACCGACTGAACGGTCCGAAAGGTAAGAGGAGAACCACCGTAACAGGTGCCCCCACTCCCAACCCCGAGCCGCCGCAGAAGGATACCATGGTCGATGGTATCGAAAGCCGCTGAGAGATCTAAAAGGACCAGAACAGAGGAAAAACCCTGTCCCGAGCCCTCCAGAGATCATCCACCAATGCACCAATGCTGTCTCGGTGCTGTGCCGGGCCTGAAACCCGATTGGTACAGGTCAAGGTAATCAGTTTCTCCAGGAACAGCGAAGCTGCTGAACCACCACGCTTCAACAACCTTCGCTAAAAAGCAAGGTTGGAGACTGGACGATAGTTATTCAAAACGGTTGGGTCCAGAGCAGGCTTAAGGAGGGGTCTCACCACCGCCTCTTTAAGGGCGGCAGGAAAACCCTTCACTCAAAGAAGCGTTGATAACTGCCTGGAGCCAATCGGTAACCTCCCTGGAGGCATAAACCAACCAGGAAGGACACGGGTCCAATAAACACGGTGGAAGACAGCCTCCGCATGATCCTGTCCACTTCATCCAGGGAGACAGAGTCAAACTCAACCCAAACAGGATCCACAAGACTGCCGCCACGCCATCGCCAACATCCTGCCAGTCAGAGTCCAAGCCAGCCCGAATCTGAGCGACCTTATCCGCCAGATGTAAACTAAAATCCTCTGCTCTGCCCTCCAGGGGTCCCCTCCCCTCAATTGCAGGAGGGAGCAGTGACCCTAAACAGGGCCGCAGGGCGATCATCTGCAGACGCGATCAGAGCGAGAAGTAAGTACATCTCGCTGCTCTAATCGCTTCCAGGTAAGTCCTAATATAGGCTCTTAACTGGAGACGGTCAGACTCAGAGCGACTAGTCCTCCACCTACTCTCTAGGCGTCTTCTCTGCCGCTTCATTCCCAAGCTCCTCTGAGAACCAAGGAGCTAAACGAGGTCTCCGCAAGGGAGAGGCCGCAAGGGGACAACCGGTCGAAGGCTGCCGAGGCCTCTTGCCAGGCGGCCACCAAAGTCTCGGCCGGGCTGTGGACAAGGGAGGTGGGCAAAACCCCAGGGCCGCCTGGAACCTCTCCGGTCCATTAGGGCCTGGGGCGGAACCATCAGTCGGTTCCTCATCCCAGCAGCGAGGAGCAGCATATTGGAAGACCAGCCTCAGGAGATAATGATCTGTCCATGATAGGGGTAGAATAACCGGAGATCCAACCCCAGATCACTACACCACTGCCCCGAGATAAAAACCAGGTCGAGCGCATTCCCCCTCATGGGTGGGCCCCTGAATCACCTGGGTCAGGTCCATGGCTGTCATGGATGCCAAGAACTCCCGAGCCAATCCAGACGCCACCCCAGGGAGGGTAAGTTGAAGTCCCCAGAACAATAAGTCTGGGAAACTCCACCACCACTCCCGAGAGGGCATCCAGCAGCTCGGGAAGGGCGTTGCAACGCAGCTGGGGGACAGGTACGCCAACAACAAGCCCAACCGACCACCCGGGCCCAACCTCAGAAGGAGGGATTCGCAACCGCCAATCTGGGACAGTGGCCTCCCTTGGAAACAGAGTCTCCCTAATAACAATCGCTACTCCTCCACCCCTACCCTGGGCACGTGGCGGTGCAACACCCGGAAACCTGGGGACAAAGATCACATAGAGGGACACCACCCTCAGGCCCCAACCAGGTCTCCGTGATACACGCCAGATCCGCAGCCTCCTCCTCAATGAGTTCACGGAGGAGGGGAGCCTTATTGGCTATGGATCTGGCATTTACATACACCAGCCTAAGCCCGGGACCACACCGCCAAGACCCAGGGGAGCGGGCAGAGACCTGAGGGTCGGAGCTCACCACCGCCAGAATAGCGGGGCGTGCTCCCAAGACACGATATGACCCTCTGTCTCGTCCACCCCTGCCATAACCAATCGCCTAGGGATTATCAGTCCCACCCTGCCTGATGCGGACCCCGTGGCCCCCTCACCGCCCCTCGCCATGAGACCACCATCCAGCCTGGACAAACCAGACTCTGCCAAAAAGGCAGAGCCCCCAACCTCCTCCCTAACCCATTAAAACAACAAATTAAAAATTTTAAAAGTCGCCCTTTCCCGATTTAAAATTTGACCCCTTGGCTGCCATGCCACCTCTCGGGATCCCAGGATCCGTCATTAAGGTAAGCTGTCGATAACCCCACAGGCCAACTCAAGGACAAGGGCAGTCCTGAAGGCCCGTAATTCTGCTAGCGAGTAAACCAACATAAATAATAGATCATAAAATTCATAGTGGGTAGATAGAAAATGACACGGCAAAGTGATAGATGGTGCACTGATGTCAAGAGTGCCTAGGTGGAGAATAAACGGTCCAGGTATCAGTCCAAAAAGTCCCACATCACAACAGGCCTCTCACACCTGTTCAGACCAGAGTCACAATAGGCAGCACACCGCTCTCTCACCGCGGTGGTTGGGATAAAATTGGTTGATGGCATGATGGTTCAACCCCTCTATTCTCTCACAATAGAGGGGATAGTCCTCCCATTGTCCTCTCACCACAATGGGATCCAGCCTGAAACCGTATCCTGAAGAAAAGGTTGAGATAGATGGAAAAAGATGGAAAAACCATGGTGGCTGGAAAAAGATGACACTACACCAACAAAGGTGCAAATAAGGGAGTTCAGGCGATCTGAGGGCGGCCAAAAACAGACATAGTGGACGAGCCCAGAATAGAAAAAATGGGCAGTCGAAGGAGGCACAAAAATAGACAGGATTGCCCTTGAATTCCCCTTCCTCTCAGGCCATTATTTCCAGTATTTATGTAACAGCAAAACGTTAACAACACATATCAACACATGTCTTTCATATTGGCTGCCTGTTTTTGTTTTTAATCCATTGATTCCATGCCCATCAACTCTTGATACTATCTTTCCAATTTTTTTCACATATGGTTTTCAAATTTAAACCATTCCTACTTCATTCAACTTAATGTTTCTCCTGATGTACCCATTTTTCATTTAACAAAGGATGCAGAAGCATCCTCTTACCCACATTCAGTTTTACTCCTTTTGATAAGATGTATTTCTCACAATAAATCACACTCCACAATTTGCATGCTCTAAAATATCTCCATCTATTTTCACATCATTAGTAAATGTCCTACCAAGGCACTCAAATTCATTTACTTGCTTAAGATTTTCACCATTGATGTATAATTTAAAACAAAACAAACCTAAAAACATAGATTCAGTCAGTATCCAATCTAGCACTTATATGCGAGGAGAACCTTTACCTTAATCTTTCCACAAAGATGAAAAGATTTTGCACTGCCCATCATGGTGGAATGGCTGATGAAATTGACAGAAGTTGCTGAGATGAAGAAATTGACTTCATCCATTTAGAAACAATAAATGAATGAATGAAATGAAAAGAAAATAGAAAAAGTATAAAGAGTATCTAATATTCTTCACAGTTATTATTACAATTATATTTTAACTTTTCACTCTAAAGTTGCATCATAATGCTCTTCTTTCTATAATCTATAGCCTCTAAAACATAAATCACAAGTTCATTTTTCTTTAATTTTACGTAAACAGTCCATAAGGGATTTCCAGTCATCAATTATATTTTTCCCTTCAATCTAAGAAGTCAATTTCTTCATCTCAGAAACTTCTGTCAATTTCATCAGCCATTCCGCCATGATGGGCAGTGCCGAATCTTTTCATCTTTGTGGAAAGATTAAGGTAAAGGTTCCCCTCGCATATAAGTGCTAGTCGTTCCGACTCTAGGGGGTGGTGCTCATCTTCGTTTCTAAGCCAAAGAGCCAGCGCTGTCGGAAGACGTCTCCATGGTCATGTGATTGGCATGACTAAATGCTGAAGGCACACAGAATGCTGTTACCTTCCCACCAAAGCGGTCTCTATTTTTCTACTTGCATTTTTACATGCTTTTGAACTGCTAGGTTGGTAGAAGCTGGAACAAGTAACAGGAGCTCACTCTGTTATCCGGTGCTAGGGATTCGAACTGCTGAACTGCCAACCTTTCTGATCGACAAGCTCAACATCTTAGCCACTGAGCCATCACGTCCCCTTTTGTGGAAAGATTACATTACTATTAATTTTAATGTGTATTAGGGTCCAGCAAAGGCGTCTTAAGGAGAGCACTCACCACCTTCTTCAATGCAGTAAACTTGAGTAAAATTGAGTAAAATTTATACTTGAGTATATAAATTTATGAGCACTTGAACCCAGCCACATGGCATTTCCTTGGAATCATTGACCAATAAGGAAGGACAAGAATCTAACATCTTTGCCTGCTTTCTCATTAATATTGAATCATTAGGGTTTCATTCAATTGATTCACACAAATATTCACATTCACAAGTCAGCCTTCAATTCTATATTTTTGCAGACCATTCCATAACTCATGCCTATTCATTTTATCATAAACTTGGAATCAACAAATATGGGATACAATTTCTTTTTCAGGAGTTCATTCATTTCCCAACAACTTACTTCAGAGGAGAAGCGTAAAATGTACATTTCTGCCTAGCATAAAGTTGCCCTGCATTTCCCAAGTGTTGCTTCCTATTCCTTCCTATACACTTCCAATCAAAAATTCACCAAATACCTTCCCCCAAAATACTTAACAAACCACTTCCCAATAATGTCTGTGATCTTCCAATCAATAGGCATGCCGTCCTTATAAACATATGAAGTCACACAACTGCTCCATGAGCAAACCATGTCTTTATTTTAACATTATTTTCCATTTTTTTCCATTATCAACAACTGCAGCTATACTATTTTTTTCACATTCAGATACCGTATTCACTGCCTTAGTGTTTTTCTTAGACACTAATATCTGTAGCATTTGTCTCACTTCTACTAGGTGTCCTTCCTATATATTCTAAAATGTTGCCCTTGCTACAGTTTCATCCTAAATAATTTCATCATGTTTTTTTCCTATTTCTGTTCAATCTGCTGAAAGCTGCTTGTGTAGACTTCCAAAACATTTCTTTAATCAAAAGGACTCTGCAGTTTCTCATCTCTCTGTGTTCCCTGCCTCTATTAATCTTTCCTCTTCTGAGCCTTTCCTCTCTACATTTTTGCAATTAACTTTTTATCATTATATTCCTCTTACAGTATCTTTCATTATAATTTTACAGCATGCTCTAATTTTTTTTCTCATCCATGTTAACATTCCAATAAGCATCTTTTTTGCTCCTTTCCATTAGTAAAACTGCACACATTTCTGTTGCATCCTGTAATAAAGTTATTTTCCCTTGTTCCGGGCATCTTTTACATTATCTTTCCTTATGTACACTTTTAAGCATCCTGTTTATCTAATCTTCTTATAGGACCTTTACTTTCACTGTAGATTCCTTCGTTTCTTTCATTTATCCCCCCTGTTCTCTACCAGATAATAATCAATCTTACATTCAGAATTTCTTATCATCTTGTATTCTTCACGATGTTTCTCAGTCTTTCATCATGAACAAATCAATGTATCATGTTTAATTCATGAACTGTCTAAGCAAGAATAGACAAGTTTAAACCATATATTCAAAGTAACACTTCTTTCTAAGGAGATATTCATGCAATATACAATAACCATTCACATTCATTCAGATAGGATCTCTGAATAGTCCAATCACATTTTTTGTAAGCTGATATTTTGTTCCTTCCCATACTTTTTGGCAGATTGCATTTATTTGGAATGTTGAACAAATTTTCCCATTTCTTACATCATCTCCATTTACCGATGTGTGGCATACAATGATCATCAATCTATGAATTCCCATAAATGTATTGTATTTTTTTATTGCTGAATTACTAGCAGTTGTTAACAGGAACAGGAACACCCAGTTAAAACATCAGCAGTGCATAGTACAGTTTAGATGCCTACAGTAAACATAATGAATATGAAATGCAAATACATAAATAAGGCAGTAGCATTGACATAGCATTTGTGTTTGCCTTCCTCTTCTGAGATGTTCAGTATTGGTATGAATTCCCCCCATAAGTTGCACTGGGGAATCCTGGTGTACTACCTGCTCCACCTCCACATAATCTGTATTTTCAGAGAGGCAGGAAAAGATTCCTGCATGGGGATCAGTGTAGAGTCCATTTTTTTCCAAGAGCACTTCAGATAGCTCTGAGTATTTTAGCTTCAATTGGTGGCTTAAAAAATACATCTGTAGAGGGTTGAGTGATTTTTGGCTTTCTCTTTTTTCAGATATTTGGACTGAACTATATGTGATGATTTTTTTAAAGTGCTTAACTAGCCCCTGTTCCTAACTCCCCTTTCTTGGGCAGTTAACTTAATCCTAGTTAAAATAATTAGATTATGTATGGAATACGTAGCATGTACTTTGATGATCCACCTATATAGCATATTGTACAGCTTGATCTGAACTGCTTGTCCAGTTTGATTGCCCATTTATCTGATCTGGAGTGGTACTTTTGGATCAACTACTTTTCATCTTTGAACAAACTATTTTCCCACCCATCATCAAACAACTAGACCAGGGTAGTTTTTAAATAGAAATGAGAAAGGAGGAATAACTGCAATACAATTATGACAGATTTATAATGTCTTGTAGATTTCTCTTTAATGTAAGTGTCAAATACAATTAGGGCATATACCAGTTATTGTATCTTGCAGCACTTAGCTTATGTCCAAAAGCTATTATGTGTCTAATGTATTTGGATGGGAGAGCCGATTTTAAGATGACCTGTGGTTGACCCTCAATACCAAATACTGATCTTGTGACAGAATGATCTGGGATCCAAAAAGATTATTTTGAACAGCTTGGTTGGAGGGTGATTGTGTTGGCAGTTGAATAAATGCTTGCTTTTTGAGGTTTGATTAAACTCTGATCTATGTAAGCTTTGGTCTTCAGTACCCCTGAGCTACTTATTTTGAAATCTTGTTTGCCTTGGAGAATGAAGTGATAACACCCTCACTGATTACAAAATGCAAACAACAAGAATTTGCTATTGTTTTGAAATGTAAATATAACCTTCCCAAAATACATTATTATTTTCAGGAGAGAAATTTTGCCATTGGGCCACTCTCCTCTGTTACACTGTAATGTATGCTTTACAGGTACTCCTTGCTTAATAACCATTGTTCAGTGATAGTTCTAAGTTATGATGGTGTGGAACAAAGGGAATTACAGCCAGAAGTTACGGCCATTGCTAAGCCTCCATGGTCAAGTAATAAAAATTTGGACACTTGCCAGCACACCTGCCCTTACCATTGGGTGGGTCCTGCAATACCCTCACCTGCCTATCTCCCCCTGATCTACGTCGTCTTGCACGATGATGCTGAAGCCTTTTTATAAGAGCTGTGATGGTGCAGTGGTTAGAGTGCAGTACTGCAGGGCTACTTCTGCTGACTGCCAGCTGCTTGCAATTTGGCAGTTCAAATCTCAACAGGCTCAAGGTTGACTCAGCTTTCCATCCTTCCAACGTGGGTAAAACGAGGACCCAGACTGTTGGGGGCAATAGTCTGACTCTAAACAGCTTAGAGAGGGCTGTAAAGCACTGTGAAGCGGTATATAAGTCTAAGTGCTATTGCTATTGCTATATGGGGCTTCCGGAGGCTTCCGAAGTTGCGTGCAAAAAAGCTCTGGGAAAGAAGGCCTGGCATGATCATGAGGTGCCTCACATAGGCTGCATGGGTTTCTCAACAGCAGGAGAAAAACACCTCATGCTAAGCAGTGTGTGGCAGAAACTTGAGAGCAATGGGCAGCAGGCGCAGTTGTGACATTCTCAAGGCTTGCACACTTTGGAAAATGTGGGGAGGTAGCATTTCTGAGTGTTAGCAATGGTAGCAGTGGCCCCAGGCTTGGGGCAATAGTAGCTGGCTCAGACTGTTCCAGGCCTCTACTTCAGACCCAGCACTGCCACTGGGTGCTGCTGTGCAGAATACCTACTGCGTTTTCCCTGAAAATACAACCTACCCCAAAAGTAAGCCTGGCTTGATTTTTACATATCACCCAATATAAGCCCTACCCTAGTTAAGACTCCCTACTCCAGGGTGCATGGGGTAGGGTGAGGCACATGGGTAAAAATTAAGCTAGGGTGGGGATGGGAGTGGTGGAGCTTCCCTACTTACCAGGCCTTGCACACCTCCACACTTGCCTTGCCTTGCTGGCCCACTTCTTCTGCAGCCGCTTGCCGCTGCTTGTGTGCTTGGCCTCAGCCTCTGTTTCACTGTCAGAGGCCTTCCGGAAAGGCCTCTGCAGCCAAGAAACGAGGTTCTGATTGATGGTGAAACAGAGGCCGGGGCAATGCACACAAGCAGCAGCAAGCGGCTGCAAAACAACTGGGCCAGCAATGGGTTCCTGCTGGGCGGGGTTGGTGCCACCACCACAAGGTGAGTCAGTGGAAGACACCCCTCCCCGAAAATAAGACCTGGTGCCATTTTTGGTGGCACAAAATATAAGGCTGGGTCTTATTTTCAGGGGAACACGGTAGATTGGAGGGGAGAGATAGGCAGGTGTGGGGAATTTTGCTGCATCCCTTAGTAGCAGAGGTTGCATTAAGGCTGACCTAGAGGCCTGGGACTGTGGCAGCTGACATCTACTTCAAATCCAAGCCTAGTGCTGCTGCAGGCTGCCACACTGCAGGGCCAGGCACAGGTGGTTGTGGCTTTGTGCACACTGCACCACCACCCAACTTGCGCATGGTCTGTGCCAGGCCTCCCATCTCCTGAGGCATCAGTGTGCTCCACTTAATGATCCACATATCACTTAATGACCATATGTTGGAATCCAGTATCACAGTCATTCAGCAAAGCGATCGTGCGGGTATCTAGCTTAATGACTGCTATAGCTTATGATCAAATATCCAATCTCAATTGTGGTTGTAAGTTAAGGACTACCTATACTGTCTTGTTTTCACAGCTGACATTTTTTTGTCAACTGCATATTTTAAGATTCACTGCTGTGGCTGCATCTAGATAATATTATCTAGTAGAGTGTCTAATAAATCCTCTTCCTTCTCTCTCCCCCTCCTTTGTTTGAACATTAAATTAAGTTAAATCCACTCTGCAAAAAATAGCATCTTGTCTCAGACTTGTTACAAAGGATGAGACCATTCATCTCTGCCTAGCTCTGTGTGTAGCATATGATTCTATTCTTGATATGCATAATTAATAATCATGAGTTACTCATTGAAATATTAAATATCTCAATGCAGCAACAACCTCATATGGTGTGAATAAATCAATGGGGCCAAGTCAGAAAAAAGAAGAATCAGCCCCATGCAGATCACATCCTTGATTTCCAGGCTGATAGAAACTATCCAAAGAACTATGCAATCCAAGGAGATCTGGGTGTCATAACTGTCAGCTTCTTGATTACGAAACTTGTTATGGGAAGACAGCAAGCATTGCCTGGCTGCAACAGAAGTAGAATCTATTAGCCACATTTTCACACCGCGGAGTAAAGTTGTAGCATGCTCAAGGCTGCTGGTTCCAGGGTGAGTGCATATTAATGACCTTGATTCCAATTAGTCATGCTTTGCTCCATAAAACTGGCTGGGGATGATTGGAAACAAGATGGGAGCACTGAAGTTATTTGTGAGATGGCATGTTTATTTATCAGAGAACCCTAGGAAGTGACAGCCTCCCAGGTTTTGTCACATTGAAGGAGTTGCTGTTTGCAGTGGTTTTAAGCAAAAGAAACTTGCATAAAACTTATGATCACAGAGTAAACACTTCAGTAATATTAAACCAGAGGCTTAGAAATCCTTAAAAACCCAATGTGAGCATAACAGAGAACATGTTAGTGTATTTTATCACTCCTAATGTTTTATAATAATATTCTCAGCTCTACTCCATCCTGAAATAATCCATAACAGTACCATATCTTACGATAGAGGTCAGCCACCATTTGTATTCTCGGTCACACCAAGCATTCACAAGGGCTTGGATGCGCTGTCTCCCCATGTCTCCCCCCAAATCTCACAAGTTCACCAACACTCTTTAATATTTTGGCAGTCTCATTCCCAAGTTGTGTGAGATCTTGTATGAGAAAGCCGAGAGCTCTCCAAAGTTATGTAAGAATGTAATTATGTCTTTGTTTATTAGATTTGTATTCATTTTTTCATGCAGGAGTTCAAAGTGGCACACATACCACCCCCTCCTATTTTTTTGTATGGTATCTGTGTACTTGAATCTGATCCTCACATGGTTGTCAAACCCACCACGTCATGTTGCCATCACATGATATATTGTGACATTTTTCCCTTTGTGGCGCTGGGGTGGGTGTGGCCTGCGCAAAGGGGTCTTGAAAGGCCTGCATCATTAATCATAGCATTAATGCCACTCTGTAAACATCAGAAACACTCTCCCAAAGGTGTTCTTGCTCCACCAAATTCTGAAAATGGAACAATTCTACCCTACCGCAATCATACCCTTTCTAGAAGTGATGCTTTTTCTAGAGGCATATGGGCATTCCTAATTCTGGCTTTCTATCTCCATTTCTTCTTTTCAGTAAATAAAAGTAGAGAACCGGTTAAGGCAGTGACGGTGAACCTTTTTGTTGTGGTGTGCCAATAGCGTGCACACGCCTGCTGGCACCCACAATGCAACACACACCCTGTGCATAAATGCACAACACCCCCACCCCGCTCCCTCACCTGCACTGCGCATGCATGTGCCTCCCAGCTGATTTTCAGCCCGTTGGAGGCCATTTTCGCCCTCCCGGAGGCTTGAGGGAAGCCTCAGGAACCTCGGGAGGCTGAAAACGGGCCCATTTCGGCATTTCTGGTATTTCCGGAAAGCCCATTTTTCAGCCTTCCGGGACTGCAAAGGCTTCCCTTGAACCTCTGGGAGGGCAAAAATGGTCTTCCCTGAGCTAAGTTTGGCTGGGGCTTGCATGCCCACACAAATGGCTCTGCCTGCCACCTGTGGCACGTGTGCCATAGGTTCACCATCACGGGGTTAAGGCATGAGACTAGAAACCAGGAGTTTAAGAGCTCCAGCCCCATCTTAATTACAAAGCCAGCTGAGTGACCTTGGGCTAGCCACTCACTCTCTCACAATCCAAGGAAGCAAGCAATAGTAAACCACTTCTGAAATCTTACCAAGAAAACTGCAGGGATTTGTCCAGGTAGGCATGAGGAGTCAACTCAAAGGCATAAAAAGCAAAACAAAACCACAAATCAGAAGTTGTGCAGGCAAGATAAGGGTAGGCTACCTGGGAGGAAAAATAGAGGCGGAGGCATCCTGAAATGATTTGGTCTAAGGGAAATGAATCTTGGATGCTTCCTATATTTTCATAGCCTTGCCAGGAGGGAGAAGGCTATTAACTGCCTCCCTGCTGTTTCCTATACAGTGGAGAAGAACGGTGTGAGCTCCAACAGATCAATCTGAATTATTGTGAAAAATTCATAATAATGAGGGTTTTGTTACATAGTTTGAAGGGTTGAGATATGGGCCTGGGCAGGATACCTCTGAATAAGCATAGCCACTTAGAATACGTAACCAACTCTTCAGCTGTTCTGCTATTATTGTAAAGGAGTAGTGATGGTTTCAGTTCTGTCTCTCAGCCTCAGGAACTTTAAGATATGTGGACTTCCAACTCTCATAATTCCCCGCTCAGCAGCATCCACACATCTTACAGTTGCTGAGGGAGGGAGGGGGAGAGAGAGAGAATGAGACTAGATTTATATTCCACCTTTCCTCTAAGAGCTGAAGACAATGCACCAAGTGCTCTCTTCTCCCTTTCCCCGCACAATAAAAATCCTATAAGGTGGGCTAGACTGGCATAGGGACCTGAACCTGGGAACTCTCTACTTCTGATCCCCCATCTTTGCCATTACATCATCCTAGTTGTATTTATTCAGGGTCAGCAATAGAATCTTGCCAAGGAATGCTGCTTTCATAGTGGAAAAGAGAGACCACCCTGGATGAGCATCAACGGCCATTTTCAGAAAGGGAGAAGGGCTTCGTTATTTGGCTTATCCATGGCATCAAGTCATTATTGCATAACCAGCTAGTGAACAGGAAAAGGCTTTGAAGTAATGAGGGACCGTGTTCAGTGTGTGCACCCTTCCCTTAATTGATGTCTCTTTAAACAGCAAAGAGCATGGCCTTTGGTCATCTGTCTCCACTTGAGGTGGCTAACTGTCAATTCTGTTTGGATGTGGGCAGTTATTGAAAAAGGGCTAACTTTCAGAGAGTGAGGGGGGAAGGGAGAGAGAGAGAGCTCAACTAATAGTAGCAAGAAAGAGTCCATGGACAACTGGATAATAGCCTTGGTGGTGCAGGCTATTAAATGCCTGCTCTTAAGATCCAGCTGTCTACAATTAGTGCAGGCTCGAATCCCACCAGGCTCAAGGTTGACTCAGCCTTCCATCCTCTCGGGGTAGGTAAATTGAGGACCCAAGATTGTTGGGGGCAATAAGCTGACTTTGTAAAAATGCCGCTTAGTAATAAGCAGGCATATACAATGGAATGAAGGCTATTGCTGAGCACATTGGGTTGTGCTCCAAACATTGTAAGCTGCCATGAGTCTCCAGAGAAGTGCAGCATATAAATATGAATAAAAATAAAACAAAAACAAAAAACTGAGGAATAATGAGAAAAGTACACATACAAAAATTTAGCAAAAGAAGCTGTAGGTTAGGGGGTAAAATAGCCAGCTGTGAACAAGTATAGAATCTTTAAAAAAAAATTCCTGCATCTATTTTGAAGAGATGAGATTTTGGAAATGTATATATCATAGCCTGCTGACAGCCAAACAATAACAAGTGGATAGTACAAGAATCTTTTGCATAATTTAATCTCTCTCTCTCTCTCTCTCTCTCTCTCTCTCTCTCTCTCTCTCTCTCTCTCTCTCCCTCCCTCCCTCCCTCCCTCCCTCCCCCTGTTTTCTATAGTGGCCAATCTTCATCCAGAGTCCCTATCCCACCCCATCCTTTTCTTAATACATTCTTTCTAGCAATTTAGGAAAGCAATTAAAATGTGAATTTTTCCATTACGTCCCTCTTCTGAGCTTCGAACCATAGGAATGGGAACTGCTGCAAGGCAGTTTTTGCATCTTGTAAACTACAGAGCGAAGAAGAAGTGGATTTGCTACTCACAGATACCCTTTTGCCCCAAAGAACTGATTTCTTAACTTCCTACTCCTTTCACCAGCATTTGACAGGAATTATAGTTAAAAAATATCTGGAGTCTTACTAGTGTGACATGCCCACACAGGTTCTCAATGCTCCTTTTATACTGCAAACCTTTGTGGCATGAGCAGGCAGGGATTCTGTGGGAGTACGAAAGGGATCTTCTTAAGTCTGCTCCTCTCCCCTTCCCTCCCTTCCATTATGATTAAGGTTTCTGCCCCAGCACTGGCCATCATCCTTTCTCCATCAGGTTGCACAGATAGGTGCCCATGTGGCTTAAGCTGGCTCAGGTATGATAGAATCAGAGAGTTCTCTGGTCCTGTCCTGATTCTGGCTGTACAGTTGTGAAACTCTGGTCCTTTCTCCCCATTCAAGTTATTCTTTGGTTGTTGTTTTTTTAAAGATCCCTCAAGAGTAAAAATTCAACACAACAACTTTGGGATCCGCCCGTTTTTGGCACATAGTAGTATAGCTCTGAGGAATGCTCTTCTGCCCCTTAACCATCCACTGGGCAGATCATATTATGGGGTGACTGACTCTTGTTTATTTATTCCCTTACCAATAGTTTTATCTCATCTTCTTACGGATGGAATGCTTTTCTTGCCCAACAGTGTGTTGTTTCAGGCTCTTGTGCATTTAATTCCCTTGGATAGATTCCTTGTGTATATTTGGGCATTTCCAAGCCTAAATTTTGAAGCAAGGTTTTCCCAAGGCACCTTATGTTTTTATGCACCCTAAAAAAGAGTGGAGCGTATAAAATTGTTCTCAATTACTCTTACAAAAGCATTGATTAAAAAGAAAATGCCTCAAGGGAAATTGAAGCTCCACATTGCTTGCTTCTGTTTTGGGAAACTGATAGTTACACTTGAAAATTGCTGGGCTGGAGGGAGAATAAGAGGGAGGGATCCACCAGCCCATGGATTTTTCCCTTTATTTGGGTTTGTCTTATCAGTGAAATGCAGGCTTGCTTATTTTCCTTTGAGTTCTCCCCACCCCCACCCCCAGTGGTGTAACTTCATGTCAATTATGCTTGTAGGACCTATCTAAGGCATTCTGCTGCCTGAGGCAAAGACTGGCATCCCTTTGCCATTTCGATGACAGAAATCATTGGGAGTAGTAGCTGAAGCTTCCTTTGAATCTGGTGTGTTAAGACAGTGCTCTCCATTGTATCTTGGGGCAAAAATCAGGCTAGTTTAGGGGGTCTAGAACAGGCTGCGTGGCCTGTCTTCCACTGGAAATAATAATAAAGTAATTATTGAAACACTATGGCCTCATAGCATCTACTGCCTGAGGCAATTGTTTCACTTGACCTTTACAGTTGGGCCTTTTGGGCTTCCTGCAAGTTGAGGTATATATCTGTCTGTCTGTGCATCCTTCCTCATCTGGCAAGGCTTGTCTTCTCCTCCCTTTTGCCTTTCTTCAGCCTTATCCTCTTTGCCTGCCCCACCCTCTGCTTTAATTAGCTTCCTTGCCCCACCCCGGCCTACTTCAGTAGCCATTAGTTTCCCTAATATTTTACATGAACAAGCAGGTTCTAATGAATTCGTCTCAGATTTTCTTTTCAGCACATTTTGAGGAGAATCTGAATGACAAGGAGATGCTTACTTCCTCAGGAAACTGGGAGAAACTTGTTGAAGAGCCTTAATACCCTTCAACATTCCAAATCCTACTTTGGATTTGAATCGGTTTTTATTTTGGGGTCTTATCAGGAATGAATACTGCATGTCGCATTTTGGTAGATTATTGGTTGGAACCCTTAATGGAAATCTTAATGTAGATAGATGTCAACATCCAGCCACAATTTGGACTGGAACTTCCATTGCTAAGCAGTGCGGTTGTTAAGCGAATCACACCCCACTTTACGACCTTTTTGATGTGGTTGGTAAGTGAATCACATGATTGTTAAGCAAACTGGCTTTCCTCATTGACTTCGCTTTTTGGAAGCTCCCCAAGAAGGCTTTAAGTAGTGATCACATGACCTCAGGGACTGTTGTGATTAGCCAGCAGCAGGTGTGGACGGCTGAGAAGAGTGAGGACTCAGATGAGGGGCCAGGACCATTAGGGAGTGGACTGCTGCCTTCAGAGATTGTGGGGGCTAGCAGCAGCGATTAGCAGGTTCCCAGGAGCCTGTGCCAAGTGTGCATGCTGCAAGATTGCTCGCAGGAAAGAGCAGCTGCAGTAGCACAGGCGACTCGGGAGTAAGGCTGCAAGGTAATGGCCACTCCTTCAAGAAGGTAAAAGCCAGCTGTGAAGCAAACGTTCTTTGCAGGAAGCAAAGATGATTTGAAACTCAGCCTCGTGGACATTACAGTATCTTAAGTTGGTATTTGAAGACTCTTGTGTTGTGATATATTTTTATCTGTTATTCTTGGCAGACTTGCACAGTTTTGGCAAAGCTTGTGCTTATCAAAGTTAATTAAGTTTCGGTTTAATTCTTTTTTAACTATTTATTTATTATGAATGTATGTTTTTAGCTGTGAGCCACCCCGAGTCTTCGGAGATGGGGCGGCATACAAGTCCAATAAATAAATAAACAAATTAGTTTGCAGCAGCCTTTTAACCAGGGATTCATAAGAATCATTAAAAGGTTTCTGTTCCCTTTGGTTCGTGTTTGTTTTATTGGGAAAGGGTTTGGGTCAGAACAGGGACACTACAATCACCATAACACAGACTGATTGCCATATGCCCAAATTTTCATCATGTGACTGCAGGGATGCTGCAGTGGTCCTAAGTGTAAGGACTGGTTATAAGTCACTTTTCCAGTGCTATCCTAACTGAACGGCCATTAAATGAATAGTCGTAAGTCTTGGGCTACCTGTTCTAGGGGAACTTTTCTTTTTTTATGTTTGGATAGAAAATGAGGGAATAAGTGGCTTATGTGACATACATGTGCTTCCTCTTATCCTTTTTCCACTGCAAGATATTAAGAAGTCATTGCTAACAGCTCAGCTTAATAATAGTAGTAATTGCTGCTATAGTTTGGTTTTTCATGTGCCTGTAATTAGGAGCAGTACAAATTGATAAAATATATTGTCAAAATTAATACATCTCATATAAACCAACTGATGACCGTAACTGAAATATAAAGTCTCAATAACCTGAACAGGCAATAAGATTTAAAACACTCATTAAAAGCTGCTGTAAAATAGCAATATCTTTCTTCATAAAGAATTAATTCTGAAACCAGTTTCACAAAGGCCCATAACGCATAAACATTTTTATCATCTGTTTATATTTTGATAGACCAGACTGCAACCATAATTCTGCTGGAAGCTGATTGCAGAGAACAAGGGTTGGATGGCTCTCCACTGTGACATGGCTATTTTAGTACACAAGGTGTCAGTCAGTCCTGGTTAGATAGACAGGTCAAGCATGCAGTCTCACAAACTACAAGCTGATAGTTAGATGTGACCGTGCAATAAGTTGACACATACAACTTAAACTGGCATCTTTCATGAAGGTAAGAATTGGTTTTAGAGAGGGATATGGATAATTGGACCCTTGAAAGTGCAGAACGGTATGAACTGTGCTATTCTAAACAAAGATTGATGGTGGAAAAAAGTAGCATGCAATCTGACCAACAGTCTACTGTAGTATTCCAGAAATAAAATTATTAGAATATGAACCAGCTGGTTTGCCATTTGCTGTGATGAGAAATCAGTGGATCTTATGAACATTTGGTAAATAAAAATTACAGACTTTAGTGGCTTAATCAATGAAAGGCTTTGAAGAAAGCCCCTTCAAGTTTAGACTTCAAGTTTCCAGGGCCATGGAAGTGGCCCACAATTTACAGTCCTGAAAACAGAAAGAGGAATGGAAAGAGGAATGGATGGACAATCAGGATAGACCACAACTATTTCTCTCTTGCCCAAATTGAGTTTGAGAAAGGATACATCCTTTCTTAGATCTCACTAAGATATTCTAGGAAGACATTCTCATTACTATGTTGTGAATGTCATCCCACCCTTAAAGCGTAAAATTCAAAAAGAGCTTTTATCTTTCAAAGGCTGAAAAAGTAAGGCAGGAAGAAATAAGCCTTTTAGCCTGTTGGAACATTTGGAATTTTGGGAAATAGTTGTTGGGGCTCTCACAACCTGGCTACCATAGAAGGGACTTATCTATAGTCAAACTTGTGAGGATTATCAATTACAGCACACTCATTTATCAGAATGCAAACAATTGAGGTTTAGTCTCCTCACTTTCCCATTTTTCCTGGGCCATTTCTCCAGATTCTTCATGCTTTGGGAGGATGGGGACTGGCAAACTGTAGAAAGTAAGATGACTTTACCTATCTGTTGCCTAGGGAAAAGGCACTACAGCATTTTTTAAAAATTCCATCCATTTTGGAAGCTCCTCAGACAGATGCTCTTTACTATAAGAAAGAGGTGCAGGTACAGCTCAATCAAACGTGCAAGATTCTGTTACTGTAGCCAATCTCACTAAAAGTAGTTGGAGATATCCCATGAAGTTGATTTCATGGTCTGGTCTAGCTGGACTAATACAAACCTCTGAGCAAATCACTGAACTGCACCTACTCACCGTGTTCACATTGTATGAGTGCCCAAGGAACCATTTTGATGTCTGGAGACTTTATTATAAGATGGTAGAAACTGGCACCTCATTCTGCAGCAGGCTGGCCTCCCTTTTTTCCATTAAGAAATCTTTTTTAAAAAAGTTATATGAAGTCAGGAATCTGGGAGACTGCAGACACACCATTACTAGACCAACATATGTATTAAGGAAAAATGTCTTATGTCCAAGTATTAAGAGAAAGTCCTTGCTAGGGTAGATCTTTTAGATAAATCATTGCTTTATGTTTCCTTTGGGTGTAGTCTGTAGCAAGCCCTGATCATCACTGTGGCACAGTGTGACACCACAGTGCCTTGTGTGTGGGGCTAAACTTGATTTGCATGTGGAACCTTAGCTTTATTTTTAAAAACAGATGCTTCATCCACCAAAGTAAGACATCGTATATCCTTTACATGCAGGGAAACTGGAAATCAGCATGGTCTTTCTTGATGCCATTTGTGTCAGAACAGATTCAGAAAAATCTCCTGGTGTTTCCACCAGGATGACAAGGAATGTGGATAAAGAGCTGCCACTGCCATCCAAACAGCTGGCAATCTATTAAAAAACCATTCCCTCTCCCCCATGGAATCTTATTGGCATTTGATGTTGTTCCAGCAGAACATATGGAGATGGAAATAAGGCTAAATGCAACCCCTGCCTGCTTCTCTCCAGTTGCCAATCTCAAGCCAGCTCTTTTTCTCATTCTGATTTAGCTAGCAGTTTACAGGGCATGGGGTTTTCAAGGCTTCTCTTTGGTCTAACATGTTACTCCTGGCACACCAAGCTGAGTGAAATAATATAAGCACATGTTACAAAAGAAATCCAGAAAGGAGCAATTTGAAGCAGCCATACCTGTACTGTGGCTTGCCTAGAATTAAAGATTCCAATAATACGGGATAAATGGGAGCAGTACAAAGTTGGTAGCCATGATTTTCAAGTTGATCAAGTGTGGGCCATTAAACCCTTGAGATTTTGGCTGAATTACAACCCTTAGCAACTCTCATCATTGCCCATGTTGGCAGCAGCTTCTGGGAGCTGTAGTGTAACCATACTGGGAAAACTGCAGATATCTCATTTCCTTAGTTTTAGTAGACTATTCGCCTTCTGGCAAGAATTGTAACTCTGAGAAGATGTCATTTCTGTTTTAAAGAATTGTCTTTGAGTGATAGCTTTTCTTTATTCTGGAATGAACTGATCTAGCATTTCTCAAAGGTCTGAAAAAGCACCTTTTATATTGGAATTCTGTGTGCTGCTTAAATTGAATTGATCCAATCGATCAATTGATCAACCAACACTTTTGTTATTGCTCGATGCCATTAGTATTCATCTGCAGCTGTGCACCATAAGTAAATGTGTGTTTTCTACCACATACATAACTCTGGAGGTAGTTCAAATAAAGACATGGATGAAACATTGATAAGAAAGAACTGGAGAGTAGCTGTTTACTTTTACCATGCCTCCAAATTGTTCCCTGCAATTATTCTAACCCCAAATATTTGTTCTTCACCCTAGCCAAGCTTATTCTAATATTGGGGACTTAGCTACAAGGAAATGTGTTGAGGGATATTGTGCAGGAAAATATCGATGGGTCAGAGGGAAAAATCATATTCTCCATACCTGGGCTGCTAGATGGCAGTAAAGAAATTAGTAATATGCTGCTATAGGCTTTCATGACCAGCACCAATGAATTCTACCCATCTAGGCAGGGCTTCTATCAGATATCATTTCTCTTTGGGTTTTTTTTTCAAACTGGAGGTTCACTAGCTTTCTTGGACTCACGTGACATGGACCAATCAGAGATCAGCTTGCCAGATTCAAATTTAAGCCCAGTCAGCCCAGTTCCGTTGCCTGTTACCTGCCAAGAGGTACATCACAAAGCAGCTCACCCTGCCTCCGAAGCTGCCAGCTATAGCTGCTAGTGAAACACCAGCACAAAAGAAAAGAAGATCATGGCCGTTCAGCTACAAAACTCATCCCTGCTTCAAATTAGTAATCTTTAATTCTGTTTCCTTCTAGTGGTAGCCCAGAATTTTGCAGCCAAGAAACGGTAATTCAAAATACAGTTAAATGCGTATAAACCCAGATTTGATTAGAACTAACAAAATCACCTGGTTTGACTTATTTATTTATTTATTTATTTATTTATTTATTTATTTATTTATTCGACTTATATGCCCCTCTCCAAAAGGACTGGCTCACAGCTAAAAATACAACAATAAATAAATTAATTAAAAGTATATTAAACAAGTTAAGCTGAATTGAAAATTAAAACCCATAGTTAAAATAGGACCAACCCCAGAGAATCAGCACAGCCCAGATTGTAAAAAGAGCCAAGTCTTCAAATCATGGCGGAAGGTGCGAAGATCGGGGGCCAGGCAAAGCTCCAGCGGAAGAAGATTCCACAGAGTGGGAGCCACAGAGTAGGCCCTCCCGGTGCCGCCAAGCGACATTGAGTGCAGACAGCACCCGAGGAGACCCCGTCTGTGAGCCCATACAGGGCAGTTAGTATTTGATGTTGGGAGGAGCCGTTCTCGTAAATAACCTGGACCCATGCCATGCTGGGCTTTGAATGTTAATACCAGAACCTTGAATCTCACCCGGAGGGCAACCGGAAGCCAATGCAGGTCGCACAGGAGGGGTGTAACATGGGAGTATCGGAAGCTCCCATCACTACCCGCGACGCCGCATTCTGCACCAGCTGAAGCCTCCGAGTGGTGCAAGGGCAGTCCTAGGTAGAGAGCGTTACAGTAGTCGAGTCGGGAAATAACGAGCCTGAGTGACTGTCGCAGGGCATCTCGGTCCAGGAATGGGTGTAACTGGCGAACCAGCGGATCTGGGCAAAGGCCCCTGGCCACGGCCCCACCTGCTCCTCCATTTGAGCCATGAGTCCAGGAGGACCCCCAGGTTCCGTGCCCTGTCCACGGGGGCAGCACCTCCTCCCCATGACCAAAGATGGAACATCCAAACTGGACCGAGATGTCGGTATGCACAGCCACTCTGTCTTGGCTGGATTGAGTCGAAGCATGTTCCTGTCCATCCAGATCCGTACCGCCTCCAGACAACGGGACATCACAGAGAGAGCATCACTGATGTGGCCTGGGGTGGAGATGTATAACTGCGTATCATCAGCATACTGATGATAACTCACCCCAAAGCCTTATCAGTCTCAAATCAGGTTGTTTCTTCAATTTTTGAATCTGCTTCAATGGAGTGATTCAATCAAAATTAAGCAAATTCAAGCAGGTCTTTTAATTCTATCCAATGTTACATGTGTTCTGCCCTGCCACTTTCCCACCTATTTATGTTGGGGGGAGGAATTGGGTCCCCTTTGCCTTACAACATTGAATTCAAGTTTTTACAGTTTATCACTGAAACTTTTTAGAGAAAGATCTGCACTGATTATTATTCATATAAAATATAAAAAAGGTGGTGCTCGGAGTTGGAAACCAAGTTTTCTTTGTCTAGTGATGGATTGGCCTTGGGCTATGTGTAGTTTATGTGCCAGGATGAAATTGCTATCTTCCACAAAAGCACTGAAATCAAGAGGAAGCACAATGGAGATTGATAGGCCTCATACCTTTTGAAGGCATCTGGTTATGCACACAGAGGAATTTGCTGTGGAAGGAATTGTCTTTGCATCTTTCAGAGCCGTCAGAAATATTCAACTGCTTTCTGCCTTTAGAGGCAAAGATAATAGACATGGCTCTTTATTCCTTGTGACTTTTCCAGACACAGGATTCTACATGTATAGACATCTAATTTAGAAATTGAATTTCTTGAGCTGGTTGTTCTGCAAGAGAGAAAGAAAATATTTTAACTTCTCTGCACCAGCTGAAAACACCAGCAAGCTCAGTAATACCTTTTCATGCACTTAGCTGCCTTTACAATATTAATTTATGTGCATACTTCAGGTATTCTCACATTTTGCAGTAGCATGATGCCTTAAAATAATAAATGTGTCCCCTTTATGAATAAGCATGAATAATAATGATATACACAAATAACTAAACCATGAATATTATGACTGACAGATGGCTTTGATAAATGACCAGAAGTATAGATTTGGCCATCTCTCAAAACTCTCCCTAGAATTTGCTTCCCAGTTCATCTAATTAAGTCCACACTGACTAAGCAAGAAGAAGTCATGATATTATTCCAACATTGCATATACTGAAACTTTGAAAAGTCACAATGGCCTTTACTCCCTCCTTTGTTTGGGAAAGCCCTCCAAGCTTGTCCAGACAAAACTGGAACAAGTTTTGTGTGGTCTAACCTCTCTGCAAATTTGCAGTCCCATATTTTGACTCACACTTTGAAAAAAAAATAGAGAAGGAGAGGGAGGGAGGGGGGAGGAGAGAGAGAGATCCAAGTAGGAAATTATTTAAAAATACTATGGTTTGAAGCAATATAGTATTTTGGCTTCATCCTGCTGGGTTTTGAGAGAAATGCTGAACAGAACAGAACAGAACAGAACAGAACAGAATAGAATAGAATAGAATTCTTTATTGGCCAAGTGTGATTAGACACAAAAGAATTTGTCTTGGTGCATATACCCTCAGTGTATATAAAAGAAAAGAGTCAATATTCAAAAGGTACAACACTTAATAATAGTCATAGGGTACAATAAGCAATCAAATCATACTAGGAAACAGTCAATATAGATTGTAAGGATACAAGCGACAAAGTTACAGTCATACAGTCATAAGTGGGAAGAGATGGGTGAAAGGAAGGATGGGAGGATTAATAGTAATAGTAATGCAGACTTAGTAAATAGTTTGACAGTGTTGAGGGAATTATTTGTTTAGCAGAGTGATGGCATTCAGGAAAAAACTGTCCTTGTTCTAGTTGTTCTCGTGTGCAGTGCTCTATAGCGTCATTTTGAGGGAAGGAGTTGAAACAGTTTATGTCTGGGATGTGCGGGGTCTGTAAATATTTTCACAGCCCTCTTTTTGACCTGTGCAGAAAAGAGGTCCTCGATTGAAGGCAGGTGGGTAGTAATTGTTTTTTCTGCAGTCCTAATTATCCTCTGAAGTCTGTGTCTGTCCTGTTGGGTTGCAGAACCAAACCAGACAGTTATAGAGGTGCAGATGATAGACTCAATAATTCCTCTGTAGAACTGGATCAGCAGCTCCTTGGGCAGTTTGAGCTTTCTGAGTTGGCGCAGAAAGAACATTCTTTGTTGTGCTTTTTTGATGACAATTTTGATGTTAGGTGTCCATTTTAGGTCTTGAGATAATGTATGAACTGGTTCCATTGTGTGTCCAGGTGATAATACAGAAGTCTCTTGCAACAATGGTTCAGCAAACCATTAAGTGCATGGTTTGAATAGAGGATAGACTACATAGTAATACCACAAAGCAAGGTAGCTGTTCCTCTCCATTCATCCTAAGATTTGCTACAGGTCTTCACAATATTTACCATTCTTTCCCATGTAGAATAGACTTTTCAAGTAGTAGTTGCTTGAATAAAACCAAGAAGATGGTCCAATCCTCTGAACACCCTTTCCTTCTTAAACTGTTTGTGCTGCTTTATAGATGCTTTTCATTTATGGACATTTCTGAATTGTATTATTTGGTTCAAGAGCTGTCCATTAGCATTACTAATGGAGCCTCTGTGACACAGTGGTTAGAGTGCAGTATTGCAAGCTACTTCTGCAGCCAGCTGCCTACAATTTGGCAGTTCAAATCCCACCAGGCTCAAGGTTGACTCAGCCTTCCATCCTTCCGAGGTGGATAAAATGAGGACTCAAATTGTTGGGGGAAATATGCTGACTCTGTAAACCACTTAGAGAGGGCTGTAAAGCACTATAAAGCGGTATATAAGTCTAAGTGCTATTGCTATTACTCCATTATATTACTATAGAGCATTCACTAGATCACAATTATAAATTTTGATATGGCTAGAGAAAAATTAAAGACTTTTGCTGAGGTGAAGTTTTTAGTCTCTCCATTCTCTCTGTCTTTCACACATTTATTCAACCTTATCCTAAACCTCAACTATTTCTAATGTTTCAACCAGTCTATGTTGAACATTTAAGAAGAAGTGGCTGGAGATGAACCACTTCACTGGTCAATCTTCAACTCTCTTCCCTGGCCTGAGACATTTGTCGAGATGGATAGAATATGATCACAAGAGTAGTCATTTTCATACCTTTTCTTTTCAACTCAATCCCAGTTCCCTCAGTTCCTCAAACCTCTATAATGAGCTTCGAATGGGTAATAGATGAGTGTTTCAGGAAAGCCATACAAAGACCACTGAATTTGTATGGAGGCAGTGAGTTCCCATGAATGTCTAAAATCATTTCAAATGTTATATTTCATGAATATACAATTGAACATTCCATGACCAATTATTCTGCAGGGCTGTCATATGTGAAATATACTATATATAGTGGGTTTCAAGACAAACTAAGACACTAAGTAATGAATCTATACAAATGGGCTATAAAGTCATTAGGAGTCTAGTTTAATATGCAGAAATTTTACCTTGTTTATATGTATATATCAAGTGTTGTTCATTTTTTCCCTTAAGACACAATAAGTTCTCATATTCTGATGCCTATTTTATAGGTTTTAATATGCAATACAAAGATATGTGCTTGTTTTTCATTCATAGAAAACCAGTGAGGTAGGCCCTGGATCATTTAACAAGCTTCATAACTGAAGATTTAAACTTGTTCTTTTTCCCTGTATCAATCTGAAACTCAAAACATTTTATCATCTTAGCTATCTAGGGTACCAAGCAGAAAACAGTCGTATTGTTCGCTTTGCAAATCGTGGTGTCTCTGAGGTGGGAAGCTCAGAATTGGTGGAGAGGGGAGGGAGAGAGATTTATAATTTATACCAAAACAATATTTCCTGTCTCTGCAAGTATGTCCAGAAGAACAGGGTGAGCATACTGTATTGCCTGTTTTTGACAAACAGCCCTTCTTGCAGAGAGTCTGTGCTCTGGTAGCACAATCCACAAGTGAAATAGCATAGCTGAACGTATGGTCCCCCATCCTCCAATATTTTTCTTATATGCCAAACTCTGCTGGCAAAACAATTTTTGCAATTGCATCAAAATTCAACATGCCAAAGAATAGCCAAAGACCCTGTTTTTGTAGGAATGGAGTTTCAATCATTAGGAAGCAATAGTGAGAATGTGCAGGATTGTGTGTTAGGTAATACAATTGTTCCTGCACCACCTGGCTATGGTCCCTCCTAATTGCAGATTCAACCTCTGCCTGAGACTACTCCTTTTACAGAGGGGCCTTGTCTAACTATTTGAGCACACAGCTATCAAACACGTGGCAAAAAGAGAAGGTGGCATGCTAAAGTCTAAATTCAGTATGAGAATGCATGCAGTATATTAATTATGATGGGAGAGCCATGGGGTCAAATATTAAAATGCCCATAAATCTCTAAGATGGCTTGGGCTTAATTGCTTCCAGCTCAAAGCTTCATGAGCCATAAATTATTTGATTATGTGCTATGAAGTTGGTGTTGACTTCTTGTGACTACTTAGATTTTTTTTCCCCATGATGATCTGACCCTAATTTGGTCGTTCAGGTCTTCCAGAATGCAATCCATCTTCTTGGCTGCTGGTTGTCATCATTTTCTCTTTCATTCCACTTTTTCCAGCATTAGGGTCTTCACTGGGAAGTAGGTCTTCACATAACATATCCAAAGTAGGATAATTTGAACCTGGTCACTTGTTCCCTGAGTGAGAAATCTGGGTTGATTTGTTCAATGATCCATTTGTTTGTTCCCTGAGTGTCTATTCTTAGAAGTCTTCTCCAATATCAACATTTAAAAGCATCAATACTTTTCCTACTCAGCTTCTTCAAAGTCCAGTTTTTGCTTACATAGAGTTTCACAGAGAATACTATGATGTGCGCAGTTCTGATATTTGTAAATATAGACACAACACAGCATTTACATTTCTTTTCCGAGACCTTAATGTTTGCTCTACCAAATGTAGTCTGCAGTGTACTTCTTGATTGCTTGTTCATTTAAGATTGATAGTTGATTATAAAAAGTAGAATCTATCCAGCACTTCAAGATCTTCATTGTCAATTTTAAGGCTGGTTGTTCTCCCTGTTATTATTTTGGTCTTCTTTATATTTAGCTATAATTTCATTTTATCACTTTGCGGGTTATTGATGTTTCTTCCTCCAATTTTAAAGCCACATTCATTTTCTTCTAGTGTGGTTTCTTTTAATATACAGTACATTCAATATATAGATTGAAGGGGAAAGTATAGAGCCTTGCCATACTTCTTTGCCAATCTGGAGCCAGTCTACTTCAACATATTCTGTGGCTCCCAAACCTGCATATAAATTTCCATTAAGATTTTGAGATGCTTCAGGATTCCCATTTTCTAAGCACATTCCACAGCTTGATATGATCAATAGAATCAAAAGCTTTTCTATAATCAAAGCACATTCTGACTTATTTTTAGTACTCTTTGGCTTTCACAATTACCCAGCATCAGCAACAATGTCTCAGCATTTTCTAAAGCCAGATTGAACATCTGGCATCTTGTTTTCCATGTAGAGCTCTAATCTATGTTGGATGATCCTAAGCATTATTATGTTAGCATTGAAATTAAGGATACTCGTCAAAGGTTGGAACATTCAGTTAAAGCTCCTGTTTTGGTATTGAATATGAATGTGTCACCCCCAAATAGTCATTCTTCCTGAGGAGAAGTAGAATACTTTTCAATGGCATCTGGCAGATGCTAAAAATATTAGCCTATAGGGAATTCTGAGTGAAGCCCAAATACTTCCAAGAAGACAATTGGCTTTTCTCAGAATAAGTTCCCTATTGCCATTGGTTGCCCTCATACAGTCTTGAGAGAAAAACATATGCAGTGATTTCATGATATCTGCTCTGAGTAAACAATTGATCAATTCTAGATTTTGCCTAAGATTATTTTTATGGAACAGTTGAGCAATCAAATCAGTTCCTCCATCCCTTTAATAAAAGATTGCTTGGGAAACTGGCAAAACTCAAAACATAAACAAGGCGAAATCATAAATATCAGTTCAAGTTGAATTAATCTTTTGCGGTCTTTATGGTCATATCCAGCTAGTTTTCATAACAGAAATATGAAGTTTGTAACTTTGGGGGGTGTCAGTGTGTCTGTTTAGTCTAGAGCCCTACTATCATGCTGAGGGATTTCTGATTATTTAAAGCAGTGGTTCTTAACCTTTTTGAAAGAATTGCCCCCTTGAGCCATTGAGGAAGTTGTCATCGGCCCCCTCCCCCAACATAACCGCCCCCCTGCCACCTCTTAGCATCCCCAAGGGGGCCAGCAGAGGAGCGCTAAGAGGCGGCAGGGGGGTGGCACATCGAACTCAGCTGCAGCAGCATGTAACGTGCCACTGCTTCCGCATTGGAGGTGCCGGCTCTGGAGCAGTGCTAGTCAATGGGTGAACCTGCAGGGCCAGCCGGCACTTTGAACGTCCCCGTCGCCTCTTAGCACCCCTCTGCCGACCCCCTTGGGGATGCTAAGAAGCAGCAGGGGGGCGTTCGAGGCGCCGGCCCTGCAGGCTCACCCCATTGACTGTTGTACCGCACCTGAACCAGCACCTGTCCATCCATCCATCCAAAAGGTCTGTTTGTTTGCCTGCCTGCCTTCCTGCCTATCTACCTACCTGTCTGTCTTTTTGTCTACGTACCTACCTACCTATCTACCAATATAGATCTCTCTCTCTCTCCCAATATATCTCCCTCCATCGCCCCCATATCGTCCCCCTTCCATTCCTTCACCCCCACGTCGCCCCTTTTCGTTCCATCGCCCCTGAAAAAAAATCACCCTTGGGGGCAATATCTCCCAGGTTAAGAACCACTGATTTAAAGTATGAGGAGAAAAAAAATATTCAACAGAAAGATAGAAGTAGAATTAATACATTGAAAATTACATTAAAATAGAATTATTATCCAACCATCAGTTAAATTATTATTTTAAATCACATGTAGACTAAGATAACATTTTTTGAAACAGTTTGGAAGAAAAAAGTATCCAAAATAAATACAACTTCTATTTAAACAAACATATACTATAATGTAATAGATATTCTGAAAAGATTTATGACTTTGAAAAATCAGGGTGACTTTGAGCTATTTATTAAAGACAAATATAGCTTAAAGCATAAGTATATAACAAGGAATAAATTAACCTTACAAGAATACTAATTTAAAAAATTGTGGGTCTAATAATTTCATCACATAAGTTATGAAAGTTAAATCATAAAAGCACCACTTAATTTTTTTGAATATTATTAAATGAAGTTCATATAATAATAGTGGTTCCTAAACTGCAGAAAAAATGGAAAAATTGGAAATATTAGAGAGTCAATTTGGTCTAGTGCTTAAGGCAACAGGATAAAAAGCAAGAGTAACCATGAGTTCAAGTCCCACTTTAGCCATGCAAGATGGCTTGGTAACTTTGGCCCAGTCACTCTTTCTCAGCCCAACTCACCTCATCTGTTGTGAGGAAAATAGAAGGAGGGAGATAGTTGGCTATGTTGGCTGTCTTGAATTATTTGTAAGAATAATAAAAGCAGGCTATAAATAAAAAAAATCTTTTGAAATGTGAATTATTTTGCTATGGTTTCTACTAACTTACAAATTCAATATTAGGGCTATTATAATTGAAAAAAGAGTTATTAAAGTTAGACAAAAGATGACATTCAAACACATTTTGTGGAAGAATGAGGAACCTGAGTAAAGAATGCAATGAATAGTTTCAAGGGAGTTTTGCAATTCTCCAGATAAATTATGAATTAAAAGCAATATAGTTGGTTAAATTAAACATACAAAATATAATTGAATCCAATTTTATACTATAAAATACTGTACACTGTCAGGAGCAGGTCTTTGGGAAAATTATTGATGAGTTAAAACCAAAAAAGGAAATTATTTTCATGCATGAAGGGCTAGATTTAAAAAGATCAATGTTCTCCTCAGATTCCAGAGCTCTCTCTGGTATACAGGGCAATTGTTATGCTGGATTCTTGTCTTCTTCCTCTTGCAACCACATTCCTCAGTGATGCCTCCTTAAGAAATTGAAAAAAATGCTGGGAGACTAGAGAGAAGAGAGCTAAAAAGAACGATGAAGCTTCACAATATATAGAGAGATAATAAAAGGTCATGACAGTACTCACCACAGGGGTCCAGCATGGCCTACAGAAAGTGGGACTAAAATTAGCCATAGCCGTTCCATAGTTACAAAGGGAATCAAGCAAACTTCAGGAATTTTGTTATAGTGATATGGTTTGGGAAAAGGGTCTGCTTTGTTGTAGATGAGGGGAGAAAGATAGGTAGACAGTGCTTACTTAGGATGGAAAAAGTGCGGTGCCATGTTTCAGAGACAATAAACCCAGACCATCCTGTACCCATTCAGGATGTCAGGGGGCTTCGGTGTTCAAAAACATTGTTCCACTTTATGTTTTCCAAAATTTGTCATCTGCTTTACAATCAAGAGTAAGAGTGAAGGGTAGAGCTGTTGTTACCAAGAACAGACTTCCTGAGCAAAAAGCCAGGGACAATGATTCTGCAAAATAGTTCAGATGTAATGTATCAAGCTCAGAACATAGTCAATGAGGTAGAGATGGACCATTTACAGTTTGACATGTTTAGCATCCAAAGCACATTATACACCTTCAGCCTGCATATGAAATTGCAGTTTATTCTTATGGGGGAAACCCATTTCCATTTTCACAAGACGCAGAATGAAGGCAGGTAGTAACAAAATGACTATCAAGGAGGAGATTTAATTATTTAATTTATTAATCCTCTTCGGAGCATTTGAGGATATTTTGAGTAGGACCATTTTCTGGCAGCATGTAGATTACCAATTGGCACATTGGAACCATGCAGATGCATTGGGGTTACAGTTTCCAGATTTTTCAACCAGCACCTAACTCTAGGCTTGGGAAAACCTGTTCCAGAACATTGTATCATTCCAAGATATTTAGAACTGGAGGCTGGATGAGGATGTCCATTAGTGAAATCTTCCATGGTCAATGGGACAGACTGCTAAAATAAACTTTGATGCTATTGCTACCAGGAATGGAATGGAATGGAATGGAATGGAATGGAATGGAATGGAATAGAATAGAATAGAATAGAATAGAATAGAATAGAATAGAATAGAATAGAATAGAATAGTGGAAATATAAAAATGGAACATTGGAATGGAATGGAATGGAATAGAATAGGGAACTTAAAGTAAGTATAACAATTGAATATAAACAATAAATAATGAGCACAGCTTAAATGGGTAAAAATTAAATGGGCCTTTAAGAAAGAAAGCAATTTTAAAAGGGCATGTTTAGTGATCATGAGGTATGGGTATAATGGTAAGTTGATAATTAACATAAATTGATAAATGCTGTTACAATGTATTATCACTTAAAAAAATTACAGGCTTGTCTGGATTGCAGAATTTCATATGGAGGCAGAAAAGGAGCCATGCAATCTCAACAGCCTGTAATTTGTCTCAATTTCAACCCAGCTAGCAAATATTTACAAGAATGAAATGTGTAGCATTGACTGATGCAAGCTGGGAGAGATAAGCTGAAAGAAATGACATCTTCTCTGATGGAGGAGCTTACCTGTCTTGGATGGTTTTATTATTACTATTATTGAAAGTATTTTTTTATGGATGCACAGTAAATAAAACAAATTTTAAACTTACAAATATTAAAAAAATAGAAAACAGACAACCACAAATGAACTAAAAATACAAATTAAGAAAGTAAAGAAACAAAAAGAATCCATATACTTATCATTAATAATTGAAATACATTAATAGCTGCTATAAGATAATACTAAGTATTTTAAAATATCACAAATGGCAAATCTCTGCCGTAACAACACATATTGCTGCATCTTTTGATTAGTAGAAAATATTACCTTTTCTAAAACAGATAAATCACACATTTCAGACAACTTATTCCTTGACATTTTGAATGATGTAACAACCCACCCCCTGTTCTAATTCCAAAGCTTTGTTATGTAATTCAACATTACATTAAGATCTTTAACATTTAAAGATTTTTCCATAAATCTACTAATATATGCTATCATACTAAATGATAACATATCACTATCATTGGGTCAATAAACAGTCAATTTTTTACACTTCCAGCTATTTACATAGGAATATCTATAAAAACATACATCAAACCAGGGGAGGGATTCAAATTTTTTAACAACCGGTTCTGTGGGTGTGGCTTAGGTGGTGGGCGTGGCTTGGTGGTCATGCGACCAGGTGGACATAGCTTGGTGGTAATATTATTGGCTGGGCGTGGCCAACTCAATATCACTCACATTGAGGCATGCATCTCCTTGCCTGGCCTCTCATGACTGTGGAGATGCTGCAACAGTTATAAGTGCGAAAAACGGTCATAAGTCACTTTTTTCAGTGCCATTGTAACTTTGAATGGTCACTCCACACAAGCAAAGTACCAGCAAAGGAGTGGGAAAAAACTCCAGAGAGTTCCTGAGACAGGAAGTCTAGTCCTGCCAAGAATGTAATAAGGGTTAATGGAGAGGCAGTTTCTGTAGGCAACACCAGAATATTTCCTTCCTGTCTTCCTTACAGGATTAGGCCAGTAATTTCTTCTAACAACCGGTTCTCTGAACTGCTTAGAATGTTAGCAACCGGTTCCAGCGAATAGGTGCGAACTGGTAGAATCCCACCCCTGCATCAAACAATAGTATTCACTTTAATAACATTACTTTTAATCCCACAACATAAAGAACTGTTAACTCATCTTTTAGAATCCAATTCAAACCTTTCTAAAAGTTTCAATATATTTATTTCCACATATTTAAAAAATCTTTAGGGTATATAAATCTCCAGATATTTAATGTATTCAAAACAAAAAATCACAAAACCCATCTCTCTACATACCGTAGCTGTATTGATATTTAAGAGGTCAAGGGAAGTTAGCAAGCTTTATCCCCAGTTACTCTTAGAGTATAGGATACTTTCCAAAACCTTTATAAAATTAGAAAGAGAAAGAAATATTTCACATGCTAATGTATAGACAGGCAGACATTTAGAAATAATGGCCATAATCTAAATTAGCAACACAGTGTATAGGAAGTCCTCGACTTACAGCAGTTCAGTTAGTGATCGTTTGAAATTAGAACGGCACTGAAAAAAATCAACTAAGGACCATTTTTCACACTTAACAACCTTGCAGCATCTCCCTGGTTATATGATCAAAATTCAGATGCCTGGCAACTGATTCACATTTATGATGGTTGCAGAGTCCCAGGGTAATGTTATCACCGTTTGTGACCTTCAGACGAGCAAAGTGAATGGGGAAGCCACATTCACTTAACAACTGTGTTACTAAATGAATAACTGCAGTGATTCACTGAACAACTGTGGCAAGAAAAGTTCTAAAATGGGGCAAAACTCATTTAACAACTGTCTCACTTAGCAATAGAAATGTTGGGCTCCATTGTGGCCATAAGTCGAGGACCACCTGTATTTCACAATACTGCAGAAGACTGTGGCCCTTTGACCAATGAACCAACTTCTCACGCTCTTGTCTTGATGTGAAAGGTCAATAGACATCTCTAAGGATGCTCATTATTTCCTTTTTTATACTCTGTTTTTTTTTGTACAATGGACCAGAATGAGCTATCTCTCCATTACAAGATTATGCTCAGTAAAATAAGAGATGACTACACTATTACAAAGGTATAGACATATAAAAGTAGTTTCCTTCATGTTGCGCATGACTCCTGCTGAGTTTACAGACATGTTCATGAAATTAACTGGGCAGCAAACGGGAAGTGATTTGCCATTGTTTTATATAATCCTGGGGTTCCCTGGGTGTCTCTCATCAAAATATTAATCGGACCTGAACCCATTTAGCTTTGGAGACCAGAGAAGTTCAACCAGATGCTGCCACCTGCTGAGTCACTATAACCGGATCTGAAGTCATGTTTTTTTTTACCATTGTATTCTCTATCTGACTTGAACAACCGACAGTCTAGACAAGGCTCACACCATAATAGAGGTCATTCAAGAAACCATCCTGAAGCCTGGCTTTATACACCCAGAAAGATAAATCAGTAAAGTGTGTTGAGCCATTGCAAAGAAGTGGTGACATTTATACCATTCACCTATTTTGACAAAAATGTGTGAGAGAGGAAGTGTACATATTCTGCAGGAAAAGAAACCAACCGTTTTCCCTGAACTGCCTGTATCCTGCCTGAAGGGACTGTTTTATTGTTATTTATGAAAGGAACAAAGGTTTGCCCTTTAAAGGCCAAGAAAGTAATTTCACAGGACAATTCAAAGTAATTTAACTTAGAAACAAAAAGACCTGCATTCTACAGCACTTACTCCTTAGTAAGGTAATGGTGCACAGAATTGTGACAGTACTGTGATTTTTTTAAAAGAAAGAAATCTAGAAATTATAAAATCTCTTTCTTTTCAGGTAGACAGAGGGACCCGTACTGAGATTCAAAGGATATAACACAGTCCGCTTGCTCGCTCCTCGGTCATTCATTCCTACTGAATTCAATTCAGGCACACTTGACTTGAAACTACTCACCATATAAAACAATAACAACAATAACAACCTAATAGCAAACAAAACAAATTGAGTTGCTTGTTCTACACAAAAATATAAACAAAAACACATCTAACAAAGGGTTTTCGTCATGTATACATGGTTTCATTTTATTTAAAATTGTACTTATTCAAAAGAGTCTCTCTCTCTCTCTCTCTAACACACACACACACACATTCACCCACCCCTTCCTAAAGTTCATGTTTTTGTGTATACTTTTCCTTTACCATGTACATTTTGAGAGCCACTTTGGAGAAGAGAAAGCTGTAAGAGTAAATGCATTCTGTTTGCATATTAATTCAGGAACTGTAATTATGGATAGATCTGATCAAAAAGTCAGCAGAATGAATTTGTTCTTTGATACCTACACTTTTCAGAATTCTGCAATGCAGTCTTCCAGAGAAAGAATGAGTTCTTAGGCACAAGAACATGGGATATTAAAATGTATTCCAGGTCACTTCTGCTTTGATTCCAAGTAAATGGGGATGGGGGGGAGGAGAGAAGGAAAAAGCACCTTGGCATCTTTTATTGGTAATGGATGATGTCATGGTTCAAAGTGGATGCAAACACATCTTGTGATATCACATGACAGCACCAAATTTTGAATGCTAAATACATTGTGCACATTGTAGCTATCCCATACATCCCGCAGTCATCTTTTTGGACTTGGAGCTCCAAGAAAAATTTGCAGCCATTATACACACAAAGAATACTATAGAAGGAAGCTGCTGATGGTTACAGAGAAACGTGCAGTCCACTTGATCACTGCCTCATTCCTATCAGTAAAAGCAGAGATCCAGTCCAAGTTATTTGGTATGTGTAGGAATACTGAATACGAGGATAAAAGTTTTAACCTCTCTATTAGGCTATTTGGTCTGTGCACATTGCTGCATGGATCATTTTTCTGGTCTACCTATCCAGGACTTTTAGTTCTGCTTCAGTCCAGTTATGTGTCTCATGACTAGAATTGCCCAGGTGTTAAGGGGCTTGATAATATTTTCTTTGCTGAGTTTGCACTTTTTCACTCTCATAATGTATTCACTTCTAAACTTCTTGACATCAAGTGTGTTTGATGTTGTCAGCTTGAAGAGTGCCCAGATATTTATAGTAAACTTTGTTCAGACTCTTGATATTTTTCCATAGGGCATCTTGTTTTCCTTCCTTCCTTCCTTCCTTCCTTCCTTCCTTTCCTTCCTTCCTTCTTCCTTCCTTCCTTCTTCCTTCTTCCTTCCTTTTTTTTTTCTTTCTTTCCTTCTTCTTTCTTTCTTTCTTTCTTCTTTCTTTCTTTCTTTCTTTCTTTCTTTCTTTCTTTCTTTCTTTCTTTCTTTCTTTCTTTCCCTTCTATGCTGCCCATCTCACTGAGGTACTCTAGATGGCTTGCAGTCATACAATTAAAATAGCATATAAAACATTAAAATAACAAATAAAAATCCATACATATAATTTTCACTATTTTCCTCTGTTGCTGATAAGGCTGGTGCATTTGTCCAATTATTATTTATTTGTTAAAATATTTTATGAATATTTTATTTATATTAGTATTGAATGGTATTACTATTGTTATTCGTGCATGATTCAATAAATATTTGGGAATGCTTTATAATTAATTATAAAAATTATAATATTAACTTTTAATATAGGAATTTTTGAGAAATATAACCCATACAGAAAAAGCTCTTTTGGGGTCCTCTAGGATTTTTAAAAAGGGGAAGGAATCCTAGGAACCAACAGTTTAAGAAATACTGCTCTAGATTAATTCAGAATCTTTCAGGATGTGCTGGGTCAGCTGTGGTTACCTACCAGCTTACTTCATGATATATGATCACAACTTTGTGAGGATCTGTTTGTCTTTTACCTGTTGGTAAGAATAGTTGTAGTAGCAGTAGTAATATTTGTAGGAAGCTCTATACCTGATTCCAGATACTTTGACCCTTAAATTGTTCAATGTTTGTTGTCCGTGACATCGCCAAAATGCCAATTTAAAGCCTCTTCAACTTCTTATTTAGAAGTCATAACGCTACAACTAGTTTAGCAGTGTAGTAGCGACATAAAGGGTCACCCTTCTGTATTGCAAGCTGCTCAGCCTTTAGATCCAATGTTATTTGCTTTCTTTCTCTCCACAGACTCTCTTCCAAAGCCCAGATGAAGGTTGGCAGGTCTATACGTCAGCTCAGGCTCCCGATGGCAAATGTCTGTGCACAGCAGTCATCCCTGTTCAGGGCACCTGCTCGCGAGACTTGCGCAGCCGGCAACTACGACAGCTCATGGAGAAAGTAAGCAAAGTGTTTCCTATCTGTGGGAGAAAGTGGCTTAAGCAATGGGAGCCTTTAGATTTGTTAGGGGTGCTGGCATGCCCCATACTCTTTTCCTGCTCCTTTGTCTCCACTTCATTCATAACTGCTGGGGATTTATCCCTGATTTTTATAAGATTGGGGATTAAGATCTGATGAAATCCAACTGAGGCCTGATGAAGAGAAGTTATTATGCCCAAACTGGGAAGTGGTAGTTATGATCCAATCTAAACAGAGCAAAACTTCTGATCTATAGTCTGATTTCATCACCTGCCCTAAAATCTTGGTGTCAATTATAGAAGACATATTTGGCATTTCTTGAAAGGAGTTTGAAGTGCCCTCTCAACATTATGTCCTCAAAATCATTCACTCATAGTCATGAAAAATATTCTTCAGTACCTGATTCATGAATGAGAAAGGATCTGGCCATCAAACTAAGACTTCTTTTTATTGGGCAGAAACCACTCTATCCCAAAATAAGTAGTTCAGGACCAGGATTTGACTAATGTTTTAACCATCTATCAAAAATTTTCTGTTGGATAACAACACCAGGGAAATCCACATATATCTTTCCTTCACTTGTGCCACATTAAATTTGAATTAATGCTAATTGCTGACTTCATTGCTAAAGCAAAATACTAGTAATGAAGGCAGTGCAAAATATGCTGGTATACTTGAGTTGTAGCTCACAGATTGAATGAAAGCACATTCATGTGGTTGTGAAGAGCACCCCATCATCTAGGAAATATTTTGTTTGTGATGAAGACTTGAACCACGCCTTATGAAGTATCCTAATCATTGCACAACATTGGGTGTCACCAGCTTCATGCTGTTGCTGGCATTCTTATAGCCACCGGTTCTGGCTGTATCAACTGTTCATATATTCCCATTTGACAATCTCTTGGACTTTGCAAATTCTAGTTCACAGTGGTTTTACTGAGTGACAACAGTGATGATAATGATGGTGAAGGTGATGACACAATGATAATCATAATTGTGATTGTATTGGTGAATAGATAGACAGATGGCCTTTCAAAATGTCACTGGAGAAAAGGCTCTGCCAATGGAATAGAATAGAATAGAATTCTTTTATTGGCCAAGTGTGATTGGACACCCAAGGAATTTGTTTTGGTGCATATGCTCTCAGTGTACATAAAAGAAAAGATACATTCATCAAGAGTCAAGAATGGCCAACATTCTTTAGCCAATGGTACTCAGAGCCTGTCCCTCCTACTGGAACAAGTAGCGACAATTGAGGAACAGTGGTGTCACATTTACTGAGTAAGCAGCACCAGTGCCTGCCTATGCCTTTGCCTTCTGCACCAGTTGAAACTTCCAAATGAAGAGTAATAATCCAATCTGGAGATCACATGACCATAAGTAACAGTGGGGGGGCGCTGGGTTCAGGAATGGGCACAACTGACACACCATTGTGCAAAGGCTGTTCCAGCCATGGCTGCCACCTGCTTATTCAGCAGGAACTGTAAGTCCAGAAGAACTTCCAGATGGCATACTGGGTCTGTCTTGGGCTGTGCCAGTCCATTCAGAATGAAAGAGAGAAGGTCCCTGGAACCAGGAGGTCCAAAACCCCAGGACTATTCTGCCTTGCTTGGGGTTGAACTTAAACCTGTTGCTCCCCATCCAGCCTCACCACCACCCCACAGCTCAAGAGACTGAGACAGAACCTCCATGGCATCACTCAGGCAATCCAAAGTAGAATTATAAAGCTTAGTATCTTCATCAACACTCCAAATTGTTGAATGACCTCACCCAGCAACTTCATATAGATGTTAAACAATGCTAATGACATGACTCTATCTGGATGAAACTCAAGGAACCCCTCCCCTTTTTTATTCTCCCCAAAAGCGAGAAAAGTAGTTTAGGCTATAGAGATTAAATATAGCTCCAGGTCATCCAATGACCTTCATGGCTAAGCTGAACTTTGAATCTGGGTTTCCTTGGTCCTAATTTAACCCTCAGACCACAGCACTACCCTGACTGTTCCCCATATCTACCTCCCACTCTATTGTAGACAGCGCCATGCTGGTGCAGTGGTTAGAATGCAATACTGCAGGCTACTTCTGCTGACTGCTGGCTGCCTGCAATTCGGCAGTTCAAATCTCACCAGGCTCAAGGTTTCCATCCTTCTGAGGTCAGTAAAATGAGGACCTGGATTGCTGGGGGCAATAGGCTGATTCTGTAAACCACTTAGAGAGGGATGTAAAAGCACTGTGAAGCGGTATATACACCTAAGCGCTATTGCTATTGCTAGACAGAGTTTGGAATAAGTTATTGGCAAATGGACCATCTTGAAGAACAGATTTAGTGTCCTGACTAAATTATATCAAAGAATTTGCAAAATGCCAATCGGGGCTCTCATTTAGACTCTCTTCCAGCTTTTTTTCCCATCCCTGGATTCCACCCCTGCCCTGTATTCATATTAGACTGGCTGGAAGCTGAAGTCTTTGATCCTCCTGTGAGTGGTGCTGCATTTTTTTTCCCCTTCCTCAAAGGACTGCTTTGCCTCTAAGGATGCAAGGGAGAAGTCAGGGAGCTTCCTTTGTCTCACCTTCTTCTCTTTAATGAGATGCAAATAGGGCCTTTATGGTTCCTGGTGGAGCAGCAGCAGCCAGCCGCACGGCAGGATGAGCAGTAAATTCCCTTTCCTCAAGATTAATTGCCTTAAAATCTCATTACCAAGGGGAGACTGCTTCCCATTGACTTTGCACGTGCAAATAAAGTATTTATTAGCCAAATAAGGATCATGCCAATTTACTGTTGCAATTACTATGGGTCTTTTCACCAGGGAATCGCCGAGAAGAATCTGCTGAGCTTCAGCTCAGCTTTCGCGTAGCTTTGAAAGCTTCAGGATGGGCCAGAGTATAGCAATTACTGGTGAAGGACTGCACGTCTGCCTTGGTCTATATGAGCATAAGAGGAAGGGAAGAAATTAAATTTCTAGACCTCTCCATTTTTAATAGCCGAGTCTTTGAGGTAGTAACAATGAGGATTAATTGCTTTACCCTCTTATGATGTAGACAAAGTGATCGAGGAGAAGAAGTTAAGCATGTCTATAAGAGTTTATAAAGATTGAACAGATGGAGAGAGGAAAAATAAAGGTATAGGAAGCTTGATCTTCTTTTTATTCTGCTGGTCCTTGACTGGAATTAAATAAATAATCATTGCTGTGGGGAAGGAAACTGCTATTCCTATCAAGCAGAGAAAGGGGACTGCAGGTCTCTTTTGATGAGAAAAGAATTGCAAGCCTACCTAGCAGAATATAAGTGCTGTGTCCCATTCAACACAACACAACAATGGACAGACCTCAGACCTCTCCAAGAAGAAGAGAACCAAGGTACACATACACACACAAAAAACCACCCCTCGTATTGTGTATCTTTGGGGTTTCATCCTTTCTTTTCCTTTCCCGAATAAAAGTTCAAGCAGAAACCTTAGTGGTAGTTGAAAAACTGCATCTGCAGTGAGAGAGATTATATTTTCTCATAAAAAGCAACAGAGAGGAAAAATTAAGGGCGATACCTTTATTCAGTTGGACTGACAATTTACAACCTTTCCAAGAATTCTTCATTAGGCAAGATCATAAAAGATAGGTGGGGGAGAAGGCAAGGGGAGGAGGAAAATGTGGGCGATCTTCTGACTGTGGACCAGTTTACTTTGATTAAGTGAGGGAGAAACTCTGGAGCTGAGTTGGGATCTTAACTGGGTACAGTTTTAGATTGCATTACGGCAAGCCCTTTTAAAAAAAAATCCAACAGTTAAAAGTCAAAATACAGGTAGTCCTCAACTTATAACAGTTCATCTAGTGACCGTTTCAAGTGACAACAGTACTGAAAAAATTACTTATGATCATTTCATACTTTGCAGTATCCCCCTGGTCACATCATTTATATTCGGATGCTTGAAAACTGATTCACATTTATGATGGTGGCAGGATCCCAGGGTCATGTGATCACCTTTGGCAACCTTCTGACAAGCAACGTCAATGGGGAAGCCAGATTCACTTAACAACAGGGTTACTAATTTAACAACTGCATTGATTCAGTTAACAAATGTGGCAAGGAAAGTCATAACATGGGGCAAAACTCACTTAACAAATTTCTCACTTAGCAACATAAATTTGGGGTTCAATTCTGGTCGTAAGTTGAGGATTTCCTGTAGTTTCTTTCATCTCTGTGAGATAAACAGTAGAAAACAGAGAAATTAACAGATAGACTTAATATTAACAAAGTATAAGCTTTTGTTTTCCCATGTAATGGAAGTTTTCATTTTCTATGTAGCACCTTGTGGTCTCCAGTTCTGTTCAGACTGGATTCGTTTACCCAAAATGCTTAACCTAGTTATAGATTAACCCATTGATGGGCAGATATAATACAAGGAATCATAATACACTGATACGATGTACAATAATAAAATATTAGCCTGATATTTCAATGCACCTGCTAAGCCTATGTGTAACCTGTTGAAGCATGTCGTATGAACACAACTAGAATATCTTACACTAAACTAAAACCAAAGTCTTATCCCCAGTCAGGCCAACTAGGCAATTCCCTGCTAGTTACCTGATGTCCCTTGAAAGAACTAATGGTTGTCATGTCATTCATAACATATTCGGGGGAAATGGCTTGGAATGCAGTGAATAGAGAATTCAGATTCTGGTTCCAAGGTTTTTAAATGAGAAAAGTTGAGGGCAATTCCAGCTTGAGATTCTGAGGGGCCAGTCAAGTAGACAATCTGGGCCATGTAGGCAAACAAACAGACTGGATACGATGCAGGTATTATCATTCATAATTTGGACGTGGTACTGAGATCATCACTTAACAAATGGTCACATGATCGCATTGACTTATGACAAGCACTTCTGGCTGCTATCATTAAGCAAATCCTGCACAGTTGTTAGGAATGATGTCCCATGATTGCCATTTGTGACATCCTGCTAGCTTCCCCATTGATTTTGTTTCTCAGAAGCCAGCAATGAAAGTTGCAAATGGTAATCAGGTGACAGAGGGATACTGTGTCTCTCATAAGGCCAGTTGCCATGCACTTGAATCCAATCGTGTGACTGAGGGGACATGTCAGGCATGAAAGACCAGGGCCACATTTAATGTTCCAATTAAACTGAATTATTGCTCCTGCCTATGCACACAAATATATTGAACTAACCATTAACACTATTTCGATGCTACGGTAGATAAGAGTGAGTAGAATTCAGGAGAGGTTGAACTTAGTTTATTTGTAGCTAGACTTTCAAATTCAAATCTTGATGTGTCTATTAGTGTCTTCCCTTCTTCTTAATCCAGCAGCCATTATCTTGACTATAGAGCAGCTCAGCTGCAATTTCATTCAGAGATCTTAGGGGGTCTGGAGCAGGGGTGGGATTCTACTGGTTCTGTCCACTTCTGTAGAACCGGTTGTTCTGAAAAGCAGCAAACAGAGAGCATACATAGAACCGGTGCTATGTCTGCTGCTCTTTTGGCCCCCTGCCCACCCAGGCTCTTACCTGATCTTTATTTCCTGCTTTTTCAACCGCAGCTGCTTTGTGCAACATAGCTGCGGTTGAAAAAGCAGGAAAAAAGTACTTTTTCAACCACTGCGCACCCGCGCGCAGTGCTGCTCAGCTGTCCAGGCAGCTAGCTGATGATGATATACACGCGCGCACAGCGAACTACCGAATTGGTAGTTACACCAGTCGGATCCCACCCCTGGTCTGGAGCCCCCCCCCCTCTCTCTCTCTCAAAAGAGAGAGAGAGAGAGAGAGAGAGATTTTTGATACAAAAATCTCAAGAAATAAATAATGCAGGATAATAAAATGTCACACAATCCCCATTTCTGACTTTACTTGGGAGGAGAGGGAAGAGAAGGGAGCCATATATTTCTCATCTTTTTGTATTCTGCCTTACATGAAAGCATTGAAAAATATGTTTGAATGGTAAAGGCGATAAAATATGCTTCCAAGTATAACATAAAGCCCAAGAGTTTTTCTCCGTTCAAAACCAAGACAAATTACTGTCCTGTAATCATCATATAAAAGAGCTGGGGGGTTGGGGGGTAAGTATTCAAGAATAATATTTCAATAAATAAAGTAAAATATGGATGAGCTAATAAAATATTAAATACTTGTTACAACTTGATATTACATCCGGTCTTAGCCTTTGCACACGAAATCAACAGAGCAGTTTGGGAGAGCCATTAGAGGTTGACAGAGAAACAAGCAGAAATGCTGAGGATGATGGGAGTTGGACTCTCCCCATTCTGAAGGGTTTGGGGGAGGCCTTGTTGTAGATTTGCTTTGGATGCATAGAAGCTTTCCAGATCATAAACGGTTGTTAGAAATACATGCTCAATATGAAATATGTCTGCCTGCATGCACACATAGGCACATTGCCAAGATCAATAAATTGTACCATCCTGGCTTGCATGCTTAGCCTCCTTACTGCATATCTTTTTATCCCTTTTAGTTTATTTTAATCCTTGTAAATACAGGTAGTCCTCAACTTACAACTGTTCATTTAGTGACCGTTCCAAGTTACAACATCACTGAAAAAAGTGACTTCTGACCGTTTTTCACACTTAAGATGGTTGCCGCATCCCCATGGCCCCGACATCGAAATTCAGACCGTTGGCGACAGACTCACCTTTACGACGTTGCAGTGTCCCGGGATCATGTGATCCCCTTTGGCGATCTCCTAACAAGCTTGGGGATCAAGGGGAGGGAAACCAGATTCACTTAACACCTGTGCTACTCACTTTACAACTGCAGTGATTCACTCAACAGCTGTGGCAAGAAAGGTCATAAAATGGGTCAAAGCTCATTCAAATGCCTCAGTTAGCAACATAAATTTTGGGCTCGATTGGGGTCGTAAGTCGAGGACTACCTGTACATTTAAAAAAAAAACCCTCTTTCTCTTTCTCTGATTTCCGCTCTGCACGATTAGTATTTTCCTATCTTTACAGCCGTTATTGCCTTTCTTCCTTCCTTCCTTCCTTCCTTCCTTCCTTCCTTCCTTCCTTCCTTTCTTTCTTTCTTTCTTTCTTTCTTTCTTTCTTTCTTTCTTTGCCATTGTGGCATTGTGCTTCCTGGGCTTATTTCAAACTGCAGAAGGAGATTCTCAGAGCATGGAGGTGACCACAGCATACGGTCCCTGTCTGGCAGTTCAGGCTCAATTAATGTGGCTGAAAATGCAGGGTGGGGAGAAGCTGCCCAACAGAGTGTGCTGAATCTTCTGCTGCTGGAACAGTCACGACTACATACCTGTCAATCCCAAAGCAGTCAGCCATTGATTGCACACACTCTGAGTCTCCCTAATAGGGACAGGAGGGAAAAGCAGCCAATCTTCTCAGCAGACAAGGTAGCTTTACAGCCTGCCTTTCCAGGTTAGACTAGGTGAGCAAATTCAGCCCCACCGATCACTTAAACTCAAAGCTTAGCAGCTGAGCTACTGTAGGAAGGGCTTTATCAATAGATAGGAGAAGCTTAAGCAGAGGTGGGATTCAGCAGGTTCTGACCAGTTCTGGAGAACCGGTAGTAGAAATTCTGAGTAGTTCGGAGAACCAGCCAATACCACCTCTGACTGGAGATTTTACAGTCTCCTTCCCCTGCCATGCCCACCAAGCCATGCCCACAGGACCGGTAGTAAAAAAAAATTGAATCCCATCACTGAGCTTAAGGAATGTTTAAGCAGGAAAATCAGAGTGAAAGGCAAATAAGTACAATTTTTAAAAAGCAGTTGTTTATTCTACAGGTAATCCTTGACTTGCAACCCTTAATGTATTTTTATTTTATTTTTATTTAGAAAATGTATATTGCTGCCTGCTCGCACATGGCGAGTCAATGCGGTTTACAAGGACATAAAAACATAATATAAAAGAAATAATACTAATAGTAATAGTAAAAAATAACTCCCACCCCGGCGACAACACACATTCATACTAACCAGTTAATGGGCTCCATTCCACTTTGGGTTCCCCAGGCCAGCTGGCAGAACCAGGTCTTCAGGGCTTTCTGAAAGAGTGTTAGAGTGAGGGCCAGACTAATCTCTGGGGGGGGGGTGATGTTCCAGAGAGAGGGAGCCACCAAAGTGAAGGCCCTTCTTCTGGGTCCCACCAGATGTATCTCCTTAGGGGATGGTAGATGTGATAGCAAGAGATGATTCCTCAGATAACCTGGTCCCAAGCCATTTAGTGACCATCCGAAATTAATAACAGCACTGAAAAAAGTGACTTATGGCCATTTTTCACACTTACGATGGTTGCAGCATCCCCCCTGGTCACGTGATTTACATTTGGATGCTTGACAACTGGTTCATATCTATGACGGTTGCAGTGTCCTGGAGTCACGTGATTCTTTTTTGCAACCTTCTGACAAGCAGTGTCAATGGGGAAGCCAGATTCATTTAACAACCAGGTTACTAACTTATCAGCTGCAGTTATTCACTTAACAACTGTGTCAAGAAAAGTTGTAAAATGGGGTTAAAGTCACTTAAAAAATTTCACTTAACAACATAAATGTTTGGCTCAATTGTGATTGTAAGTTGAGGACTACCTGTACTAATTTTCAGTGATCTCACAAAAAGCCTCTTCTTTCCACTTGTTAGAGTACTAGAACTTAAGTTAGACCTACTTGTTTTCAAGGTTAGAGTTCTTTCATTGTGAGATTTTCTATTAACCATATTTTTTTTAAAGAATTTTTTATTTTTAGACAAACATACACAGACAAAACATAAAAACATAAAGCCATTTTCCAATTACATACATATAGTGTGTCAGTAGGTTACAATTTTTTTGTGCATCTTCTCCATAGTCCTCACTTTCAATTGTTTATATATATTCTCATATTATCAAACAGATATTTCTAAATACATTTATTATCATTATTAATAAATCATTTGACTATACTATTATTCATTCATGTTATGCGAGATATTCCATATTTTTAAATTGATTTATCTTATAACAATTCATATAATCATCTTAGATCCATCCCATAATTATTATATAATAATACATCCTTATATATTCTATATAATTCTGTTCTTATATTGTAAAATTCTACATATTTCATTACCATATTTTATTTCCTAACCATTGATAAAATAAATCCCAAATCTTATAAAATTGTTTATCTTCTTGTTCTCTAATTTCAAATGTCAATTTACTCATTTCAGCACATTCCATTATTTTCTTAATAACTTCCTCCTGAGTTGCTATTTTCTCATTTTTCCAATTTTTAGCAAATACAATCCTAGCCGCTGTTAATAAATTTACAATCAAATATTTCAAATCCTTACTATATATTTCAGGTATAATTCCAATAAAAATATCTCTGGTTTCAAATCTATATGTTTCTTTATCATTTTTTCCAACCACGTGTGGATTTTAGTCCAATATCTTTTAGCATCTGCACATGTCCACCACATATGGTAATATGAATATGAATCTGATGACATTTCCAACATTTTTCAGATTTATTCTTAAACATTCTTGCTATCGTTGGGGGTAAGTGCTACCTGTAAAACATCTTATAGAGATTCTCTTTATATGCTGTTGACATTGTCATTTTATAGTTTTGAGACCACAATTTTTGCCATTTCTCTAAATCAATCCCATATCCAAAATTCCCCCCCCAAGCAATCATTGTTTTTTTAACTTCTTCTTCTTCTAGCTTAATTTCTAATAAATGTCCATATAATTTTTTAATTACCTTTTCATCAGTACCTGTCAGAATTTTATCTAAATCGTGTTAACCATATTTTTCAGTAGATATGCCTTTAATGTTTATGTGACCCAAATTAGTTGTTTATCAAAAATCTTTATCAAATACTGTGCTCACACACAGTACGTAAGCGACAAACCTAGTGGCTGAATTTCTCTCAATCTGTGAAATTTGATTCTTTTTAACTTTGGTTAAGTTTTTGGGGTGGCTGCCTTCATGGGGTCCAAACTGTTTGGTTAATTTCCATTTCAGTTTTTCTCTGAAACTCCAGCAGATAAGCTAATTATCCAGGCTATATGTGAAACATAAAGACAACCAAGGTCATGATGCCTGCCAATTGAAATGGCATGAAGTCCAGGCGGTTGCATACATTGAACTTATGTCGTACTTCATGAAGTAGTCTTACCAGATCTCTGGGTTCCATCCTGAAGCTTGAGGTTTGTGATTCATTCTTAGGGGAGAAATTTAGAAATTTAGGGCTGTTTTCTGGTCTGGCACACTTAACAGGTTCAGTGGTAGTGTAGAAACTAGCCGGCCAACATGGGCACAAGGTAGTTATTGCTCTAGCGATTAGGAAAATGCGGCAGCATCATTTTAGCAATCGGGCACAGTAACAGCGGTGTGTCCAGTCATTTTATTCAGCAAATGAACCAAGTCAGAAAAGCATGACATGGAAAGTGCTTTAATGAAGCAGTCCCCAACCTTTCCAGCTTTGTGGACTGGCGGCAGCGGCGAGAGGTGGGAGAGGAGATAGTTCCATGCAAGCAGCAGGCAAGCATGCTCGCACTTGCAGCTCCATTTGTTCAAGTGGTGGGTTCGCATGTTCACCTATTGCTTAGGTGGCCTGGTTCCGAATGTGCTGCAGCCCGGTATCGGCCCAGGGGTTGGGGACACCTGCTTTAATGTATACCTGGTTCATATGCACCTAGGGTTGATTAATTGATTGACGATGCCACTTCAATCCAAAAGGCCTTTAAACAGCTTGAAAAATCATACAAATATTACAGAACAAAAGTAACAAGGAGAAACAATAACAATGCAACACAGGTGTCATGGTTCTGAGTAATGACTCAGGGAAGTCAGGACTCTGATACTTTCTTCAGGTTCAAGAGATCCTTTACTGAGTTCATCATATTGGTAGAAAGGTGACTCTAGCTCTAAATTATTCCTGTGCTTAGGGATAGTTAAAGCATAAGACCTCTGTACCCCTCCTTTGCTTCTCAGGGCACATGAGCCAATCAGTCCAGATATAGATTCCCACTCAACTTCAAAAGGTGTCCATTGACATGACCTTGGTTCTCACGCTGGCAGATGGCTGAGGAACCACATTCCTGGATTCTTCCCCATGCTCTTCCCCCTCCTCCCTGAATGGCAACCAACAAACGAAGCAGGAGTAAGTATGGCTTCAGCTGAAGTCATTTTGCAGGTTGACAACAGGTCTGTAAAGAATGGTCCATAGCTTCCAAACCCATAGCAAGATGGTTTCTCTTACCACGTATCTAACATTAATGGTAATATTTAATATGTTAATGTTTTTAGTTTTATACAAAATAAAGGGAACACTTAAACAACACAATGTAACTCCAAGTCAATCACACTTCTGTGAAAGCAAACTGTCCACTTAGGTAGCAACACTGATTAACAATCAATTCCACATGCTGTTGTGCAAATGGAAGAGACAACAGGTGGAAATTATAGGCAATTAGCAAGACATCCCCAATAAAGGTGTGGTTCTGCAGGTGGTGACCACAGACCACTTCTCAGTTCCTATGCTTTCTGGCTGATGGTTTGGTCACTTTTGAATGCTGGTGGTGCATTCACTCTAGTGGTAGCATGAGACGGAGTCTACAACCCACACAAGTGGCTCAGGTGGTGCAGCTCATCAACTGTGGCAAGAAGGTTTGCTGTGTCTGTCAGTGTAGTGTCCAGAGCATGGGCGCTACCAGGAGACAGGCCAGTACATCAGGAGACGTGGAGGAGGCCATAGGAGGGCAACAACCCAGCAGCAGGACTGCTACCTCTGCCTTTGTGCAAGGAGGAACAGGAGGAGCACTGCCAGAGCCCTGCACAATGACCTCCAGCGGGCCACAAATGTGCATGTGTCTGCTCAAATGGTCAGAAACAGACTCCATGAGGGTGGTATGAGGGCCCGACGTCCACAGGTCGGGGTTGTGCTTACAGCCCAACACCATGCAGGACATTTGGCATTTGCCAGAGAACACCAAGATTGGCAAATTTGCCACTGGCGCCCTGTGTTGTTCACAGATGAAAGCAGGTTCACACTGAGCACATGTGACAGACGTGACAGGGTCTGGAGATGCCGTGAAGAACGTTCTGCTGCCTGCAACATCCTCCAGCATGACCGGTTTGGCAGTGGGTCAGTAATGATGTGGGGTGGCATTTCTTTGGAGGGCCGCACAGCCCTCCATGTGCTCGCCAGAGGTAGCCTGACTGCCATTAGGTACCGAGATGAGATCCTCAGACCCCTTGTGAGACCATATGCTGGTGCGGTTGGCCCTGGGTTCCTCCTAATGCACGACAATGCTAGACCTCATGTGGCTGGAGTGTATCAGCAGTTCCTGCAAGACGAAGGCATTGATGCTATGGATTGGCCCGCCTGTTACCCAGACCTGAATCCAATTGAGCACATCTGGGACATCATGTCTCGCTCCATCCACCAATGCCACATTGCACCACAGACTGTCCAGGAGCTGGGGGATGCTTTAGTCCAGGTGTGGGAGGAGATCCCTCAGGAGACCATCCGCCACCTCATCAGGAGCATGCCCAGACATTGTAGGGAAGGTCATACAGGCATGTGGAGGCCACACACACTACTGAGCCTCATTTTGACTTGTGTTAAGGACATTACATCACAGTTGGATCAGCCTGTAATGTTTTCTTCCACTTTAGTTTTGAGTGTACCTCCAAATCCAGACCTCCATGGGTTGATGCATTTGATTTCCATTGTTAAGTTTTGTGTGATTTTGTTGTCAGCACATTCAACTACTGTACATTGTGTTGTTTAAGTGTTCCCATTATTTTTTTCAGCAGCTTACATTGTGTTGTTTAAGTGCTCCCTTTATTTTTTTGAGCAGTATATTTTTAATATGGTTCTCTTTTTTTGGATAATTTTTTTTTATTTTTTTCACATTTTAAAAACATCTTTTTTTAGTGAACAGCATGATTCCAGGTTTTCACATTTCCATACAAACATGACCTTGATTACATCATCTTTCACATTTAGTTTCATATCCTATCATTTCTTTACATATTTTCTATTAATTTTCTCAAGTACTTTTCTCAAACTTATTTTATATATTTTCTATTAATTTCTTAACCTATTTCTTTTAACTTTAAATAATTCTCATATCTTCATATTTATTGTGCTTTATACCTTTATCTATCAGGTTTGCAATTTCATCACATATTCATATTTCATCATTTCAAAAACTCCTTCTCAATTCAAACATTTCAAAAAAGTTTCTCCCACATTTACCAATTAGAGTGTACCACCCCATACCTTACATATCATTTGGTTAACTTCTCTTTTAATTCCCAATAATCATTTAACTTTTTAATTATCACCTTAAAGATTAATAGCAATAATCTCCTAGCAACTACATAACACATATACATTTTAAGTCAGATTCCACATGGCACTTTCCCCTTCAATTACATCAAATTGCTTATAATTTCAAAAAAAATTAGTTAATTATTCAATTAATCATAAAACCAATATTAATCTCATTACAGCAATCCTCATAATTTGTTTCAACTATATCCTTGAAGTCATTAAACATAGTTAATAACCTAATCATAGTTTCTCTTTTTAACGTTTATTCCATTTATCTCTATAAATAGTTTAACAAAGATCAAGTTTTTAATATGGTTCTATATGTTGTTTTAACTTTTGATTGGGAGCCATCCAGATTTGCTTAGAAGGTGGGCAGCTACATAAATATTTAAAATAAAAGAAATAAATAGCTTCCAAGGCTTTTTTTTTCTTCAGCCAAAAAAAAACCTTAAAAGAATAAGCTTCATGTTTAAAAGAAGGGGAAAAGAAAAGAAATAAAAAGAAAAGAAAAAAAATCAGTACTCAAATGTATTTATGAGGGAGAATAGAATTTCTGAAGGGTTCCGGCTACATCATTTATTGCTGATTCATGGCCTTTGCCCAAGCTATAAATCAGTGGTAGTGGGGTTTAACTTTTAAATTGGCATTCCTATGATACCAGGATTCCAACTCCCTAGACCTATCTTCCCTGGGATCAGGGAGAGAGGAAAGAAATAGAAGATCATCAGTCTTTGAGGTGATATGGATAATAACACGAAGCAAGACACACTCATTTCTTGTTCAGTAGACCTTGATATCCCCAAGTACATTGGAACAGCCAAATAAATCTCTTTCTTTCAAACAAAATAAGGTGCTTCTACAAAAAGTATTTGCAAAAGAAATCTCAAAACTGCTCCTCCAGTGTGCATCCATTGATCCTGAGGCTTCTATTAATGGTTGCAAAAAAACCCAAAACAATCTCTGTGGGTTTTTTTCCTCGTTACCAGCTCAGGTGAAAGAGAATCTGATGGATGTCTTTCAAAAGAGAAGAGAATTTCAGTGTGATTCTCTTGGGTGGAGACTGGCATTCTTGCCCTTGTGTGCCTGTGTATGCCTTTTACTGTTCAAGCCTCTCTCTGATAATCTTCAGCCTCACTGACATCTAATTAAACCTTAAGAGAAGACATCATCATGCTATTCTTCCCAACAAGGCATTTTCCAATTTAGTAGCTAGGTAAATTGCAGAGTGATACATAGCTATGGAAGGAGGAGGAGGAGGAGGAGGAAGAAGAAACCCACAAGCATTAGCCTCTCTGTACTTCCAACAGCAAAACTACCTCTGAAACGTTAGTAACAGATTTTAAAAAACAAAACAATTGATAAATTGCACTAGAGATTTGAGCCCAATTTATTACCCTGCTCCTGAACCTTTGCTGCCTGCTTGAACAAACATTTTGGGGTTACAAGATAATGCTGCCTGGGGTATTGAAATGGTGGAATTCCATCCTGGAGAACATCCAGTTGGGAAGGCTGGCTTATAGGATCTACTTCAATTGAATGGCTGATGACATCCTTCCCTCTCTTGACCTATCCTCCTAATCTACTGGATGACACTTTGAACCATTTCTCTTCTTTTTAAGGCAATGGGATGCTGGAAAGAAAGTAAGTAAAGGTCCCAGAACTCTTTGTCCATATGCTTTTTCATCAGCAATATTTTCGTCTGGCCAAAAACAGAATAGCAAAGGACCAAATTTGGTGGAGTGAAAGTAGCTGGCAAAATAAAGGTTTCAAAAGTGGCTGTACCAGACCAGGGGATCCTAAGATTGGGAGAGAGAATTGGGACATGACTTGGAATGAGGATCACTGTTCCATTCTATGATCTCCTTTCTGATCACATAACCCAGAGAGAAGCATGCATAGGCATAGGCATATGCACATGCACAAACACATAGAAATACAACATGAAAGAGCACAAACAATATGTTACTTGGGTTATACAGATAGATGGATGGATGGATGGATGGATGGATGGATAGAGATAGAGATAGAATCTAGGGCCCCAGTCAGCAACGAAGTTGGAAAGAATTCTAGAAATATTGCATGCTGTTTCTACTTGGTTTATATATCTGTGGAAGACAGCTCTCTTGAGGAATATTCCTCTTGAAGATTCAATATTACCTCTGGGTTATTACCATCAAAGACCAGCTGCAGTGGATAAGCAGAGGCACAGTATTTTATTTCCACCTCCTACTTAATAGCATCCGAGAGACATCTGGCAGGCCAACATGAGACAAAAAATGCTGGACTAAGATGATCTTTGGCCTGTTCTTATGGCCTTATCCTAAGTGCCCTTTGCTTGGATGGAGCAGCAGTTTCATTCTGGGTCACAAATAAATGAATAAAAGTCCAAAACTGCACAAACTCTACAATCACCTTTTTTTCTTTTTTGCACCTGCCATTTAGAAGCATTTGACATTTAATTACCGGTAACTGCTGTGCTGATGAGGGAGTTGTTGGTGGCAAGAAACAAAGCTGTGGGCAGCCAGGAAGACATAAGAGAATTCTGTGGACACTGATGGCTTGGGAAAGCTAAATAATTGCTCCCTGAAGAACGAACAATTAATAGATTCTGGTGAAATAAAACTGGACTTCTCATGTATGAGCTACCTTGCCTGCTACTCTGGCTGTTCTCTTGCTGCTAAATTACCAGCTGGTCAAATAGATTTTTTAAAATGAAGGTGAATATATGTGTCCCAGGATAATGCTGAAGGATCCAATCTGGATCGGTCACCAGGACTTCTGAGCTTTCAGACTCATGCTGGAGCCCATCCTCAGGGAATTTCTCTGTGTTCCCTGAGGATGGGCTCCAACATGAGTCCAAAAGCTCAGAAGACAAAACCTCTGGTCCCAGTGACCAACCTGGATAGGATCCTGCAAATAGATTTTGGACTAAACCAAAGAAAAACCTTAGAAATGACATTTCTTCACAGGAAGAGAGTTTAGTTTCAGCAAGCAGCACTTCTGCTGTGCTAGGAATTTCTTTGGTCTGAACTGTGCCTTTCTTTAAAATAGAAAAAGAGAAGAGAAGCAGCAAAATCAAGGACAGAAAGGGAGAATAACATTTCCAAAACCTGAGATGAACCTCACTCGTGTTCTACAGTCTTAATTTCTTTTTCTAAGGTGAATGTCATATGTTTTTCCACAGTTTGGGGCAAAAAGAAAAAGCAAAAGTTTTCAGTCAGATTTTATGCTTATCTGTTCTTCCACATCTTCCAACATCCTTTTTCTCAGCACGATTTTTCTTGGGCAGATAGAAAGTTTCCTCTTTTTACTTGGATCCTTCCTTCTTCAAGTGAAATGGATCCTTGGATATTTTCTTCTTCGAGTGAAGCGCTTTCAAACCACAAAGAAATGGGAGCACAAAAGCACAGAGGCATGGTAGTGAAACTCAGGCTAAAGTTGTTTGTATCATGTGCACGAAAGAAGTGAGGGGAGAGCCTCAATTGTGTAGCCACAACCACCATTTTTATTTTATTTTTCTCCCACCCCAGATCTTGCAGATTGTGGATAATTGAACCAAAAATGGATTGGGTTCTCAATCTGGACAACTTCCTCCACCTGAAAGTTTCTTCAGGAGAAATTTGGGCTTTCCTTGAAACAGCCTTTGAAAGGCAGCTGCAGGAGATGAGTAGGCTGAGCCCAAGGGAGGGGTCAAATGCATCATCAGTCTTGAATCCCTTTGTGCCCACAAGAGATCTAAGTCCAGCCCACCTTGAATTCCACTGATTCTTATTTACCACCTATTTGCTTTGAGGGTTAGTAGTTCAGATTCTTGTTGAGAGTTTATGCTTGCAATAAACCTTTATATTCATTTCAACTACCTGGATTTCCTGATTTCTCATGCTTGAAAGTAGCTCTATGTCACTTCCTTACCACACTGCTTTTCCAGGAAGGGCCCTAAGGTCTTAGACAGGGGTCGCCAACGTTTTTGACCTCAGGGACCACCAAACTCATACTTTTAAATCCCGAGGACCACTAATACAAATTGTTTAAAAAATATATTTAATATATAAATTTTATTTTTATATTAAATATAAATTTAATATTAGAAAATTAAATTCTATTATATATATATAATATAATTTAATTTTCTAATATTAAATTTATATTTAATATAAAAAAATTTATGATTAAGCATTTACGATTTTGTTATAATTAAATAAGGATTTTTATTATATATATATATATATATATATATATATATATATATATATATAATAAAAATCCTTATTTAATTATGACAAAATCGTAAATGCTTAATCATAACTCTGCGGCAGAGCGAAGGGAAAGGAGGGGCCTCTCATCCTTTGGAGGGGGAAAGAGGGAGGATTTAAGAAGCCACATGGTGCCTAGAGGCTGGGAAGATCTGGACGGGGAGGAACCGGCTCCCCCTCAAATGGAATGAAAGCAGAGCCATCTCATATCTCCCCCAAGTCAGAGGAAACCTCTCCCTCCTTTGCCAGGTGTGGCTGCCTGGAGTTGGGGGAGGGAAGGAGGGCCGGGCTGGAAGTGCTGCGGCGGGCTCCTAATAACCAGGCAACACCCCCTTACTTCAGCCTCCACATAAGAGGACTCCCCGAGGCTAAGCTCCAGGTTTCTCCTGCTGCTTCCAAGCAGAGAAGGATCCCTCCCTGTGTGGAGGCTTAAGGGGGGCGGTGTTGAGTCCAGAAAAGCTGGAGCTCTCACCTGCACAAACAGGCTGGTTATTAGGAGCCCGTCTTCCTCAGTGCTCTTTTGGTCTGGGCATTTGGTCTCCCCCCAGCGGGCTTCTCCTTCCCTCCTTTCCTTCCCCCCACTCAATCTTTCTTCGGGACAGAGGAGAGAGCACTGGAAACGTGTGTTGCCTTTTCCAACACGCCTTTCTCCGGCACTCACCAGCAATTCTTCACATTCCTCCAAGCCTGGCTTGCTGAAGGGGGAGAGTAGCCCTGACGTCTCTGCTGCCCCCCCAGGAAAAGAAAGCAAGTAGAAACATAGCTCTCACTGGGGTGAAATAGTGGAGATCGGAAGGCACAGGCAACAGAAAGTGGCACTTTTCAAAGGCGGCAGCCTCCGTCTTCTCTTGCCTGTGCCTTCCTCGACCTTAGCTCGTTTGCCCCAGCGAGAGCTATGTGTCTGCTCACTTTTCCTGTGCTTTCCCCAGACAGCGAACTGGATGGTGAGCACAGACTTGCCCACTCTGCCCCCTCCCACCACCACCAGCCAGTACTTTTCCTGCCCTGGGCCATCCCTACAGCCCATCGCCATAGAGGAAGAGCCCAGGCCAGGAGAGGCAAACTGTAAGGTGGAGTGCTGCACAAATGCAAGTAGCACGGTGCTCCTGCATCCTCCAGCCATCTCCATTGTTGCTTCAGCCCGCCTGTGCCACCAGCCCCCTCTTGCTGCAACAGCACCATTACCTCGTCCTGGCCAGCGGGGGCTGCACTGCTTTTTGCAGGTTTGCGCTCGGCCAAAGGGTGGGAGCCAGCGGGCGGTGGGCCATAATCCAGGGCGCAGCCTGCATTAATTGCTTTGGGGGGCCATTTCTCAGCGGCCCACCAATATTTTCTCACGAACCACTGGTCTAAGGAACCCTTGGGTTTGTCTTTTTAAAGCCTTGGATGGTGGTGTTTGTGCAGACTTTCTTTGCTGCTACTTCATATTTTAGAACGGTTGTGAGCTGTCCAGGATTCTGCAAGATGTAGCCAACATCTGATCATTTAAAATAAATAATTAAGTAGCTGCTCTAAAAGCTTAAGAGGGTTAAGTGCTGCTGAGGTTGAAGGCATGAACAGACAGCAGAGGGTGGGTGTATGTGTATAACAATAAATACCTTGCAGAGGTAGTATGTGGAGCCATGCAGAGGTATTTATTTGAGCCATGATTGAGTTGCTAGCTTCTTATATCATACTGTACCTGCAGACATGTAGAAGAAATCTGTATTCCAGCTCCTGGGACCTACATGCTTCAGTAAAGCTAGGTTGGGATGAGTTCAAAGAGGAGAAATTATCATATAGCTTCATTCAGATCGTATTTATTTGGTAAATTTATATATCTGTTCATGTCATATATGTAACTCTGAGTGGCTTACAGAGTTAAAACACAAAAGCAATGCAACGTAATAACCAAAACCGTAACAACTGAAAACATTTAAAAACAATAAAAAACATTTAAAAAAACACAATCTGCCAACTGCACAATTTCCCTAGCAATACAGCCACTTTGCAGACTTCAGATTCCCATTACCAGATTCCCCAATTCAGATGACAAAGTCTTGTCTTCAAACCCTTCCAGAAGGCTAGCAAGGTTGGGGCTAATCTGACCTCAAGGGGAATGATGTTTCAGGTGCCATGGCAGAAAAGGCCTTCGTCTTGGGCCTGATCAGATGACTTTGCTTTGTAAACAGAACCCACAACATGCCCATCGACCTGATGGATAGATGTGATCTGGGAGAGGCAAGTCCTCAAATTCAACTTCAGGGACTCCTTGCTCCAAAACATAATGACTGTTGCAGTCACTAAAGACAGATTTTCTCAACCCAGCATTCACCATACATTTTTTTAAAATACGCATTTCAATCCATCCAATATTTCTAGATATAATCAGCAGAATTTATTCATTTAAGAGAAATACTCCTTTGGTTTATGACAAGCAAAGATTTAGAACTTTAGCAACAGGACTTGGGTTTGTAAAAAAAAAATACCAATAAGGAAATAAAAGTCATTTAAAGCATTTATAAACAGGGAGAGGCTGGTTCTTAAATACCACCCAATTTCACTTCACAAATTTTTCAGATTTTCTGATGAACTTGAGTTTTTTTGAAGTTATCAGATATGTTATATTACCACCATTTCAATCAAACCATGAATAGGGAAACTGTCTACTCCATATGTTTTCAGGAATTTATCTCTCGTTTGATATAATTAGAATGACCAGAGATGAGAGCTTCTGTACTCCATCCAACAACATGCCTTGAATCATGGGTTGCCCTCTCAACCTTAAGAAATATACTTCATTGGAGTTTATGGAATTGTGGGATAAGCATTTGATACTATCAGATTAGCCAGTGGAATGGCTTGCCTTCAGAAGTTGTGGATACTCCATACCTGGAGGTTTTTAAAAAGAGACTGGACAGCCACTTGTCTGGAATGGTATAAGGCAGGGGTGTCAAACTCTATTTCATTGAGGGCTACATCAGGGTTGTGTTTGACCTTGGGGGCTGGGGTGGGTGTGGCCAGGGCATGGCCAGGTTGACGTCACTCATGTCAGGGGTGCCTGTGGTGGTCTGAATGCTCTGCCAGCAAAAACGGGCTCCCAAGCTCCACTTTTGGCTGTGATGGCCTCTTGCAACCCTCTGCCAGCGAAAATGGAGCTTCTGGGCTCAATTACAGTTGTAAGTTCAGCTCTGTTTTTGCTGGCAGAGGCGCCGTGGGCCAGTCCTTCGCTGTTTCCAGGGAGGCCCCACGGGCCAGATCTAAGCACCCCGCTGGCCAGATCCAGCCCCTGGGCCTTGAGTTGGACACCCCTGGTATAGGGTGTGCTGCTTGAGCAGAGGATTGGATTAGAAGACCTACAAGGTCCCTTCCAACTCTGTTAGTCTTTTATTCTGTTAAATCAATACCCACCACTCAATTTTGAACAAGCAAAAAACTGTATTAGCAAAATATGTGGTAATGAAGCAATAGCTATAAACATAATATGAATAGAGGTTCTAACCTTCAGGAGATCTAACAACCATGTAAAAGTATCAGCTGAATTTCCTTCATGTCAGTCAAAAACTAATTTCAATGAACTATCTTGTTTAGCCATATATTTATTATTTTATTTTATTTTATTGGACTTATATGCCGCCCCATCTCTGAAGACTCGGGGCGGCTCACAGTTAAAACATACAAATACAATAAAGAATTAAAAAGAATTAAACCACTATAAAGTCCAATGAAACCAAATTTAAAAAGTTAAAACTATCCCATGCCCCCCATGAGGTAATCACAGCCCGACTTGGTCAAATAGCCAGGTCTTCAAATCACGGCGGAAGGTGTGGAGGTCAGGGGCCAGACGGAGGTCCAGAGGCAGTTGGTTCCATAAATCGGGGACCACCACAGAGTAGGCTCGCCGCTGGGGGACCGCCAGCTGACATTGACTTGCCGACGGGACCCCGAGGAGCCCTTGCCTGTGTGCCCGTACAGGGCGGTTGGTCCTCGATATCGGCAGGAGGCGCTCCCTTAAATATTGTGGACCCATGTCATGTAGGACTTCTATCTAGATATAATTGCGCAGGTTCAGGAAAATGCAGGGTTTACTCATTTAGGTGAGGCCTAACAAGCCAACATGTAACTTCTCTTTCAAAAGTTAGGAGATTATTAAAAGCAGGATGGTTCAAGCCAAGATCTCACTCATGAAGGATATCCAAGGACCTCAATGGATTGGGACATCAAACTAAAGCCTATTTTCAACTTTTCATTTGATGTAATAATCTTTCCAGAACCTGAAGATAGCCAGGAGGTATTGGATGTCAGAATTCAATACCAATACCAGAGTGTAACTGAAGAAAATAGGTGGGAGGAGTGTCATCCTCCCCCCGCCCCCCGTGTGTGTGTGTGAGTGAGAGAGAGAGAGAGAGAGAGAGAGAGAGAGAGAGAATTCATACCTTACACAACTCTGTTTAGTCTGATTCTGTTTGTACATGTTCTACTCTCTCTTACATTTGAGACTCATTAAAGAATTTAGCCCAGCATGGATGGAAAGAAATACCAAATATGTCCTGACTAATTTTATGAGTACACAGGATTTACCTTTCTCCTCAAAATTTTAAAACATTCTAAAGCTCACAAAGCTGTGGTCACAGCACATTGGTTTTATCCTGGCTTTTATTGTTGGCTTTAATACTTGTAATCTTATCCTGATTTTTAATGCTTTAAACCAGGCTCACATCACCATGTATCAAGAGCTGAGACACACACTGTTAAAAGGTCATTAGAGCAGTCTTATTCAACCAAGAGCCCTCTGGATATGCTGGGCTACAACTCCTAGGATGTTTACATATGTTGGCCAAACGATGAGAATCAAAGGACACTTTGACATTACCATTTTGCAGCTCTTTGGAGAAGTAAAGAAAATATCAACTTGACTGTGGTTTTGATGACATCCATTGTATATTGATTTACAGTTCTGCTCTGGATTACTGAAAACCACAGTAAAGTTGATATATTTTTAGTACCTGCAATCTAATGAGTATGTATGCATTATTATGTATGCATTATTTATAATTTATTTCCTTTAAAAACAGTTCTCATTGCCATTTGCACCCATGGTCACCGGTATTGGGGAAAGCATCTTATTATAAAATTGCTGTCAGTTCATTTTCAAAAGTTGCAAGGCTCTTTAATGCAACAGAGGAATGGTGGCTTAGCAGCCAAAAAACCTTTGGAGGAATGTTAATATTTTGTTTACTTGCTTATTATATATGTCCCTCATATAAATCTACTTTTTTACAGAGGATCTTCCTCTTACAGCAACCTTTGAGATTATATTTATTTCTAAAACCACCAAGAGTGATGGAAGTATGATGGTAGACAGACAGACAGACAGAATTGCAAATCACAAGACAAATACTTTGAAAAACAAGGAGGGAGTAGAGGGCTGTTAGCAATCTATTTCATTTTTGTGTGGGTGATATGAGAGTTATTTGTCATGCAGCCAGGGAAAATGACAAGATAGCAAATCAAACACAAACACAAAAGACATTTGAGCCAGCCAACCCAAATAGGTTGGAAGGAAGAAAAACAAAATATAAAATGATATGTGTGTGTGTGTGTTTCTCATTTCCTTCCTACTTTATATTTTATTTAGACAGTTACAGAAAACAGAGTACCAGAATATGTAACCATAAAATCGTTGGGTGGGGAGGCAGGGGCTCAACAAAAATATTTATTCGAATTTCTTGGATTTATTAACTACAGTTCATTCCTACCTGTGGGATGGAGCCTGATAGATTAGGACAAACAGTTAAACAGCATGGGGGACAGTGCATTCTATTGCCAAACAGAAATAATAATAATAATAATAATTATTATTATTATTATTATTATTATTATTATTATTATTATTATTTATTCGACTTGTATGCTGCCCTTCTCCCTAAGGACTCAGGGTGGCAAACAATAAAAAATATCATAAATTTACAATAAAAACAGATTAAACACATAACAAGTCAAATCATCAATTAAAAATTAAAACAGTTAAAAACCCCATCCTCTGTGTCACTCCAGGCCAGCCTGTTGAAACAGCCAGGTCTTCAGGTCCCGGTGGAAGGAGCGGAGATCAGGGGCCAAACGGAGATCCACGGGGAGCTGATTCCAAAGGGCGGGCACTCCCACAGAAAAGGCCCTAGCCTTGGGACTGCCAGCCAACAATGCCTAACCGACGGTATCCCAAGGAGGCCCCTCCTATGGAAGCATACTGGGTGATCGGGTCTGATGCTGGCAGGAGGCGTTCCCGCAAGTACCCTGGACCCAAGCCATTTAGGGCTTAGTCGTTACTAGCACCTTGAAACTAACCCGGAAGGCAACCGGCAACCATACATGAAACATGTACCATAGGCAGACTCAATCACTGAATACCACTTTCTGAAAATATTCCTTGGTGTAGAAATAATACCTGTGTAATGTAGTACCCTAGTACATGTACTAGTACATAGTACATAATAGTCATGGAGATAATTCTAGTGGACATCATGGTCACCACTGTGAAAACTGCTGAGACAAAAGTAGGTTCAACAAAGCCACACTCACTCTGTCTCTTCCCCACAGGAAGTCATCTATCATGGCACCCATTGCTGATAATTTGGAGCATTAAAGTTCTTGGGGGATATCTTAGGTCAGAGGTCAAGGGACAATTATAGGGAAACTCCAATATGGTTTTTGTTTGACCCTCCAAATACACTGTATAGTGTCTTTCCCTAATTCATACCCCAGTAGATATTTCATTTTTCCTACAAATCTCATTATATCCAGCCAGTTTGTAGGGGAAGATAGAACTTACAGGTAAACCAATCTGGATAGGGTTTTTTTTGTTTTAGGAGAGACTGCTTAGAATACCAGTTTGCACTTTTGGAAATTTCTTCAAAATACAGGGGTGGAGTAGTTACGGTTGTTGTTGCTCTGTAGAACAAAACATCTAATTAAAATCTTATTTCCATAAACCTAGTCTTGCTTTTTATAATGCAAGAAGCTATTTGGCAACACCTGTCAGCTTTTTATGATGCACCTGTTTCAGTGTGCAAGAAGCTATTTGGCAATACCTTGTCAGCTTCAGGACTTCAGACAAAATCAGGATTCCTTCTGTTGCCATATTTAGATTTGAAAATTCCATCTTACCATAGATCCATTCAACAATGCAAAGGGCCATGAATCTCATTCTCGAGTTGAAAAATGTACGAATTGTAGTTTAGTATAGATAGGTGAGGTCATTAGTTAGAGAACACCTGCATGGATCTTGTGGACCTCTGCAGTTTGAATACCATTTCCTTGGTCATCAAGGCTTACCTCAAATAAGGGAAAATAAAACTCCAGCAATCTGTTCTGCACACCTAGCCAGCTTGTCTCCACCTTTGCATTGTTGATGATAGTCATGACTTCCTCAAGGAGGCTAATAATTCTAGTTTTTGAAAGTGCCAAGAATTCCTTGTATCCTTCTAAAATTGCCAAAGTCCTCAGTGCTGAAGGGAGAAAAGAGCAAGAAAAGCAGTTCATTTGTAGTGCATATCATCAAGCCCGAACCCATGGCTCTCATAATTGCAGCTCTTCTTCTTTCCTGTACTTGAATGAAATGGGTCCTAGACAACTGAAGTAGCTCATCTCCAGCCATTTCTCTCAGAGATGAGTCATCTGTATGTATTGGGTGTCTTGTGTTGGCTTTGGCCTTCAGTATCCTGCTTTTATGGAGATGAGAAGCAAGTATAATTGTGTATCAGAAGACTTGAATGCCACAAGAGTCATTGCTTAATTTCATTTAAGTTCTCATGTTTACTCCTGTTTTCTGGAATGTTAAAAAAAACTTGTACAAACTTCTGCTATGCGTATTTTCTATACAATTTCTATACATTTCCACCCACACTTTTCCTAATGCCTACATTTTTGCAAAGATTTTCCCATACTTTAACAGAATAATGAATACATTTCCCCCCAAAGATATAATTTTTTTTTTACAGCGATTCATGCTTTTGCTGAACTTTTATCTTTAGTTGGGAACTGCTTTCACAATTTGAAAAGTGTGAATTTTTCTACATAAAACTACTTTCTTTTCAGGGGATCTATGCTCAGGAAGTTGGAAATTGAACCTTTTCTGAAAGTTAAGGCTTTCAAAATCAACATGGGCTAAAGGAATATTGGCTAGATTTTTCTCATGTGTTAGACATATATTGAAAGGGTTAGAAAGAGGCTCTGGGTTGGTTGAACATGTATGTTTATAGACAATAGAATGATTGGATGGATGGAGAGACAGACAGACAGACAGACAATGATGGACAGACGGACAGACAGATGCAGTCCTTCAGTACACTAAACAGGCACAGCAAGGACTACTAAACTCTAGTTGCAGGGTATAATAACAAATCCTGATAGAGTTTCTCTAGGTATACCAAAGAGATTCAAGGTAGAATTACCTTGAGTTTCTTTCTCCACCTCTCCTCTCTTTCAGGAATAAGTGGATATTTGTGTAAACACTCTTGCACTCCTTCTTTAAGGTTATTTCTGCACACATTCACAGAGAAGAGAGAGATCCAGTTTTACTTCCAACTTTAGTTTCATAGAGATATGTAATGGTATATGAGAATGACCATGGGAGACTGGATGAAAAGCTGCTGGCTATATAATAATCAGACATTTCATCAGTCCGTTTAAATGGTGGGAAATTCAAAACTGACAAGACGACATATTTCTCCACAAATTACAGATAGTCCTTGCTTAACAACAGTAGTGGAGACCAGAATGCTAAGCAACATATTCATAAAGCATGATGTCCGGTGATCACACTGCTTTGCAACAGCAATTCCAGTGCTTTGTGTCACTAATGTGTCACAAATGTCATACCATTGTTAAGTTCAACATCGCATGGTCATCATTCATGACCTCCTGCCAGTTTCTCCATTGACTTGTTTGTTGGAAGCCTGCAATGAAGGTCACAGGTGGTGATCACATGACTGCAAAATACTGCAAATGTCATTGGAAGCCAATCACTGCTATAGTTGCTATTTCAGGGAGAGTTGTAACTACCACTCACTGAGCATATCATAACTTCAAATGGTCACTGAAAGAGTGGTCATTCAACAAGGACCTATACATGGTTAACTGTGGAGCCCATTGTTGCAAGACATGATTGCCATCAACATAGCCACATTTGGCAGCATATTAGACAATCATAGATAACAAATTTACTAATGGCTTGTAATCATGATAGCAATGCATTATATCCAGTACACAAATACTTTGCCTCTGAATACCAGCTCATGGGGAACAGCAATAGCTAGGCTGACTGTGACTTGTTTTGCGTGAAATTGGATGCTGCTTCAGATATACACTTCCCTGTGCTTAATACAGCTCTCCATATGTTCTCATGTACTACACAAAGTGGCCTGTATCTACAGATGTTTAGGACTACTGGTTTTTAATGTGCCACATGAGTCTGTTGTGACAAACTTTGAGTACGTGTTTGTTAGAAGTTAACCTGATAAGTTCAGTGGAATTTCCTTCTGTGGCAGTTAAATATAATTGTTGGCATAATGGCTCTACGTGTGTGTGTGTGTGTGTGAGGGAGGGGGAAGGGGGGAGGGAGAGAAACACACAGAGAGAGAAAAAGAGAAAAAAATTCCCTTCAATTATGAAAGTATTACCAATCAAGAATTTCTCCCTGTGTGTGCCAGGATGGATGAGTCAATATGCATGTGTGCATACATACAGTGCAACAAACATCTTTTTAAAGCCATTTAACTTTTACCCCTTCAACAGCATCTATTTATATATTTATCAGGAAGACCAAAGGGAGATATCTTGGCATAGATTTGCAGAGGACAATTACACTAAAGGTGTCTTATCCCTAATATTACCTCTTCTGATTTTACAATAGTAGAGCCTTTAACAAAGATCTGAGTATATAGAATAGGTTGCAAACAGGCATTAAATATCAACATGTGTCTTTTGGTCTGAGATCAGCTGGAAACCTTTGAAGTTCTTTCAAAAGAGATATATATAGTTTTTGGTGCATAACAGCAAGTCCTGTAAACTATATTTTACCCAATGTTTCTTATAGGCAGCCTGGATGCTACTTGAAGCATCTTTGGGAGTTACTAGCCAGACCAGATAATTCAAAGTTGTCCTTCTCCAGAAGAGGGTGTAGCTGTCACATCAAATAATTCATTTGATTAATGTGGAGGAGACATTTCAACTGGTTCATACTGCAATGCAAACTTCCCAGCCCCCATTTCCTGATCCTACAGAAAATGTAGATGCAGAAAATCTATACTTTTCTGCATTTTGCAATGCAGGTGGCAACTCAAAAACTGTTCTTTGTATGTTTTAGCCTCCAGGCCCCTAATCATCTTTGTTGCGCTTCTCTGCACTCAGTTTCCAAGTGCAGAGAAGAGCTTATTTTTAAAAAAAAAATTCAAATTTTAAATTAGTGAAAATTTCTTAGAAAATTGGCTTCAGTGAAAATGCTTATAGAAATGTATATTATAGGAGAAATGCATGTGAAGATGCATGAACATACCTGTTTGTTTGTTGTTTGAATTCACAGTCTTAAACAGAAAGAGGAGAGAATGAACTTATTAAGGATGGACAGATGAGACACGAGAGAACTCCAACTCAAGGGATTCACTCACCCCTATTGAGTTATATGTTGATTTTATATGTTGGAAAAACAACAATAAGCCCCAATATTTCTAGATGTGTCCTATCTAGTTCACAAAATCATAAAATAACATGGCATCAGAAGAAATGTTACATTCGTTGCTTAGGAACTCTTTGAGTAACAAACCAATTCAATATAAATTCATTCTTTGTTTTCTTTATGTTTCTCAGTCTGCAAGCATTAGCGTCTTCATTTGAAAAAGGTTGGGAGAGGAAGTTTTCCATACTTTTTGCAGTTAAGTTGCTGTGAATGATGCTGTTTTTTGTACTTTGTGCTGAATGACACTACCAGAGACCTTCTGTTTTTCTCATTTTGCTTCCTTCCCTTTGTTCTCTCTCTGAGCAATGGCGTACTCTCCCTTTGATTTGTTTGCTCCTGATCTACCCCCAGCTTTCTTGTCAGCCTTCTTTCCCCTCCTGAAAACCTACAGTACAGTGATAATAATGGCAACTTATTATTATTTTTGCTGTCTTAACAGACACAGAGATGTGTTTTTCTTTAAAAACATTGCCTGCAGAAAAGAGGCAAAAGCCAACAGTGAATAGAGTGGAGATTGGGGGGGGGGGCAAGGAGGAGATTTTTTTTGTCAAGATAGTCTTCATTTTGTTTTGATCTGTAGAAAATAGAAGGGTTATATCGTTTAGTTTAGTTTAGTTTAGTTTAGTTTATAGGCGCCCTCTCCGAAGGACTCAGGGCGCATATAAAACGAACAATACAAAAATTAAAACAATTTTTAAAATATTAAATTGCAGCCAAATAAACATTCCAAGTTAAAACCCCGATCCCCTGTCAGTCCAGGCCAGATTGTGAAAATAAACATGTTTTAAGGTCACGGCGGAAGGAGCGGAGATCTGGGCCAGGCACAATTCCAGGGGTAACTGGTTCCAGGGGTGGGGCTCCCACAGAATTTTCATGGAAGTCTTTCAAGCTTATCATATGCACTAGAACTTTCTAACTTGTAATTTGTAAACGCTGGATTTTTAACCTTTTAACAACATTTCTAGAATTGTGGAAAATGAGCTAAAAAATAACCACGTGTTTAACGACCTCAGGAAGATAAAGACAGGATAGCAGCTATACCTTTTAGCAGAATTGATGAAAGAATAGGAAAATTGGTTTTGGCAGCTGAGCTCTATGAGGTTTACTGCTAAGTCAGGCTCTCCATTTAGAATAATCAGATCAAAGATTGAGACTTCTTTTTTTCCTAGATTCATAGGTAACTGGACTCCCAATAACTTTGGGTACCTTATATCTCTAAAGGTAGAAAGCAGTAAAATGGAAGAAAATGACATGTACACCCAGAATAAACAACCCAGTATATTAAAAGAATACTAACATTAGCACAACAACAATCTTAACCCCAAGCCTGGCATAAAGCCATATTTTTAAAGTTTTGACAAACAGTTTCAGGTTCAGTGTTGTACAGATACCGGTATGTGCAGGTGAGGTATGGGATGCTATTCCAGAGGTCAAGTACCATGCTTCCTCGGTCCCAGTAGATAACATTTTAATTAAGGGGACCTCAAATATGTTCACAATGGCTGGGGTTACCATTCGAGCAAAAATTACTGATAGGTATTCCCACAGATGCCAGGCCCTAAGCAAAAATCTTTATGAGCTGTAACTGGTACCTTGAATTACACCAGATAGCTAACTGGCAACCAGTGCAGCTTGCAAAAAGAATGATGACACATGGGTATATCAGGCATGCCCATCGGGATCTGCACCACTGCATTCTGAACTAGCTGCAGTTTCTGAGTAGTCTTTAAGAGCAGCCCCATGTGGAATGCATGATAGTATTCCATTTATGAGGTAATAAGGACATGAGTGATTGTCTGAAAGGCCTCCTACTCCGACAGTGGGCAGAACTGGTGTAGCAGATGGATCTGTAAAGTTTGTACTTGTACCTTTGTTTTTTTCCTGCCCAGGTGTAAAATCTTGCTTTTCTCCACATTAAATTTCATTTTGTTGGATGGGGCCCATTGTTCAAGTCTGTCAAGATCTTCTTGGTTCCTGAACTTATCTTCTCTGGTGTCGGCTATTCCTGCCAGCTTAGTGTCATCTGCACATTTGATGAGTTTCCCTTCTATTCCCTCATTTAAGTCATTTATGAAGAGTACTGGGCCTAAGACGGAACCTTGTGGTACCCCACTGCTTACTTCCCTTCATGTAGATGTAGTACCAGTAAGGACTACTCATTGAATATGGTTTGTTAGCCAATTACAAATCCATCTGGTGGTGATGCTGTCTATCCCACATTTTTCTAGCTTACGAAGAAGTAGATCCAGGTAACCCAAATAGCCACTAGCCCTCGGTGTTATCAGGATTGAGCTTCTATCTATTCTTCCTCATCCAGTCCTGAACAGCCTCCAGACATTGGGTTACACTATTAACAGTATCACCTGGATAGCTCAGAGTTGAGATGTACAGTTAAGCTGTATAAAAGATTGAAATAACAAATCTTTCAGTTGCTGTTAAGAAACAGACAGTATCAGCTGGGCACATTTCCTTCTTTTACCGTAACCCTTGCAGTCAACCCATGTCAATTCCAAGTAGACCATACTAGGAAATAACACAGTGTACATTATTGATACAGATCGCAAAGCAGAACTTTGAATGCCTGGCAACATTTCTCTTCCTCTCCCTCTTACACCAAAGAGAGGATATTAGCTGACAGTGAGACAATCATTGGAGCAGCTAGTCTCCAAAAATTGTGGGTGCTTCATCACTCAAGAAGAGATTGGACGGCCATTTGTCTGAAATGGAATAGGGTCTCCTGATTGTGCAGGGGGGTGGATTAGAAGACCTCCAAAGTCCCTTCAGACTCTGTAATACTATTACTGTTATTGATTTTCTGTTTTATGCCCTCCTGTTTTCATAGGCTATGTTCTTATTTTCCCAATCATTTCTGATTATTTTATTGAAGGCCATCTCTATTTTCCTTTACACCAGCCTGCTCAAAATGTTTTGCAAGGTATTCTGGAAGACATCTGGGAAAGTGTATGAAACTGAGAACCAAGGGGGAAGAATCACTGTGTGAATGTCACTCGGATTCAGTCCTGTGTCATCAAACTTTGGGGTGAATGGTTCTCAAGTTTGTGAACAGAAGCCTAACTGGCTACACTATAAGATTCACGTCTAATTCTATACTATCAAATCCTTGCTGCCCACGCTCCAGCTTAGTCAAAGCACTAACTCCTGTACTAAGCCTTCATGCACCAGATCAGCACTATTTTATTCCATGGGCCTGATTTGTGGCACGCTGGCATAAAATGTTGGCTATACTTTTGATGCAGCTTACATGCCTCTTGCTATTTGTGTTGATGGTTGCCTTTCACCATTCCTGGTTTGTGTTTTTTGGGGTGGAAGAAAGATGGGAAATGAGCTGAATGAGGGAAAAAACCATCCATCAGGCTACGTTTATAATTCAGTTAGTCATTGAATATATTGCACTGTCAGTTGCTGAGATTTCAGTAATTTGTGAATATAGTCCTGCGTTATACTTTATGGTATTCCACAGTCTGCTGTCCAACCATTAGGGTCTCCATAGTGGCCTATAGCAAATTAAAATATTCAAAATGACCACAAGGATTGAGAAGCACAGTAAAATAACAGAGATTGGGATTGATAAAATCCCCTTGCAAAAACTCTTTTAACGTAGTGCTTGACAATGATTACAGCTCTCTGAATTTTCCAGCCATTGTGGCCAAAGAATGGAGGTTGAAGGGTTCTTCTCATCCATATTTTGTAATACCTGGGTCTGCTCCAGGCCTGAATCTTCTCATGGTTTTCTGGTTCTAATGATTTTCACTTTGGTAAAAAAATAAATAAACATAACATTATATAGAGTGAAATTAAGGAGTGAAGAGAAATAAAAGAAGAAACAGAAATGACGGTGCAGGCAGGAAAAGAAAATATATGGGGCAACTTCTGATCTTCTTTAGGGCATTACAAATAAATTAATTACTTCTCACTCTTTAAAGTTACAAAATAGTTCTCTTTTTCCCATATGAGATACTTTTTAATCAGCAAACCTGTCCTCACCAATTCATTTTTTTCCTTTTTTAGCAAAAAGTCCATAAGAGGTTTCCAGTCTTTTATAAAAGTATTTGTTGTCTTATCCCTGATCACAGAGGTCAGTTTTGCCATTTTGCAAGTTCCACCATCCATTCATGATCCACTCCTCCATTCTGTTTTCCTTTGGGGGGAACTGAGTTTATTTATTCTTACTCAGATCCAATATCTTGAAAGTCACAGCAAAACCACTAATTATTCCCCTTGAGTCATTGCTATTCTACAGCCCTTGAAGAACTCCTCTTGGAGTTCTTCTCCCAAGTCAAGTCAACAATCATATTTTTGCATTTCTCCCATCTAGATCTAAGACTTAGGTCTTATTCTTAAACCTTCCATTTTGCTGCATTCATGGTTTAGAATGCTACTCACCACTCTCTCTTATAGTAACCTGCTCGAGTACTACCTATGCATTCTTGTTCTTCTGTTTCAAATATCAATAAAAGTTTATACATTTTAGCAATTATATGTTCATCATTTGTACATAATTCTTTTTCAAATCTAGTTTTAGAATGTCCAAAACCATAAATTCTTTGTCTATTTTAAATCTTTCTAATAATTGGAAGAGAACCATTGACAACTGTATCCCTCTGCCACCAGTTCTTCTCTTGATAGTATTTTACATTCCCCTTGACAAAATTCTAGTAACTCATGATAAGTTAACCAATTTCCTGATATTTAGGTCAGCACCTTAACCACTAAATCAATCTCTTGAATTGAATTTATTTTCTGTTTCCATTTATTAAGCCGCTCGAAGCTGTCCTTCAAATCAAATTTTTAGTAATTTGCTTTGAGTAATTTTAATATTTTGCTCAAAAGTTCCAACCAATTGTGGAGAAACCATTCTTATCAAACATCAATTTTCATAAGAAAAATCTATTAATTTCTCGATAAGTCCTTTATAAAATCGTACTTGGACCTCATTTTGGGCAAAAATTCCCAATATCAAAGTTTTAATCCTGTGCAAATTAACTCTTAAAATGTTTTATAATTTCAATCATTTTTAATATTTAGAATTGTTTTTATACCTGTATTTTTTATTATCTTGTAAGCCACTCAGAATTGCCTTGAACCACAAGATGAGCAGCATATAAATTTAATAAATAAAATGAATAAATTTCTACCCCAACAAGTCTACCATGCTCACCAGTCTGTACACATTCTAATTTTACCTGGATATTCATATAAAAAATAACTCCATCTGCTACTGAAGTACATTTTTCACCCAAATTTTTATCAATCAAATATTTTATCTCTGTAGGAGATGACCAAGCTCAGCAGGAGGCAGGGATCAAACACATCATAAGTGATGAGTCCCTTTGTGTCCGTGAGAGATCTAAGTCCAGCCCACCTTGAATGCCTTAATTCCTGCTCATTTCCCTTGACCATTGGTAGCTCAGGTTTTTGTAGAGAGTTTAAGCTTGCAAATAAATACTTACACTCATTTGAACAGCCTGAATCTCCTGATTTCCCTGGGGCTTGACAATGTCATTTTTAAAAATCATGTGTCTCATTTAATTTTATCAAATGATTTTTTCTATGTTTCTTGTACTTCATTTATATTCCATGTTAATCATTTGTAATACATAATAAAGTCAAAAGTTTAGAAAATCAATACCTGTAGTGCCTACTTCAGTATCATCCCAATCAGTTTCCTCTTGGACCTGTTGGAATTTTTATGTATGGCAACTCCATTTGAGTCTCCTAAATTCCTCTCTGAGTTTTATTAGGAATTCCCTCACCTCAGTGCTGGGATTCAAGTAATTTAACAACTGGTTCTCTGCCCTAATGATTTCTTCCAAGAAACAGTTTACCAAACTGCTCAGAAAGTTAACAACTGGTTCTTCCAAAGTGGCACGAACTGGCTGAATCCATCAATGCCTCACTTGAACAGAATTCAGTTGCTGTTTAAAAATAAAAAAAAGCACATCTTCAAATTTGTTCTATTGAAATGGAATCTTTTTCTGCTTTAATCTCTCAGTCAAAACCCTCTCCCCCTTTTCTCTTATGTAAAATTCTATTAGGAATTTCTTTAAAAACAATTATATCTGTATTATCATTTTTCAGTCTTGTATTAAAATGCTGCTGCAAGATTTGATATTATGTCTTCTTCCTGAGAAAGTGCACCAAAACATTCCTTGGAACGTTATTCTCAAAAATCTAATATTTATTCCATATTTCAATTTCTGACTAAATAATCCTCATGTCAATAAAAGGAATAAAATTTTAATAATATTTTTCTTCTAATAAAACTTTATGGTATTGCTCAAAATCTCACAGATCTTTCTCAATTCCAGTAGAGCCAGATTATCTATTTTTTTTTCCAATTCTCTGTCTGTAACTTCTGTGTTACTCTGAAAATTTCCACTTTGCAATTGATTTGTTTTACATCCCCAGACTCTTGTTACAGTTTTCCATATTCTTATCTTTTTCTTTCATCTCCTTTTTCATTTTGACAAGTCTTTTATCCATTTTTTTCCACTTTCAATTTAGAATCAAATGATTCCATTAATTTACTGCCCACTTACTCAGATAATTTCAGAAGCAAAGCTGGAGTAATTCCTCTCTGTTGGTTGTTCTAGCAATACTCTGTTCCTTTCTATTTCTGCCACTTTCCTGATGATTGCCATTATGATATCATAATCCGAAAGTGAAGGTGTCTCCAAGGAAAAAAAGAAAGGCAAGCTTCCCTTCCTTTTCACCTTACTTTGTTTTTCTGTTCCTTAATATTTTCATCTCAAGTAGCACTCCTTAATTATAGTCAGCATCACAGTCAATGTCTCCATAGTTATAGGCAGCATCACAGTCTAACTTGTATTACTTTTATCTTTTGTTGTGTGGAATCCATTAATTATCTACACTCTTTAATAGTAAACAAAAAAGAGTCCCATGAAGGACCAGTTTGTTAGTCTATTTAAATTCCAATTCATTCAAAGGCATTTTCAGAAAAAAAAATCTTTCAAAATAACTATCCCCTTCATCTGTTTTAAATTTCTTACATTGACTCCTGTTAAGCTTTTGCCCAGTTTTAAATTTTTTTAAAAAAATCTTTTTTTCTTTATTCCATTATAAGCAGAGGTGGGATTCAGCCGGTTTGGGCCAGTTTGGGTAAAATTTACATCTGGTTCGCCGAAGCAGGTAGTTGAACTGACCACTGGCCCTGCCCACCCCTCCTCTCCCAGGAGTCTCAATGCAGCCCGTTTTGGACACAGGTAAGCGCAGGGTCTGCACTGAGGCTCTGAGAGGGCAAAAAATGGCCCTCCCAGAAATTCCAGAAGTCCAGAAATGGGCCTGTTTCCAGCTTCTGGAGGGACTCTGGAACTCAGGAGAGGCTGTTTTCACCCTCCCAGAGGCCCAAAGGAGGCCTCCAGACTCTTGGGGAAGGCAAAAAACAGCCCTCCTGGAAGTTCCGATAGGCCACACCCACCATGGCCATGCCCACCCAGCAACCGGGCAGAGAACTGGTGGTTGGGATTTTTGAATCCCATCCCTGGTTATAAACCAGAAAAAAAAACCTCACCAAGTAGAAATTTTATCCTGCTACTCAGAAAATCTGTCTTTAGCCATAAATCAGTTATATCTGAAAGTGTATAATAAATGAGGCTCATACATACCCTTATGTTCATATTAACTGCACTATGGCTGTGAGCTTGATTGAAATGTCTTAATTCCCAGCTGCTCAACTCATGAGCAGTCCACAAAATCTCAATTTCTTCAGATTACTCATAAGGAGCAACTATCTGAGTACAAGTGGGCAACTCACCATCTCTCCTTTTTCTGGAGAGATTTCACTGGCCAGATTTCATTTCTGATCTTTGCCACAATGCTGTCCCCACTCCTTTAGGGACATCTAGTTTGCCATGAATCATCACTGGAAACGCCTCGTAAAGCAACTTTTAAGGGTTTTTTAAATGGTTGCTGTTGCAAACTGTCAAATAGAAACAGACTGTACTGAAAAGCATATGGAAGGAGGCTAGAAATGCTACCAATTTATTTTCTTTATTCGTAAAAAATGATGGGACTAAGGAGATTGAATAATTGTAGCTCAGGAGCTAGAAGACTGATTTAATGAAATTCTTTCAATTCCCCTATTAGTCTGCTGGAAAGACTAGTCTGCTGTTCTTGCATTTCAAGGATGGCAAAGATCTATGAGAGTCAGTCTGGAGTAGTGAGTAAGGCATCAGGCTAGAAACCAGGAGATTGTGAGTTCTAGTCCTATCTTAGGCACAAAGCCAGGAGATGACCTTGGGCCAGTCCTTCTCTCTGAACTCTAGGAAGGAGCCAAGGCAAACCATTTTTTAAGAAACAAACACCCTTGCCAGGAAAACTGCAGGGACTAGTCCAGGGAGTTTCTAGGAGTCAAAAATTTCTTGAAGGCATACACACAGAGAGATCTATTAATACTGAAAACTATAATAGTTTGGCTTCTTTATGGAAGATTAGGAAGTCAAAATAGTGGTAGTATGGAGGTCCCACTGATTACTTGGTCATATAATAACCAAACATAAATTTTTGGTCACTTCACAGGCTTGGACAGAAAAACAGTAGCCTCCATATTTTTCTTCCTGGCAATTAAAATGTAAGATTTGCTACCAGTGTTTCTTTAGGTCAGGGGTGTCAAACTCACGTCGTCACGGTGACGTCATACATATTGGGACTTTTTTTCCCTTTCGCTAAACCGGGCATGAGCATGGCCAGCACATGACACATCTGACCCATGGGCTGGGAGTTTGACCACCTGCTTTAGATAGTCATAACTATCAAAGCTAGTAATCAGCGATGGTCAATGCTCCATTGATTGCTATAGTTCCTTTAAAAATTCACCTTAGTTGATTAGTCACCGTCATATCTGATAGAAAATTCTAGTTTACCTATACCTAGAATTATTGTATTCTAAAATTCAGGGAGCTATTAAAGCTACCAATTCCAACCCACTATCCAGGACAGTAGTATAACTTAAAACATCTTGATATGTGGCTGTCATATCTGCTTTAGAATGTCTGTAGTGAGTCAGGGAGATGACCTTGAGAGAAATATACAGAAACCTTTGTCTAGGCAAAAAGAGCTAAAGCATTTTAAAGTTCAGAACACTCAGATAAAGTTTAGAAGCAGACATCTCAGTAATTCATTGAACTGTGAGGAGTAGGAGGTACAGCACAATCAGGCTTGCAAAGTTCTGTTATTATAACCTGTCTCTATTAAATATAGTTGTAGTTACTGTTTTGGTCTGCTCTACCTGATGGGACTTACAACAACTTGATTAAAAGGATTTCAGCTTGTGCCTAAAAAAGTGGTATGAGTTGACCCATCTCTTGGGAGGAAGTTTCAAAGATAGGATGTCACTGATTCTTGTGACAGTAGGGGTACAGACAGGACCACTGCTGACTTTACTATCTGGGAAGATACAGGTTGTTGTTTTTTTTAAAGGCAGCTGTTGATCCTTCTCTCATCTATTACATGGCTGGGCAATCTAAGGGAGTAATCCATCCAGTGACCTTTACATCTCAGATATATAGAGGCTTCACTTTGGGAGGAAGCGTTTATCAAGTCCAAGGAAAGGAATTGTCTTCTAGCATTGTCTTGCTCAGGATAAATCTTTTCCAATGTCAGATATCTCTACTCATGGAAAGCCACAAAGGCAGTTTTTGCCAGGGACCAGTGAGAAAAGCTTTCCATGTGATGATGCAGAACAACATAGCTATAAATTTCCTCTAGAGCCAGGAGGCTCAGGTTGCCGAGTGACCTTGACTGAGATTGAAATACTTGGGAGGGAGATGGATAAAGGAAGGAAACTGCCCTTTTCATAGATAAACCAAACAAGCTTGGCTCAGGCCACTGATCCTTAAAAGAATAGCTCAAGTGGAGAATGCAAGGCTTGTTTACATCCTCAAGAAGGATTCATAGTTGAAGTTCTCAATTCTTCTTTGCATGCACCAATCTTCTCTCCAAAACTTGTCTGGGACATACTTATGTGTGCAAACACACATTTGTTTGTGTATTACATGTTCTAAGCTTTCTCTGGAGACTTGAGCCTCGTTTTCCAGTCACTTTGGAGAAGTAAGATCAGTATGAAGAGGGTGAAATAGAACGTGGAGAGGCAACTTCGTGAAAAATACGCCCATGTTCATTTATACGTAGCAATACAAATGTAGAAATCATTACCCTCATTTGAATAGAATTCAAATATATCTCAACAGAGTGGTAAAAATATGAGCACTGTTTTTTTTAAAAAATAAACTGTGGTTCCATGACTACCTTTCTGTTCTCCTTTCATTGCTCCTATATCTCTGAACTGAACTTGGAACACACAACTCCAGAGACAGAAGTCTTAATTTAAACTTACAGTTGTCATCTGCAAATCAGGCTAAAATGTTATCCTCCTGATAACCAAAAGCTGCTTTGAGGATGTCCAACTGTTACAGAGAATGAGAGCAGGATGTGTGAAAGGCTGAATCAAGGATAAATCATAGCATATGAGATACTGTCTTTAAAAAAAAAGACTAAGCTACAAGAATTCAAGGAGATCTATGTGTTTTCCAGAAGGTTATACTAGGTCTTGATAAGCAGCCTTGCTATCAGAAGCTCAGCCAAAGAGTGATGATCTTGAACTTTGCTTTTTGACTCCTTAAGTCCTGCCCTCAAATCTTAAAATGTGAGGAAGAGTATTAAGAATAAACTGTGCTCTGGTTTCTTGCAACAGTGCCCCTATTAAGAATGGAGTACAGGTATCCTGGAGATGATGCCAAATAACCTCAACCAGCTTGCCGATGGGAAAAACGTTGGGACTGTCATTCAGCAATCACTAGATGGACCAAGGTCGCCATTTCTTTAGTTGGGATTAATTTGAATAATTAATTATACTTAAGTTCTGGTTATCTCCAAAAGAAAGAAGTGGAGACAGAGTAGCCCTCTCCCTTGTCACTAATATTGATTTCAATGTCATTTTCAAGCTGTGAATGCCACTACTTAATGCATAGATGTGTGTGCATGTGTTCGAATGACTCTCCATGGCCCTGTATGCAAGCTGTGCTTCGTGTCTTTCTTCCCCACTTTGTCATGCGCCCTTGCTCCTCCTCTACCCCTACATATATAAAGAAATTGGGGGTTGGTAGCCGATTAAACTTTTATTATAACATGCTGCAAAATGCCTCTTAAATAGCTCCCTTCAGAGGCCACAGCCATGGCTGTAAAGTACCAACTAGGGCAGCGTTAATAAATAAACATCCATTTAAAGAACACGAATTGCAATCGAGTCTCTTTAAGGCTCCTGAAATAAAAGAGCTTTATAGCTTGTGCTGTGCTGAATTGAAGAGGGAAAACGTCTGCTTCATGTAAAAATAAATAAATAAATAAATAAAAAGGTATACTCCAGTGATGGGTGGGAAGGAAGAAGAAAGCAAGTACCAGCTGAAGGGAATTGAGCCGAAAGTTGCAATGCTGAGTCTTAAAAATGTGCTGAGGGAAGCCTGTTCTCAGAAACGTTTACATAATGGTCCTAAAAAGTGCACAACATCCCAGGAGGTAGCAGAAGGGGTTCACTTAGTCTCAAACTGAAATAGAGCCATTGATGCTAGTCTTCTATACTGCAAAGGAGCCCAAATCCAAAATGGAAGCCTGCTGGGCAGGGAAACAAAATGGCGAGAAACGAAGGTCAAGGTGGGGCAGGCCATTACAGTTGAGATGGTGGGTTATGTGAGCCTTGAACAATCAAGGGAAACTTTTCTAAGATTTTTTTCCCCCAGTAACACTGCATCTGGTTTACTTTTTGCCCTTTATTTCTTTTAATAAAGGTAGAGGAACTTGGACCTTTTCTGTCTAAACACTGAGACTGACCCCTGTGTATCTTCATTAAGATTTCTGAGGAGGTATCTCCTGTGATAAAAAGATAAAGCTTTCAGTCACTCAAGTGGTAACCTTACTTCTTCTTTCCCCATCATGCCACTTTGTGGAGAAATTGAAGCTGGAAGCGTGATGCTAAGGGCAAGAAAACACCTTCAGTACTCACACACACACACACACACACACACACACACTTTTATGCAGTGATTCAGCAGCGTTGAAACAAATGCAGGTTTACCACTTTTACTGTTTAATCTATATTCTACTAAAACACTGATTCCTGTAATCTTTAACTTGGTAAAAGAATGCACCATAGGGCAAAACCTTTGGAACATGGTACTTCAAATAGGTTAACTTACAGAATGCATTCAAAATGCAAGGTCCATGATTCCCATGGAATTGAAATTTGGCACATTTTATAAAGCATTTTATGATATGAAGATTATTGTTAAACAATTTATTACATAATACAAAATTATAAAACATTTCCTATACTAATAGTTCAACATGGGCTATTTTCAAGGCAGATATAGTTCTGAATGTATCTCAACTTTTCCCAATAAAAACAGTATATTAGAAGCTTTGTCACTGTAGAAGTTATTGAGGAATCAAATTTATTTCCTTCCCATATCTTAACAAAATTGACTCTGGGTGGCTTACAGCATAAAGCATTACAATCATAACATATATCTTTAAAACAATAAAAATAGAAGTCTCAATCCAGTCTCCATATATTTTTACACTTCCAACAAGGTTTGATGGATCTTATATTTTCCCACCAAAATGCCATTTTTTCTTGTTTTGGTCTGCTTTGAGTACAGTGGTACCTTACAAAGCAAATATTCAACTGTTTTGAAACTTGTTGAATTTGGTACTCAATGCACTTTGACACAACAAACATTTTGTCCCAGTACTCATTGTTTGTTTGGTACACAGTGCACAAGCTAGAACTTGTCATTGTCAGCTGCCTTGTGACTCACTATATTATTTCTTATTTATTTTTATTTATATTTTATATTGGGATTTATATGCCGCCCTCTCTCCCGAAGGACTCAGGGTGGCTCACAACAATAAAAACATACAATACAAAATTTAAAATTTAAAAATATCCAATAGAAATCCCAATAATTCAATTCAAACCAACACCAGCTAATATAAGCCAATAAAAACCCTGCCTCAGTCCAGGTCGGCCTGTTGAAAGAGCCAAGTCTTCAGGTCGCAACGAAAGGATCGAAGGTCAGGGGCCATCCGCAGCTCCAAGGGTAACTGGGGAAAAATTGTTTGCTACTCATCATTTTTAGTAGTCATTGTGCCTCCAAGAACCAATTAACAATGAGTACTGAAGTACCACTGTAGATCTCAAATGCTCCATCTTTCGTCCATTCATGCAAACATGGCATGAAGGCGTTCATTGTTACTATGTCTTGACATTGCACAAATATTGGTGGTCTTATACCAATAACAATGTACTGCCTTTAATATATGTGACTTGTTAATGAAGGTAGCAATATATTGTACAAAAATAACCATTTTCTTACAGGTCCAGTCAATGTCTGCCTTTCTACAATGTTCAGAATTACACAATACACACACCCAATTCAGTTTGATTGACTTCATAGAGTTCCTACTTATCTTTCCATGATCAAATGGAAGCATATAGTTGGCCATTATTCAAATATGATAAATATCTATATACATTTACATGTGGAAAAAGGGAGGAAATTTGTACACTATTCTCAAAAGGAATTGAATGTTTCTATAAAAGACCTATATAGCACAATTATAATGCAGGTTAATTGCTAGTAGCAGACAGTTCGTATTATAATGATTTCAATGTCTCACAAAGCAGACTACCTTTTTATTGGTTATTTACTGTAGTAGTGAAGTAGGAGTGGCTTCAATACAATCGAGAAAACATGGTGAGTGTGGCTGGGACATTCCCGGCAAAACTAGCATTTCACGGAATTTCAATCAGCATGGAAAAGGCCTATCTTATGAGAAAAAGCAATCTGCATGGCTCAGATAAAGCAGAAGCCATAGGCATTTCCAAGATTCAGTGCTACCATCAAAATGACACTATAACTGTAGTAATGCAAGCCTCATCCTTTTTGTATGTGATACATATTCAGAAGGGGTGGAGCTTGCATCATGATGTCATGACTCTCATTTGCCTCTCTCTTGCAAATGCCTTTGAAATTGCATAACCTGCACCATCCATCCTTTATCCCTCTATTTGCTAAATTTCTGGATTGACTACTGTCAATTTACCACCTCACCATTTTTCATTATGTCTCTGTGTCTTTCCTGTCCTGGTGAAGCCCATCTTATTCCTTTCCATTTGACAGTGTATCTACCTGATTCTTGTACTGACACAAAATTGGGTTGGACACCCCTTCATGCTTCAAAGGATCTGCTGGCAGCATATTCCTGAAACCTTTCAGTGCTCCATTCCTACTTTGTTGTAGCTACCAAAACTCATTAAAGTTTGTAGGGAAACTAATGTCTACTGCAAAAAAAAGAACCTAGCAGTGGTTCTGCTTTAGGGCTTTCTGGAACCAGGTCATTCACTCAACTCGATGGCTTCCAAAAGACATTTGGGGATTGGTTAATTGATGTTAGGATCCACTACATATCTCTGCAACTTCACAGGCACTTTCATCAATCTCATCTCTGCCTGCAAAGCAGCAGTAATACACTATAATATCCTAAATATTACATTTCTTTCAAAAGAAGAAATATTTTAGAAGCATTTGCTTCCCAGAAACAGCCCATTACTCCTATGCATTTACTGGATTATCGCAGTAAATGCCTTGTAAACCCAAAAACACATGCACACAGTTATAAGGGAACAAATTCATGGATTGCATTAGACCAAGACACTTTTTTGTATTTCTTTATTTTTTTTAATTGCCATTTATAAACTGATTGAGTGCTGGACGTGTGGCAAGAAGGAAGCTGCCCACTTTGAGAGCTGCCTGTATGAGTGTGGTGTTAATTGGCCCAGGCTTTTCTGATAGCCTGGGCTGGGATTCTCTAGGCTTAGTCACTAGCTGGCTTGAACTGAACTGGAAAGCCCTGGACTTGATGTGAAAAAGACCTAGAAGTTATGTGGAATGAGATTGCAAAAGGAAAGTGTGTTAAGAATAAAATAGGCTGGGCATGCTTTGAACACAAGATGGAATGAGGTATGGCAGGCCTTCAAATTAGTGTACCAGTCTGCAGCTTATTTTCTTGCATCATAACAAGACAAGAGAGTCTGGGAGAAGCCCTATTAAACACAGAGGTACATAGGTAGAATTCCTGTTTTCTAACTGATCTATAAATACCTCTCTTATTTCAATCACTTTGCATGCTTCAGAAGGCAAAGACTAAGGAGATTTCCCTTCCCTTCCTTTCCAACAAACCAGAATGGAAAGGAATACATTTACTGCTGCTCAGAGAATTGATGCTGAAAGAATATAAGTCTTTCCTTGACAAACTCAATTAAGAGCGAGTCCAATTCTTGTTGTTTGCCAATAAGTCAAAATGCCTTCTGTGCTTGCTTTATTATATAAATGGATCCCACAAAAGATGCAGTTAGAACCAAAACAAGCAAGAAGACAGAAATAATTAGCTTGTAATGAGCTATGCCACTTTCAAGTGCCCAGGGAGCTATATATGTCTGAATGCTCCTTCATATGTCAGTTTCTTATATAGAGAAGCAGAATCTGAAATATTGAGGTAGTGGAAGTGGTTAATTATCACAGAGACCACAATCAGCTTCCCTCTTTTCATTTCCTGCTACCATCTGTTACACCATGGCTGCCATGATGCTTTTTCTTCTCTCAGCAGTTCTGATTCCGCAAAACACCCTCTGAACAGCCCAACCCAACCAAGGGTAGAATCTGCAAAATCAATGAGAAGGCTGCTTCCTAGTTTCTTCCTGCACCATGACATCATTTTGTTTTACATGGAAAGTGGGGAAATTAAAATTATAGCCACCAACCAAGCAGCTTAGTAGATGAAAGGGTAGTTTTTGCCATTGTTGCAGCTAAAACCTGTGAGCTGCCATGTGATGGGAGAATCTAGGTTCAGCTTTAGAAAGCTAGCATGCCTTACAAGAAGGCCCTTAATTCTGTTTTTTTTCCTTGCATGGCTAGTATGAATTTGGGCTACATAGAACTTTAGATTCAAGGCAAAAAAGAGCTTCAGAAGGCAAGGGGATAATAAGCAATATCTGTCTGCAACTCCTCAAATCAATTGTGGATTTTATTTATCTATCAGATTTGTGCCCACCATAATCAAATCTGACTCTCAGCCATTAATAAAAGTAGTATGTGACAAGACAAACCCAAGCCAATGTAAATAAATCCTCCCCAGTAAAACGCAAAATTAAGAACTAAGCCCATAACATATAAATCATTTAAGATATCACAAGGCAATACAGTAGTGCATAGACCACAACCTTTCAGGCCTTCAGAAGACCTCCATTTTTAATAAAGTCTGAATAGGCAGCAATGTGGGGGCAAGTCTGATTTGTTGTATAAAATGGATACTGAAAAATAACAACTATAAAGTCTCTTTCACCTTGTGAATGAAGAACCAAATAAGTTCCTCTAAAGCGCCTGTAGGCCAGACAAGGAATAATGGATGGAAACTGAACAAGGAGAGATTTAACCTGGAAATAAGGAGAAACTTTCTGACAGTGAGAACAATCAACCAATGGAACAGCTTGCCTTCAGAAGTTGTGGGAGCTTCATCACTTGAGACTTTCAAGAAGAGATTGGACTGCCATTTGTCAGAAATGGTGTAGGGTCTCCCGCTTGGGCAGAGGGTTGGACTAGATGACTTACAAGGTCCCTTCCAACTCTGATTATCTGTTATCTGTTATCCTCCTGGGATATATGGATCAAGTGGATTATTTCTAGTTGGAGGTGGTAGATCTGAAGGTACTAGGCCATATAGAGCCTTACAGATTAAAAACAGCACTTGGAATTGCACTTGGAAACCAACCAAAAGCCATGCAGGGCCTACAACATTGGGTTCATATGTTAATAGCAAACACTGCTAGTTAACAAATGGGTTATTGGATTCAGCAGCAGCTGGACCTTCTGGATAGTCTTCAAAGGCAGAGTCCTGTGGAGCACATTATAATAGTCCAAACAAATAGATATAAAGACAGAAATTACTGTTGTGAGATCCTTTCATCCCAGCTGGGCCTCAATATTAGGCAAATCCCTATGTTGCCATAGCCTCCAACAGTCTGTCTAAAAGTAGCCACAAGTCCAGGAACCTCCCACCCCCAAGACATAGCCCTACCCTTCAATTATCAAAAGATCATATTGAGGTAAGAGAGCACCTAGATCAGGGGTGGACAAACTTTTTGACTCGAGGGCCACAATGGGTTCTTAAACTGGACCGGAGGGCCAGAACAAAAGCATGGCCCTCCGGTGGATGGAGTGTTTGTGTGAACTGATATAAATTCAAAGTTAGCCTTCACGTAGCCTTCTGGGAGAGCAAAAGAACCCTCCGCTCTTTCGGCTCCGCGGGCCGGATAGAACAGCCGAATGGGCCGGATCCGGCCCCCGAGCCGTAGTTTGCCCACGGCTGACCTAGATGTACAAACAGCAACAAGTCAGCTTCAACATGTTTCATTCCATCTACATCTAATTGCCTCCAGAGAGGGGAACAAAGACATAGATGGCTTTTCCTGCACTGATGATATACAGCTTCAGTGTATCGATGATACTATATAGATTACTTTCCCCAGAACTGAACCTTGGGCACCCCACAAAGGAACATTTATAAGGGCAATCTCTCTTTGCCTGTAACCACTGAGAGCCCATTAAAACAGGAATAAAACCAGCATAAAGCAGTGATTCCAGTCCTAGCCCTCCCAGGGGTCTGAGAGAATGCCATGGTCAATTATATCAAATTATACCAATTATACTAAGAGATATAAAAGGAATCTGAGGAGCAGACTATCCCCATTTAAATAATCAAAGAGCAAACAGTGCCATCTCCATCACATATCTAGGTTTGAACCCTGTCTGAAAGTTCCCAGATTAATTGTTTCTCTCAGGACACTCTAGTTGCCCACAACCTTACCAATGAAGAGAATGCTAGAAACTGGATGATATCTGTCAAAAACAAGCAAACTAGACACTGCTCTTGAAATCACTGCCAAAACCCCCAATCCAGAATTCATCCAAAGCAATGAGACTTCTGGGGCACATCATCTAATCTTCTGCAGTGTCCCTTTTACTCCGCAGAAGTCAGAAGTGACAGTTAATTCCATATGAACCAGAAAATGATCTGGCTATGGCAAAGATCTAAAAGAAATGTCTTACATATTGAGATCACTACATGAGAAGACAAGAGAAGAAAATAAGTCCCAAGATGTCACCATCTCAGAGTGTTAAGCCAAACTAAGCCAATAATCACTATAGAGGTCAAAAACTGTACCCAAACTCATTCCCAGGGCCTCAATTGAAATCATCCAATACCAAAAGGCCAAGGGACTCAAGAAACCAGTCTTACTGGCTAGGAGAAGGACCTTCTTAGACAGCAGTATCCTTTACCTTATCCTTGTGGCCCAACTTAATAGATAGGTAGGTATTCATAACTGCCACCTCAGGAGCAGAGTCCCTAGGATTAGGCAAAGGGAAGAGAGAGAGATTGTTGTACTTTTAAGAACATGCAATATTATTGCAAACTTTGATAGATAAATGAAGAAAATGGCTGTGAAGGCATTTTATAAATAAGTACTGTTGTAGGAAGGTGGGAGAAAGGAAAAATTAGGTAGGATTATTTGGTGGGGGAATAAGAAAACAGTGTTCAGTAGATAAAGTGCTGTATGGATCTTTATCAGTTCTGTGCAACCAAAACCTTGTGGTCTACCAACCAGCAACAGCAATGTTATATCATGAAATACTGGCTGAATTCCTGCAAAGCTTTTAACCAGGTCAGGTATTGATTTAGCAGGTGCATTTGCACAATATGCTAACTTTGGTTGATATTTATCTGGATTAGGATATTGTGGCTCAGTAGGCTGTGAAGGCTACCTCTTATCTTGAAAATTTTTTAGATGTATTCATTATTGTAGTTTGGATAGAAAGAAAACTAAAATAGTTATAATATATGACATAGAAAAACATATGCACTGCATGTATTTATTACTTTAATATAAACTCCATAGAAGGGACCACAAATGCAAATTCTAGAAGTCATCTCCATCAGCCATTTAGTCATGTCCGACCCTTGACCACTCTAGGGATCAGCTCTCTTCATGCCTGTTCTGTTCTGCTTTGATCTGTTCTCCAATTCTAGAAGTATAAAAAATTACGGCTCCCTGGAGAATGTCCTGGAGATATAGTGTGCCCAAATCTGAGTGTGGTGTTCCTTCTTGGTCCTTAGATTTTGTCAGGTGCAAAAGACCAGATCCATGCATGAAGGCCCAATTAAACTGATTTATTGCTAAAAGTCCTATGCACAGGAATCTATTTAGCAGTCAACACCTGCTTGGAGTTAGATAAGGGTTAACAATTCAAGGGGAGGTAGACTTAGTCTAATTATGGCTATGTAGGTATTCTAGACTGTTGCCTCTTTTAACTCTGCCCCCAGTTCTGTCACCCCTTCTCCTATAGAGGTTACATATTGCAGTCATAGCTGTCATGCCCAAAACCAAGAATGACACATGGTGATTCTTCCAAGCTGAGTTCTTTATTGATTCACACCTTTAGACAAAATCTTGCCAGACTGAAGTCTCTATTATCTGCAACTATAAGTTCACTATACTCTGTGAACTATTAGGAAGGGGCTATCTTCACCCTCTTTCTCCCACACATAAAATCTGGAGTGAGTTACCTCTTCTGGAATTCACCCCCTTCCTTCATTCCATTACAATAGTTAATCGCAAAAGGATATAGAAAACACGTAAAGCTGCCAGCCTAGCATGGTCGTCCAAACAGAAAGCATGACTGGATGGACTATGTTGACCTTATGAACTACTTTATTGTAATGGAAAACCTTTCAAATTTAAAAGAACATTTCTCCCCCATTCCCTTTGCAGCCCAAGAAGCTAAGTTTCAATCCTTTCTGAGATATATGCCATGCCTGCATTCCTTCTGTAGGTTAAAACTGCCTCTTAAATGACCATTCCCCTGATTGTCACTCTTCCTCCTTTCTCCCAAGGTCATTCCCACATATTATTACAAAAATGGAAAGCATGATAAGTGATGCTGCATATATCCTCCTATAAAAAGGCAATGATGATAAGGAATTGGGGTATGCACAAAATGAAAAAAAAAGGTTTCACTTCAAGTTTGGAACAAAGATTCACCCAGAACATTGCAATTTGCTTATGTTCCAGTGCCTATGCTTTTGTTTGGAGCCAAATCCAGATCATATTTTGCCCTCTATGATGGAAGCAGGGGACTCCTTCCTAAATATGTCTCCTTCCTTCAAAGGCAAATGTTTAAAGGAGCATTGTCTTCCCTTTCTCCACTTTTCATCAGTATTCAGCTCCATCTGGTTCCATTATCATCCATATTTCATGGGTGCAAAGCAGGCAAAAGGGGCTGGAATTCCAGCTGGTGCTGCAGACGGCAGGTTTCAACTAAGGTCCCAGAGGAGGATGCTTCATTGTGAGCTTATTGAACCAGGAATGTGAAACAATCTGGTCTGTAAAACTAGCGGGGGCTGGTCTGGAAAAAACGTAGTGGAAGGATCCTGCTTGATTCTGCCTATTTGTCTGCTGTGGATTGGTCCCAAGTAGGACATCTGTCATTAAGTTAAGGGAAAATCATCAGTACATTTGCTCCAAAATTATTAGGTTGAAAAATGCCCCTTCATGCAAAATTCCTTTGAGGAAGAGGGTTGTCTGAGTTCTTGGATTGCTACTGACTTTCTTGATCCTATAAAATGATCCAAACAATTAGTTGAAGGGTCTTGCCAATCTAACATCGGTATTCTTTTTCCATTGAGCAGGTACAAAACATCTCCCAATCCATGGAAGTGCTGGATCTTCGGACCTACCGGGATTTGCAATATGTCCGTAATACAGAATCGTTGATGAAAGGACTGGATTCTAGGCTGAAAGTGGCCACTGAGGGTCAAAAAAATCTGAATATCAAAAGTTTCCAGGTAACTCTTTGCATGTCCCCCCCCCCCGCCATTGCAAATGGAGGGGAAAAGTTTGTGCAGAATCAGTGCAAATCTGTGCAAATCTGTCTGCTGTTTTCATAACTCTTCATTTCGTGTCGCAGGTTTAATTCGACCCCGGTTTCACATGCATTTTTCTATTCATTTCTTTTACTAAAATTACTTTTTTTTTTTTTACTCTGGAGTGCACTCTTGCAAACATTGTTTCCTTAATATTAGCTATCTTCGTGTGCAGGTTCCTGTGACTGCATGCATTCCTATGCTTAATTTGTTTGAGGTGCAAAACATGAGACAAAGTCAGTGGTGGCCTTCTGCTGGTTCGGACCGGTTCTAGCGACCCGGTAGTTCTGATCATCAGCTGGCCCCGTCCACCTGCACCCGCCCTATCCTATCCTATATTTCCGTCTTTCTGGCTCAGCTGATTCACGCGGCACAGCTGATTTCCATGCCTCAGCTGTTCTACTTATCCGGGCTGTCCTAGAAGGTAAGCAGCTGAGCTTCAAATTGCTGTATTTTGAATGCTGCGTGCGCTCACAGAACTGGTTGTAGCCCACCACTGGGCAAAGTTCTAGAAAGTATATATTTTGGTATTTACTGCACCTGGTTCTTAGTGTAGTTGGAAAGATGTCAGTTTATAGTGTAAATATTTCGATGAATTTAATGTACCCTTACTGAGGGATTTAATTATGATGCTTAATAATACTGTTTAGATGACAATCTCCATGGCATTCAGTTTTAGGCCAACCTGATTTCTGTTTAAAAATAAACTTTTTTTTCTAGAGAAGTGATAACTGGGATTAGATACCTGGCAAGAAAGATTTTGCTTGGTTTTTGCCATTTTGGCATTAAGATGAAGGTGATCTCAAGAATAGTTTTCAATTACTAGTTTGAACATAGTTAAATGTAATTCATAAGGATTGATAGGAAAGAAGCTGTCTTGTACTTATTAACTGTCCTTGATCACATCCATCTTCATGATCAAGTGATTATTCAGGGGGGGAAATCATTTGGGGCATGGAGCAGATGGGAAGGAGAAATGAAATGCTAATCAGTGTGCAACTAATATCAGTTAGGAGTGTCAGTAGCATTGATAGAATGGAGTCATTTGCATAACCTTTGCAAAATTGACAAGAGTGTTACTTGCATCCCTAAGAAACCACAATAGATAAAGAAGTAACATTAGGCCAAACAAGAGAAAGGATTCTGCCAATTATAGGGGAGCTGTTTGAGACTAGCATGGGTTGATCTTAACAAGGAAGGAAAGGTTTTGGAAGGTTTTGTTTCAGATAACTTAGGTAAATGCTGAAGATGCTTTGAGGCTGATGTTTAAAGTGCAGCTACTGTATCTTATTCATAGCATTTTAAAATAATCTTGATAATATCTCCCATTTGTAACCTCCTGTGTCTTCCCATTGCTTCATTTTCTCTCTCTCTCTTTCCCCCAAAATAAAAATGGCTCAGGGTAAAAAAAAAACAGGTTAGGTCCACAATGCCCTTTGATTGGTGGTATGCAGAGACCGAAGTCTGAAAGAACCCCTAGGGAATATTAGGCAGGATTATTGATTGTAGATTACAGCATTTATAACCCATTTTTTGTAGCATTTTTATACCAATTGAAAACAAGAGTGCTTGCTCTACAGACTATGGGCATTCTTATAACATATTGGAAAAATGGATTTGTTATACAGATAGTTCTCAATGTATGCACAAGATTGAGCCCCAAATTTCTGCTAAGTAAGACATTTGTTGAGTGAGTTTTGCCCCATTTTACGACCTTGCTTGCCACAATTGTTAAGTGAATCGCTGCAGTTGATAAGTTAGTAACCTGGTTGCTAAGTGAATCTGGCTTCCCCATTGACTTTGCTTGTCAGAAGGTCACAAAAGGTGACCACATAACTTCGGGACACAACAACAGTTGCAAAGGATGAACCAGTTGCCAAGTATCTGAACTTTGATCACATGGTCATGGGGATGTGGCAAAGGTGGTAACATTGAAAAACGGTAAGTCAATTTTTTTCAATGCTGTTGTAACACTGAATGGTCACTAAATAAACTGTTGTAAGTTGAGGGCTACCTGTATAGGGCAGCTTCTTGGCATAGCAAAGCAATATGAATTAATTAGGAACTTATCTCTCTTTTTTAATGGGATATGTTACCTAGAGTAAGCAGACTCATTTGCACTGGAAGTGGGATAGAGAAACTCCCCTTTGGAATGCTTCTGTTATGTTTCTGAGAATTGATTTTGGAGAGAATAAGATTAGGTTCTGAGGAAACTATACTTAGTCTATGAACATAAATCTGCTGAAGCAGATGAAGCTTGTTTTACAGATATGAAGCTTAAGTTCCTAGGCTTGGATTGAGCCTCTGAAAGACTAGGATGCAGCTTCTGAAAGATCTGTAAAAGTAGTCATCAGAGTTTAATTTTTAATATGCCCAAGGGAAAAGAGGTAAATTACATGAACAGGAAATGAAATATCAACTATATTTAATTTTAATTAAGTGGAAATTTAATTCCTGTCTTTTTTTCCCCCCTGGTGATCATCCTCTACTTATGGGTGTATGTCCTGCCCCACCCCCATTAGCACACCTCTGGAAAGCCAAATGCATCCTTTGGCACAGAAAACATTCTATATCCCAGCTATATTCAGCTTTGGGGCTGCCTGATTTTGTGGTAATGTATTATATGGTTTAACAATATCTGTGTGGCAGAATGCCACATGCAGAAATTCTCTGATTTATGTATATATTATACATATGTTAATACCCTCCCCTCCCTCCCAAAGAGGTCAATGAATTCTTTAAAGAATGCATTTGTACTTGCTCTCAGATATCTGATTGACCATAATGAGGCAAGGCAATCACATCTATTGCCCAATTAGTACTCCTTTCCAGCAGCCCAGAAAATGGAATCTGTATGCTTAAACCCATATTGCAGGTGCACAGGCTAGAAATGAGTCCTAAAGGAGGAGAGATTGGAAGAAAGAACATTCTGCTCATCGTGTATATGGAACATCAGAAATTCACACATAGACAGTGAATTTCCGCTCACAGGGAAGAACCAAAACTGCTGATTTATTAGTTTGATTTTCTCAGGCAAAGCCAGATGATGTAACAGCCTGAAGTCCACTGCCCAGATCTTCATTCTTTATTTAAACATGCCCAAAGTTTTCATCTCAGAAATTTATTTATTTATTTAGCCTATGGCATCTCGGAAATGATCTACAATCATGCAAGGGAGGACTTCAGGAACTGAAACCAAATGCTAATCCTATTAATGCTTTTATTTTCTTTCCACGGGACAGCCTGTTCTCTGCACTAACATCCTTGTACTGATTTTTTTTCTACAGCCATAGGTGAAGGGCCAGATCAAAGGAGGATACAGTTCTATACACAAAACTAGTTTTCAGTTAAATTTCAGGAGGCTCTTAATGGTATGAACCTTATAAAAGCAAATGTTTTAACCGGGAGTAGAGATGGGAGTTGGAGGCAGTCCCTCTCTCCATACATTGCAAAAACATACTTTACTGAACTATCATCTTTGATCACTTGAGTAACATTGGAAGAAATAACAGGGAAGGGAGACTTACCCTCTTCTTTCTATGGGTCCCCACTGCCCATTGCTTGGGCCAGGGAGCTGGATGGGGATTGAAGAGTCAGGTGGAGATTTCCTATAGGCTGAATCTAGTCCTTAGGCTGAAAGCCCACCACTTCTAAACCCAGAAGTTAGGAACCATATCTGGAAAACATTACGAATGAGAAAGGAATTAGCCAGATTCATGAGCAGGAAAATAATTCTTTTCCAGATGATTATTTTAGGATACTTTCCTATCTCCACAGCTGAGTTGTTGATATGCAAGGCATTTGAAGATGTTCAAATCCTGCTGATTTATTCCCAGAGAGGCAGAAATCTTACGGCCAGGTTGACACCTTTCCTTGATGTGAAATACAACTAAAGGAGATGTAGGCGTGAGCTGCATGGCCTTGGATTTGACAGCTGCAGAAGACAAGACATTGATTAAACCTTGGAGCTCTAGCAGACAGTTGGGCTAGTTTTAATGTCAGCATGCAGGTGGCGAGTCTCGGGCACCACTGGGCAATGCAGCAGAGGAGTATGACTTAGAAATAGGGAACTTTGAGACAATTTGGGACCACAAGTGGAGGGACTAAGCATGCTTCATTCCTACCAAACAGCTGCTCAAAGGTAATTTGAAGGATTGCAAGGGAGGCAATTGCTGAAGCCCCAAAATAAAGCTATTAAGGAGATGGAGCAGTGATGTCAGTTCAATAGGAAACAATCTCTTTGGGAACTAAAGGCAGGGAGACAAAATTAGAGAAGCTCAATGGCCATTTCAAGGAACAGTTAAATAATTCAAGTGCTAATTGATTGTGCAACATCACTTTGGCATTATCTTGAACATCTAAAAGAAACTGGTGATTTGCAGACAAGAGGTGTTAAAGGCGAATGACAGCACATTTATGCTATAAGTTGAGCCATCTCCTTTTTAAATAGCAGTGGCCCTATCAGCGATTCCAATGGAGAGCAATTTAACACATTTGTCTGACTCTTTGAGCATGCCACTTGAGCACTATGGAGAGCAGAATTTGGGAGAACCTGGCGGGATTAAGTTCCACATTCATTCTGAGGTCAGCAGAAGAGAAAGGGAAGTTTATTGAAAAATGGTGAGGAGCGCCTTCACCTGTAGACTATCAGGTTCATTCTCTAGAACAGCCGTGGGCAAACTACGGCCCGGGACTGATTCGGCCCATTCGGCTGTTCTATCCGGCCGTGGAGCGAAGAAGCGGAGGTTCTCTTGCTCTCCCAGAAGGCTACGTGAAGTAATCTAACTTTGAATTTATATTAGTTCACACAAATACTCCATCCATGCTTTTGTTCCGGCCCTCCGGTCCAGTTTAAGAACCCATTGTGGCCCTCGAGTCAAAAAGTTTGCCCACCCCTGCTCTAGAATCACCTGATAAGGCTGCAAACCAACTAATCAGTGGTAATCAGTTGTAGAAAGTCCTGGGCTAGTTGGACCATAACTGCAAGTTTAGTTTAGGATAAAGCAGCATGCCAAATATTGGAGTAATTAACAGCAGATTGAAGAACAGAAAATTATTCCAGATTCTCATTAAACATCTCCCCAGTTTTGGTTTGGCTGTGTTTCAGAGTTAGAAGCAACACATTAGGAACCTTCTATTGTTTCAGGGTTGTTATTTTTCTTATCGCTAAATTCTGTTTCAGTGCATATTGTATGTGCTCAGTTTGCAACAATTTCTGTTCCTTCATGTCTTTTCCATTAGCACTTCAACATTACCAAACTGATGTGAAAAAGGCAGTGCTAATTATCAGTGGATAATTATCCATTATAAATAAAATAAGGGTGGAAAACTTGTGATCCTCCAAATAATGTCAAGCTATAACTTCAAGTATCCCTCCCTATTGATGATGCTGATTTGAACTTCTGACAACCTCAGCTAAGCAGTTTGTGATAACCACAGGCTATCATTGGAGGGCATTTCTGTATATGTCCATTATTGTGCGAAAAGTTGAGAGATATGTGGGCACGTCACATGCATCAATTCAGGAAAAAATGGACAGGCTATATTGCTGTTGGGTGCACTTCAACTCCCAGAATTCTTAGCAATGGCCATGCTGGTTGAGAACTCTGGGAATTGAAATCCATATGTGGGGAGGTTATTGAATCCGAGAAAGACTAGCAGAGTTTGTGAGAGATAAAATTGAGATGATTTGTTTACCAGTGTGGTTCCCTGGCCAAACTAAAAATAAAAATGATACAAGATCCTTATGTATTCAGATCTCACTGTTGCTTAATGAATCTTAAACTTCTTTGTGCATCATATGAAGGCCAAACACAGATCAGAAGCTTGACAATGCATCCTATGGGAGCTGCAATATTGTTATCTCTGGTAACCCTTAATGCATTTTTGTGGATACCAGGACTGAAACGTTAATGTTTTATGGATTTATTATTGTGGGATATGGGAAAAAGAAAAGCAGGAAAGATGTTTCTATTTTTCTACTTTCTTTTCTGCACCTTCTATTTTCTTTTTTTTTTCTTTTTAATTTGTATTAGTTTTATAATTACTGTGCTCTAATTATAACCCTTAATAAAAATCACTGTTTAAAAAAGGGAGAATTGCTGGATTTTGGTAAATGTACCTGCTATTTAAAATTTGCATTTTTTAGAGTACTGCCATTTTGCCAGGGCCAAACTCTCACTTAACAAAAGAATGGTGGGGTGGGCTATAGAAGCTGTGGCACCATGTGGCTTTACTATATTTGGAAATAATCTAATCCAGCTTTTCAAAAGGACCAAAGGCTCATCACATTCGTATGACTTACATACATAGAGTACCATCTGAATCACTGAAGTGACTCTTGACTTGTAGAAGTATGTGAGCACTGACTTTCTGCATTAGAAGGTCTTTTTACAAGAAGTGGGATCTGGAATGGCTATAATGCTTTCAGGCTGGCCTTCCCCTAGAGTGGGAGAATATGCTGAGGAAGGTGAGCTGGTAAATTGATTGCTTTGCTTTAAAAATGGTTAATATGCTGAAGAAGATGAGCTGCTAAATTGATTGCTTTGCCTTAGAAAGGGTTGCTCTTGATAATCTCAGTTTGCAGAGCTGACTCATGAATCAGCCAAGGGAATATCATCTCTGCAATTAAAACCCAAGCAAATCAACACAGCCCTTTCTCCCCTCCCTCCAGGCACCTGCAGGGAGAGGTTGGCATTGCTGATAAATGAGCACAGACCATCCACATTCTGGGCCTTTTGCCATTCAATTACCTTTCCTGGTAATTTTTCAAGTCTAGCCAGGGTGATTACATCCATTTGCTGAGAATAATGGGCATCTGGTTTATGCTTGGTTGAGAGGGGAGTAGCGAGCTAGAGTGTCCTAATGACAGCTGGGAGAGAGCTGGCTGCTCAGAAAGTCTCTTGATTAAACCCCAGGCTGCCAGAATCTATATTCCCCACCATTTATGTCTGCCATTCTGTGTTACATTTGATTGCATGCAAGGCTATGATCAGTTTAGGGTGAGCCCTTAAAGTAGTCTATCAGGAAGAGAGAAGGAAAGGCAGGTTTCCTGTGTCAATAGAAGATGGTTAAGTAGCAGTCTCAGGATATTCAACCATCTGAAGATTTGAGCAACGTCAGGGGTGGGTTTCAAATTTCTTAACAACCGGTTCTGTGAGCATGGCCTAATTTGTGGGTGTGGCTTACTGGTCATGTGACTGGCTGGGCGTGGCTTACTGGTCATGTGACTGCACGTGGCTTGGTGGTCACGTGACTGGGTGGGTCAAAAGATAGAAATTCACTTTAACGATGCTCTTGGTGCGGAGTTAGACTAGATAACCTCTGAGGTCCCTTCCAGCCCTGGAAGCAACCTCTGAAGCTGCGTCTAGTGCCAGAGTTTGTGGTCCTTCCTTCCTCTCTTTTTTCTTTCCCTCCCTCCCTCTATCCATCCGTCCGTCCGTCCGTCCATCCATCCATATCTCATTCACATTCCTTTCCCTTCCCTCTTTCTCCCTTCCCTCCTTTCTTTCTTTCTCCCATCCCTCCTCTTTTTTTTCTTCCTTTTAGAGAGAGAAAAGAAAAGAAAAGAAAAGAAAGAAAGAAAGAAAAGAAAGAAAAGAAAGAAAGAAAACATCTCTATGGTATTCATGGTATATTTTCAGCTAGAACCTCTTTCTACTTAAACCAGTCCCCAAACTTGGCAATTTAAGACTTGTGGACTTCAACTCCCAGAATTCTCCAGTCAGCTGACTGGAGAATGGGAGGATCTAAATGCTGCCAAGAACTCTGACTTAAACATAGTACAACACCCAGATATTTAAAGCCATTAAACATCTTGGATTAATCTTGAAACTTTTTGTATACTTGTATTTATACAGAAAGAATTTATTTTAACACATATGGCTTCAATTCCAAAGCTACTTTTCATGAAACCTTTCTAAATGGCAAGTAGAAGTGAGCCTTTCTTGCCATTTTATTACAAGAATTTACCACCATTTTCAAATTAAAGAGTTGCCTTCCAATAACAAAAAACACAAGTTTGCAAACTGCCTGAACACAGCACATAATTTTGTATGTTAAACGAACCATAAAATGGAAGATATTTGTGAGAAATATTTACTATGTTTTTTGCTTGTCAAACTTAAAAGGCCATTGGACACTCCATAAAGGTTGTGACAGCAATAGAAGTAATGAAGCAGCAGCTAGGCAAACTGCTGAATAGTCTGAATTATGCTTTGGAAATTGTGTAATGTATGCTCTGAAATTGAGCAAATGAATGAGACCTAAAGGTAAGCTGTTCTCTACAAAATCTACTCTGAACTTACCACACTAAGCCTGGCATTAAAAAGCAGAGCAACTTACTAGTTTTGAAGAGGAGGATATGGAAGAAAGAAAGAAGCTCCAACAGTTTTAAGAGACTGCATAGTTTTGTTTACCTAGAACATTCCCAAGGCAGAAATCAATACTATATTAGCTCCAAATGTTCTTTTTTGTTAAATACTGAATCCAGGCATACTGGATGGCTGGATGCTCCCAGGAGGCTGCAGGAAGGCCTCCTAGGCCCAAAATGGGACCTAGCAAGCCTCCCTGGAGCCTCTTGGGAGCAAAAACAGGGTGGTGGGGTGGTGCTGGACACCCCCCCCCCAACTCCCCGTTTTTGCTCCCAGGAGCTACCCTATATTACCTGGTAGCCGGATGAGCCTCATGGGGACTTCTGGGAGGGGCTGGGCAGGGTTAATAATAATAATAATAACAACAACAACAACAACAATTTATTAGACTTGTATGCCGCCCTCTCTCCCTAAGGACTCAGGGCGGCTCACAATATAAAAGCACAACACAATAATCTACTTTAAAAAAATAATTAAACAGTACAAGCCCAATAATACACTAAAACCAATTAAAATTACTTTAACCCCCCTGCCCCCCTTGCTTCAGTCCAGGCCGGCCTGCTGAAATAGCCAGGTCTTCAGGTCCCAGGCGAGAAGCGGAGAAGGGGGAAAGACCCAAGGGGAGCTGGTTCCACAGGGTGGGTGCTCCCACAGAGAAGGCCCTACCCCTGGGCACTGCCAGCCGACAATGTCTGGTCGATGTACCGCTGCCTGTGGGAGTATACAGGGCGATCGGAGTATGATGCCGGCAGGAGACGTTCCTGCAAGTACCCCGGACCCAAGCCATGTAGGACTTTATATGTTGTCACTAATACCTTGAATCTCACCTGGAAGGCAACGGCAACCAATGCGGTCGGCGCAGGAGGGGTGTAACATGGAGTGTCGGGACACTCCATCACAGCCCGCCTGACGCGTTCTGCACCAACTGCAACCTCCGAGTGGTCCGAAGTGCAGTCCCATGTGAGAAGCGTTGCAGTAGTGGGTTGAGAAGTGATGAGTGCATGAGTAACTGTCTGTAGAGCATCCCGGCTCAGGTAAGGGCGCAGCTGGTGAACCAGACGAACCTGGGCAAATGCCCCTGGACACAGCTCCCACCTGCTGCTCCAAACTGAGCTGTGTGTCAGGAGGACGCCCAGGTTGCGCCCCCTATCCACGGGGGTCAACACCTCTCCCCCATGACTAACGGTGGTATATCCTGAATAATCCGAGATGCCAGTATGTACAGCCACTCAGTCTTGGGGTTGAGTCGAAGCCTGTTCCTCCCCATCCAGATCCGCCGCATCCAGACAAGGACATCACAGAGAGGGCATCACTGATATGGTTCGGGTGGAGATGAAGAGCTGGGTATCATCCACATATTGGTGACACCTCAGCCCGAAACCCACGGATGATCTCGCCCAGCAGCTTCATGTAGATGTTGAACAGGAGGGGGAGAGGACTGACCCCGGGGTGAGGGGCCTCGGGCTTGTGCCCCCTGCCCACTGATTCGAGCAGCCCAAGAGGTAGGAGGAGAACCACCATAAGGGTGCCCCCTCCCAACCCCTCGAGCCGCGCAATAAGATACCATGGTTGATGGTATTGAAAGCCGCCAAGAGATCTAATAGGACTAGGACAGAGGAAAAACCCTGTCCTCTCCAGAGATCATCCATCAGTGCCCCCCATTAGAAACAGCTGCCAGGCAAAGACAAGAGAAAATAGCCTTTCCACATGTTCCTCGGCAGGAAAGGCGACAGTAACAAAGTCGGGGAGGCGACCAAGGCTTCAGGCTTCACTCACCCAGGAGATCAGTAATGGCAGGGCCATGAACGGACAGGCAGCAATTGGCCTGGCCGGGCAAAAGCAGGCTGCAGGCATACTCGCATTGCAGTGTTGCACATGTGCAATAGGGACTGACTGGGCAGGAGGCGGAGAAGCAGGCTGAGAGGGTGGGACCAGCCAGGGGCCATTTACCAGTTCTCGAACTACCGGGAGCCCTAACATCCAGCTCTATAGAACTGGACAGAACCGTGAATCCCACCCCTGAGCAACGTGGTTAACATTTAGCCATTCTTCTGTTCCTTGATCACATTTTCTTACTCAGTTGGCTTCCAGCTTTCCTCCTATTATAGGTAACCCATAGGTCATATACTGTCACCATCTTAATTGGGGTCCTCATGGGCTCCTGGAGTGGGCAGGACCTTTTATGTAAGGGAGCTAGGGGATTTTATTTATTAATTAATCAAATTTATATGGCTGCCCATCTCACAAAAAATGTAGGACTTTATATGTTGTCACTAATACCTTGGAATCTCACCTGGAAGGCAGCAACCGCAACCAATGCGGAGTGCGCAGGAGGTGTAACATGGGAGTATCGGGACACTCCATCACAGCCCTGCGGCGCATTCTGCACCAACTGCAACCTCGAGGTGGTCCGCAAGTGCAGTCCCATGTAGAGAGTTGCAGTAGTCGGTTCGAAGTGATGAAGTGCATGAGTAACTGTCTGTAGAGCATCCCGCTCAGGTAAGAGCAGCTGGTGAACCAGACGAACCTGGGCAAATGCCCCCCTGGACACAGCTCCCACCTGCTGCTCCAAACTGAGCTGTGTATCCGAGGAGGGCGCCAGGTTGCCCCTATGACGGGGTCAACACCTCTCCCCCATGACTAACGGTGGTATATCCTGAATAATCCGAGATGCCAGTATGTACAGCCACTCAGTCTTGGGCGGGTTGAGTCAAGCCTGTTCCTCCCCATCCAGATCCATACATCCAGACAGAGGACATCACAGAGAGGGCATCACTGATATGGTTCGGGGTGGAGATGAAGAGCTGGGTATCATCCACATATTGGTGACACCTCAGCCCGAAACCACGGATGATCTCGCCCAGCAGCTTCATGTAGATGTTGAACAGGAGGGGCGAGAGGACTGACCCCTGGGGCACCCCACAAGTGAGGGGCCTCGGGCTTGACCTCTGCCCCCCTGTCAACACTGATTGCGAGCAGCCCAAGAGGTAGGAGGAGAACCACCATAAGACGGTGCCCCCCACTCCCAACCCCTCGAGCCGCCGCAATAAGATACCATGGTTGATGGTATTGAAAGCCGCCAAGAGATCTAATAGGACTAGGACAGAGGAAAAACCCCTGTCCTGAGCTCTCCAGAGATCATCCATCAGTGCCCCCCCATTAGAAACAGCTGCCAGGCAAACAGAGAAAAGCAGGATTCAACCTATACAAGCCTTTCCACATGTTCCTCGGCAAGGGAAAGGCGACCGGTAGCAGCAAAAGGCAAGTCGGGGGGGAGGCGACCAAGGCTTCAGAGCTTCACTCACCCAGGGAGATCAGTAATGGCAGGGCCATAGCGGAAGACAGGCAGCAATGGCTGGCCTGGCGGGCAAAAGCAGGCTGCAGGCATGTCGCACATGCGCACAATGTTGCACATGTGCAATAGGGACTGACTGGGCAGGGAGCGGAGAAGCAGGCTGAGAGGGGTGGGACCAGCCAGGGGGCCATTTTACCAGTTCTCCGAACTACCGGGAGCCCTAACATCCAGCTCTATAGAACTGGACAGAACCGGTAGAATCCCACCCCTGAGCAACGTGGTTAACATTTAGCCATTCTTCTGTTCCTTGATCACATTTTCTTACTCAGTTGGCTTCCAGCTTTCACTCCTACATTATAGGTAACCCATAGGTCATATACTGTCACCATCTTAATTGGGGTCCTCATGGGCTCCTGGAGTGGGCAGGACCTTTTTATGTAAGGGAGCTAGGGGGATTTTATTTATTAATTAATCAAATTTATATGGCTGCCCATCTCACAAAAAAATGAGGCTGCTAGTGCACAACAATCAAATATAAAAATATACAAAAGCAATCATTATAAAAATATAAAAAATCATTATTAGGAATTAAAATATTATTAAAAAATTTAAATGTACAAACCACAAGCCATGGGGAGAGCGAATATATGAAACACAATGGAGCCATCTAAGAATGTCTCTGATTCCCTGAGACCTCCAGGCTGATGACTTAAGTTCAGACTGATTCTTCCCAAATGCTCAATGAGTGTTCCAACTAACACCCTCCAGTGATGTTTTGGTATTACTAGCCATGCATCTAGTCAGGTAGGTCATTAAGGCAAAGTAATTTCTTCTAGGTTGGAAACAATGGGTTATATTCATTCCATATAAACTCCTTAAGACAATAGGTCTCATATCTCCATCAGTAATCAGTTCCTCTTTAAACCCATATCAATAAGATGCTATCATGACTAAATTAAAATTTAAGCCTGGACCAATCTTTGGAATATAAACACTCCTACACCACTTTTTAATTATTACTGAAGGAGTAACAGCTAACAATCCACTCCTATACGCTTGCTCAAAACATTCACTATCTCTGTCAGATTTCCAGACCAATTCTAAATAAATTAAAATATCAGAAAAGTTTTGTACATCAAGTCATTCCAACAGTGTCCTTCCCTTCATAAAATGTTCTCTGAACAAGAAGCTCTAGGAATGTAACATATTATCTCTGAAACCCAAATATTTGGCTATCCTCTGGCAACCTTTAGCAAGTACACTTACACAAGGATCTGCTGTGGCATTGTGAGTCACAAATGGTCAAGCAGTTTGCTCACGTAGCCAGATTGACAAAACCAAAAAGTATTCAACCCCAAAAGATAGGAGGAAGCCAGTTAACTCAAACTGATCTGTGGTAACTGATAACTACAGATACTTAGTGTGATTATCAATTATTTTTTCCTGCCAAATGTGATGTACACAGGTCAATTCAATTTCCTCTAATGTAAGTTGCAGGCTGCTTATCTAGTATATGTGTGGCCACTTGAAAGGACTTATCTGGATAGCATCCTTGCCACTATCAATGCTGCAGAGCATCCAAAAAAATTAATCTGTATTGGGTCATGCTCAGAGCATGATTTTACTACTTCTTTACCTTCTTTTCCTGAAAAAGAACTTCATCTTATAAGCTGCGATAAGTGGGTACATTGATGATCTGATACAGCTCTTGGAAGTAGAACTGGTCTGGAAACATACCACAAGAACAAATGGAACTCTCCTTTATTGTTGTATGGTATAATAACAGAATCTTGAATGGCTGACAGAGATACCCTCTCCCCCCACCTATACTAAAAAGAATCAAGGTGGGACAATTATGAGGTTATTTTTTTCCTCCCTGCTTCCTATCTGCCCAGACTGAGCTGATGTTTACTGAATTGCTTCTTCAAAACTATCTCCATAGTCCTCTCCAGTACAGAGTACTGCCATGGTGGGAACCTTCCAAAATTTGATGAACCACAAACAGCAGCCTCAGGACATGGCATCAGTCATGGTAATAGTTGCTTGGAATTTTACCTCAGCAACGTCTGGAAGGGTACATGTTCTTCACTTTTCTTTATACCATTCCATGCATTTCCCCAGGGAGCTATTATTCCCTGTGAGCCTAAGAATTAACATCCCCCCCCCTCGCCAACCCTTTCTTTCAACTGGCACGTTCTAATTGCTTAGCTTTTCTCTATACAATTTGTGGCTGTGTACGTGGTTTGCCTGCTCCTAATTTCACCCTGAAACATCCTTGTTTGGATATACTTGTCTCTGTGTGCCGCTATAAAATATTGATTTCCTTCTGCTGAATGCTCTGAAATGGTAAGCCACTGTGTGCCTGTCTCCCCAAATAATCATTCTGCCCCATTACTGCCAAGCTCATTAGAATAGAGAGAGCCTTTCCAACTTACCAACTCTTGGATTGCTGTTTTTAATTTGCTAGCAAGACTGCAGATATAACCTCCATCCCAGACTAGAGAAAACAGTGTAATCCTGGTAGTGGTAAAGTAGCAGCCTTGGATAGATGTTGTTCAGTATCATGCTATTAAGCTGTTAATTAGCTCACACGTATAAACATTTAGCTATGGGAGGAGCGGAAGACAGATTCATGACCCTGACTTTCAGGCTGCAATCTATTTATATTCAAGGTTTTAGTTATCCCAGGCTGGCTGGTGTGCATGTACACGAGCAGACACACACATCCAGGTTTGTTCCTTCTCATTACAATAAGTAGTTACACTCCACAGAAAGACAACAAAGGTCCTGCCTGAAAGTGCAAGTGCCTATGGTAGCCTTCCCTGATTTAGTACCTTCCAGAAATGAAGCTGTGTTTTTGCAGCCCCAACACATCAGGTGGCACCATGTTGGAGGAGACTGGCCTCAGCATCTGTCTTGAGGTGTATTAATTAAATCATCTCTGAAAAGGTCACATCTACTGTCCAAAAATCCTGGGAAGTAAAGATGCTGTCCAAAAATCCTGGGAAGCGTTTTTGTGGATCAGGCCTGTGATTTTGCTTTTGTGGAAGCCGTTGGCTGTCAGTACAGTACAGATCCACAAAAGCATGCTGAGACATAATAGAGACCTAGAAGATGAACAGACCTGCTGTCCTGCCCTACATAAGAGGTACAACAGACAAAATCAGTAAGATACAACACAGGCATCACATCAAGACTGCCTTCAAAACAGACAGAAAAATAGCAGTCATCCTAAGAAACCCCAAAGATAAAATTAACCTGGAAAACCAAGGCATATATGAAGTCCCCTACGCATCATGCCCTGCCACATACATCGGACAGACCAATAGAAGAATAAGTACTTGCCTTGATGAACACAAAAATGCAGTAAAAAAGTTGGAACACACTTCCTCACTAGTCCAACACATGAAAGCCACAGGTCATAGCATTGACTTCAATGGCACCAAAACCCTAGCCACTATAGAAAACCCCAGCTACAGAATTCTCAGAGAAGCCATAGAGATTGAAAAATGACCTGAAAGCATGAATATAAGAGATGTGACTCCACCAGACTGTCAATTATCTGGAAGCCTGCACTCACAAACAAAAAAATCTCCACACCACAAGCCAAACAAACACCTGGGCACAAACAGACCCCCCCGCATACCTCCAGCCCAAACACACCCCAGCCAGCCACCCAGATAAAACCTAGCTTTCTAATAAATGATAGCCACCTGAAGCCAAGCTGCACTAAAAGCCCCCAATACACGAAACACAATGTTGCCAGCTAATCAACAAAAAATGCTACAAAACAGACAGAAGATATTAGAAACACCAATCAAGCAGAACACAGCAAACTCCAAGACCAATAAACGCAGACCAAGGCTCCCAACCAATCAGGATGAAGAAAAAACCATTCTAACGAAGCACGAGGCTAGCACCAAATTTAAAACAGAAACAGCTGGAAAGCCTGACACACAGACGAACCCAATACACAAGCCTGATGATGGCAGATGAGATTCTGCCGAAAAGTCGCTACAGCTTTAAAAACACAACTATAATGACGTGGGAAAATACCCAAACAAAGCTGAATACCACACACACACACACACACACACACACACACACATATATGTTTAAGTGCAATGGTCTCCCTCACTATTAAAAAAAGCCAATCTTTTTCTCACTTCCCAAAACCATTATCCATACAAGTTTCCCAGACTCAAACCAAAACAATGGAACAATACAAGTACAGTTGCATACTCCAGCCTTAAACAATATTGGAAGGCAGTGGAATTTTCATTGTCAGCCTGCATCTTTTAGCAGTTGGCATTTTCGCTTACCTCCAGAATTGGTGTATTTGGTTCCAGCATAGTAAGCATAGGAGAGTCAAATTCTTATCTCTAAAAGGTGTTCTGGTATCAACAAACGTTACATTTTGCATAGTTTGAGCCTCACCTGAATTCCTACAAAAATGGAATTCAGTGGGTATTATTCCCAAGGAAAAATGTATAGAGCTTCACTCTTAAGCTGCAATTCAGTCCATTCCTTCTCAGGGATTTACTTGGAATTCACAAAACTTGAATTCACAAAACTTGAATTCACAAAACTCAGTGTAATTCACTTCTATAATTTCTTGGAGATAAATTTGTCTTATACTTACTTTGAATGACTTGTAACTCTTACCTTCATAAAAATCTGAATATAAGATATGTAAGTAATTAGAATTATACAACCACAAATCGGTCTCATCTATCTATCTATCTATCTATCTATCTATCTATCTATCTATCTATCAACTATCATCCCTCTCTCTTTCTCCCTCCCTCCCTCCCTTCCCCCCCTCTCCTAACCCATCCATTCATCTACGTGGTACTGGTAAGAAGATGGACATATAACATGTAAGTAATTTTCCACTCCAAATTCTTCTCAGATAATAGATAACTTATTTGGCTTTCTAACTGTAGATTTTCTTACGTTCTCCATTTAAGTACTAATTAGTTTTTTCAAGATCAGTATAGTTGACTTCTGTAAAGCAAAATAGGAGATAGATTTATGCATGTAACTATAGCCTTTCCTCATTACTAAATAATAGGGCTGGCCGCCTATTCTTCAATCAGCAGAAAGCTGAATTAGCCTTAAATTTATGATCACCATTGTTGATTTCCTATCTGTTGTTCTAGGGGTTGCAACACAGTTTGAAAAGGACTGTCATGAACAATGTCAATGAATTGTATTATCATTCATTGTTTATTTCTCTCCCCTATTGGAGAGCAAACTAATTGTAAAAATTATAATGAAATCTATTACATTAATAGTTAATATTAAGGCACCTTATTGGCTTTCCTGGTTTCTTGGGCTGTAAAAGAAAAGGGGGGAGATTATACTTGCAAGATTGATAGTTTTGCAGAATAAACCAGATAGGAATCACAACTAGATGAGCTAATTTTATGTTATTGTAACATTGTACATTGTAACATGTACATTGACAGAATCTTGCAAGTCTGAAAGTACAGTGCAATCCTATCACACACACCTCTTATACAGCCCAAGAAACTAGGGAAGATCTCTTCTGTCTACTCTCCAATTGTGGGCTATGCTATATCTGGCCCTTGGCAGCATTTTTTTTGTCCAGTCTCCCAAGATCTTTCCCACACACTATTATACCTGTGGAATTGATTTCTTTGGTCTGGTCTGGTCTGGTCTGGTCTGGTCTGGTCTGGTCTGGTCTGGTCTATATAGTGGGACTGATAGTACTTGGATCAAACAAATATTTCGTTTTGGAACTGAACCACCCATGGGAAAATTCCTTGGGAAAATTCATGCACGGAATGTTTTGGACATTTCTAATTATGAAAATTGCTACGCACCTTCATGCCTGAAAAGTTTTGGTAGATAGAGCTCTACAGTTAATATCTAGTAAGTTATTTCTCTCCACCAGCCCTAATTTTAATTAATTTGTAGCTCCATACAGAAAAGAGGAGTTCTGTGATAAGGTATTTTATTCTTTTCTTGATACTAATGTTCCACTTCCAGAAGCTGGTGTGTCTTCAGTAAGATTAACTGTATTTGAAAGAAAATAGAGATTGACTTTTAGGCTAGAGCTGGAAACTGTGCTTAGGTTGACCCTTAACATCGGCCTCTCAATATCAGAAAAAAATAGCAGGTAGTATTTCTAAATAGCTGCCTTTCAATTTTACATCTTTATTGCCTCTCCGGGGAGCTGACTCTTGCTAGTATTATAAGCAGGATGCCAAATAATCTATAATGTGGTTTCAGAGGCTTCCCTCCATTACACAAAAAAGAAAGAGGTATGATTTGTTCCTTCTTGATAAAGACTTATAACCGATAATGGACTGGCTGGCATCCTTACTTCAAACCAGCTGAGGGACCCTATCTTCGCTTTAGTCTCACTTACTATCCTGAACAAATGAGGAATATGATTCAAAGTTTTAGACTATGCTCTTGAGCTGCTTGTAAAAATAAAAGTTAGCTGAGCACCATAATAGTTATTAACTTTGAATTGGGAGGCAAATAATGCTTTCTGCATGTTTATGAAGCCATCTGTATTCTAGGAGCTTGGTGGCCATAGTAAACAATGTATAATAAACCCATTGATCTCCATTAGGGGATGGAAGGAAGAAAAAAAATAACATTTATGTATTTGGGTGACAAGAAAGCTGAAATAAGTTTTGTTATTAACCCAATTTCACACACACACACACACACACACACAATCAAATCCTAATTGCCAAAATCCTACTGGGGAGGCATTTCAGTCACACAGGTTCTAATCTTTTTTCTTCATGGCAATAATTCAATTACTCTACAGAACTAGTATAGGAGGAAATTATTACAATCTACATGCTCAACAAGCGTATGGATGAGTTAAAATGGCTTATGAATCTCAGAGCCTCATGGCTTAGATAGAGCAGAGAAGCGAAGTTACTCCATTTCAGGATAAAATTTAAGGGGTAGGTTTTCATCACTATCAGGTGATGAAGGAGACATTCCAGGTATCTTTTTATGTTGCCAGCAGAATGGCTAACATGCTGACAACATTCCAGACATAGGGTCATTCCATATCTAAACCAATATTTGTCTGTTCTTTCTATTTTTTTCCCTTTGAAATCTAGCTTGCTACCATTATTATACTGGAAATATCCACATCAATTCTGCAGGTGAAAGAATTGAGTGGCCCTTGGTGGTCTCTGGGCTTGGTTGCTTTCTTGCAGACATTTCATTACCCAAACTAGGTAACATCATCAGTGCTTGTAAGGAGTGCAGTTTGCTCTCAGTTTATATTCTAGTGCAGCTGTGTCAAACTCAAGGCCCGGGGGACAGATCTGGCCTGTGGGGTGCTTAGAGCTGGCCCATGGGGCTACCCTGGAAACAGAGAAGGACCAGTCCTGGTGCCTCTACCAGCAAAAATAGAGCTCGGGAGGGCCGCAGGTGGCCCTCCTGTGCTCCATTTTCGCTGGCAGAGGGTTGCAGGAGGCCGTCAGAGCCGAAAATGGAGCTTGGGAGCCCATTTCGCTGGCAGAGTATTTGGGCCACCCCAGGCACCCCCAACACGGTGATGTCGAGCTGGCCATGCCCACCCTGGCCCCACCCACCACACCTACCCAAAATCAAACACAACCCTGATGTGGCCCTCAATGAAATTGAGTTTGACACCCCTGTTCTAATGGCTTCCCCTGTCAATGTTGGTGGGAGTGGTCTTGGGGGTTCTTTGTTTGGGCTGTTTACTGTTAGTTTGTTTGGCAGTTCCTTGATTGGGATATTGTTTACTTCATGACTGTTGGTCTGATGTGAATCTTGGAGCTAATCTGTGCTCATTTGGGTGCTAATTGCTGGTGGGGAGGTGGTTTGATCTTTTTGTTTGCTTTTTGGCTTGTTGATTGTCTCTTTTGCATAGTCTGAACATATTGTTTATGTCTATATCTCTATTATCTAATTGTCAGAGTACCAGGCTTCTAGAAATTCCCTAGCATTTATGGACTTGGCTTGGCCTAGGATGGTCACTGGATACATTGGAGAAGAGGATCAGTGGGTGCAGAGGGCAATCATATATTGACTTGATCGGAATTATCTGCAACAAAAAATGATTCATGTTCTCCACAGGCTTAACACTTACAGAGACATTGCAGTGGTATGAAAATCAGTATAGATTAGGGTTTTTTATCTTGGCCTCAAAATTCCAGACACCCAGGTTGGAACAAAGAGTTTATACTATCTACTAGTGGCCAATCAGAGTTTTAAAGCTCTGATATAGTAGCCTGAGCATAGATTTAAAAAGGTAAATATTGCTGGATGTGTTTAGAATAGATTTAAAAGACACTGTAAATTGTATTTGAAAAATGGTGGACTGGCAGTCTGGAAAGCCTCATAGAAAAGTTGCATCTTATTGCCATGTTTTCAACAGATGCTTTGTGTCATATACTCCTTCCCAGTTGCAGCAGTTTGCTAAATTTCTATTTATAATATCTATCTATTGGGAGTTAGATGATGCACAATAATGTAATACATGAGTGTGATTGCTTTGAAACAGATGGGCATAAATAAAGTGTGTTTTATTGCACATGATATTTTCCCCTTGATTTTTCCAGGAAGTAATTCTAATTAAACCAGTAGAATATATATTCAAGGCTTTTGGAGATGGTATTAAAATATGTTATATATTTTTTACTCTTTCTATAAAATGGGTATGAGGATAGTAAATTTATATAGTCACATTTCCTTTCAGGTCTTCTGCTAATTGAAAGTTCTCATTACAGCAAGTCTCTGTTCTTCCTATTTAGATTTTCAATTTTTTTTTAGAATTTTCCATATTTTCCAGCTTCCTAATAATTAATAATGATGAATTATCAGTATGTTTGTATTCTGGGTTGACCTTATTTATTGCTTGTTTTCATTGTATTATTGCTGTTTATTGGTGCTCCCTGGCTTGGGTTGCGGTTTAAGTTGATGTCATCCATTTTAGATAGAGCCTTCTCTATTACAGGGAAATAATGAAGTATGCATAAAGATATTCAGTACACTGGTTCAATCAATAATCTTGCTGTAAAATAAGAATACTAATTTTCACAGTGGTATTTCTTCACTAAACATTAGGTACATTAGATAAGAGCGCAACCTAAATTTATCAGTAAGTTTTCGTTCTAACATGTGTTTCTATATGATACGTCAGGTCTCTCTCTCTCTCTCTCTCTTTCTTTCTTTCTTTCTATTTCCTCTTTCTCTTTCATAATTTTTCTGGAAACTTGGGAAAGAACATGAATCAAGCTGACCTTTGCATGAACATAGGACTATTTCTGAAAATTCATAGTAAATGTCATGCTATTATTGTAAATTTCAAAGGAGAAATTGAATTGTAAACAAAGTAATGTTGAAGGGAGCAAATGGTTGATTTATACCAATCATAGGAGTGTCTCCAAGAATCTATGCTCTCCCAAGGTGTAGATCTCAAGCCTTCTTTACTGGATATAGTCCTGCATTGTTTTATTGGCTATCTGGTCCAATTCTGATTTAAAAGTGACTATAAACTGGGAGAGCTAGCCATACAGTTAGCAGACAAAGAGCAGTTTGAATAGGTACACACAATACTTGATTCCATCCATTGCATTTCCACTGAGTCTGAAATACTGCTTTTCAAATTTGGTTTTTATATGTAGATCAGCACGTTAATGTTCGGGAAACCTGCATTCTCTAATCTTTTCTTTATTGGCAATGCATAAATGCTCATTATACTTATATACTTACATAAAGCGAAAGTGAAGCTTAAGGGTAAGGATTTCTTGTGTGTGTGTGTACACACATGTGCATATGTACATAGGTGCGTACATGCAAACTTGACTGAAAAAAACAGGAAGGCGGATATGGATTCTATGAGTAGAATGTCCAACCTTAACCTTAAACTGGGCTATAAAAAGCAAAGACAGTCCAAGAATTTTCTTTGACAGCCTTTTCTGTCACTGCTTCTACATTGTGAAACGTTCTACCCCCTGATATGAAGAAAGCCCCCAATCTCTTGGCCTTCCTGGTTAAATCTTGGCTGTCTGGCTTTGCCAGAAGGGCACAGAGGTCCTCTCAACTAGTCCCATGAGACACCCTCCCCCCACCTTGTAATGACCAAAATTAAATGGCTGTCTCTGGATTTTTACCCCTTTGATGTTTAATTGCCAGTAGTCTATCATTTTAAATTTTTTAATCCTAATTTAATTTTAATGTTAATTTGTATACATTGTTTTATTTATCTGTTATATTTCACTATACACCAGACAGAACTCCTCTTTGAGGGAGATGAGCAGTTTAGAATTAAGTAAGTAATTAAGGATGGAAGGAAGGAATTCACCTAAAAGGATCTTGAGGGGAAAAAATATCTTATTAAGATAATATTCATAAAATGAACCCAAGATTTAGTAAACATTGTAATGCAATCTTTGGAAGTTCCAAGAACTCTTCACTAAGTAATAAAAATGACCTGACTTCATGAAGAAAGCTTGGAAAATCCAATATATATATATTATTTTGCATTCCTTTACTGTTGTATGAAAAGTATGGGAAGAATAGTTAATTTTGAAGGAAGCCATATTTAGCTGACTGCACTTTCAAGTGGCCTACTCCTTCCAGAAGGGGAAGGAATTATGCATTGTTTCATTGCTTATTTTCTCCTTATTTTCAGTTCATGTAGGGTGTATGCTCTGCATCAAAAACTCCAGTCTAGTAGAGACAGCGCAAGTTCTCATGGTCAAATCATAACAAAGTCAAAGCTTTTCAAGAAGAGACTGGACTGTCATCTTTCAGAAATGGTGTAGGGCAGGGGTGGGCAGGTATGGCCCCTTTGTGACCTGGGGACTTCAACTCCCAGAATTCCTGAGCCAGCATGGCCCCTTTACAGCATGGCTTAGGAATTCTGGCAGTTGAAGTCCCCAGGTCGCAAAGGGGCCAGAGTTGCCCACCCCTGGTGTAGGGTCTCCTGCTTGGGCAGGGAGGGGCGGGGTTGGACTAGATGGCCTACAAGGTTCCTTCCAACTCTGTTAATCTGTTAATTAAAATGTGACCATGTTACACTCCTCCTTTTGGATTTTTCTTGTCTCCACTTGCAGGAGCTCAAGGACAAAATGACAGAACTGATGCCTCTTATTCCTGTATTGGACCAGTACAAGTCTGACACTCGCACCATCGTGCAGCTCAAAGAGGAAGTGAGAAACCTTTCGGGCAGCTTGCTTCAGATCCAGGAAGAGATGGGTGCCTATGACTACGAGGAACTCCAACAACGAGTGCTGATTTTGGAAGCTCGTTTGCATGCTTGCATGCAGAAGTTAGGTAAGACATTCCGAGGTTTTTTCTCTCTCCTCTTCGATGAGCTGAGCCACCTGTTGCAATGCAGCAATGCATTCAAGCCTTTTGGGGATTTCTTTACACCTGAAAGAAGTCCAGTTCTCCTTCACAAATTGGACATAGATCATGATGGTTAAATGAAAGCCTGCTCATCTCGTGTAGGTCTTGGTTGCAAGGAATATAGTCAAGAGTTTTGGTTTTTTTTAATTACATTTATATGCCGCCCTTCTCCGAAGACTCAGGTCGGCTTACAATTTTTGGAGCACAACCCAATGCGCTCAGCAATAGCCTTCATTCCACTGTATATGCCTGCTTATTACTAAGCGGCATTTTTACAAAGTCAGCTTATTGCCCCCAACAATCTTGGGTCCTCAATTTACCTACCCCAAGAGGATGGAAGGCTGAGTCAACCTTGAGCCTGGTGGGATTCGAGCCTGCACTAATTGCAGGCAGCTGGAACTTAAGTGCTAGGCTATTAACAGCCTGCACCACCAAGGTGGTGGCTTACTCCACTTTCACAGGTGGCTTACTCCACTTTCCTGTCTGCCAAGCATAATTAGCTGGTCTGAAGTTCCAGTTTCAAATAGGCCTGCCATCTTTTCCTCCCATCAGCTGACCATGGAAACCAGTTTTAAGGAGACTTGCTTTACTGCCTCTGGAGTGGGAGTTAACAACAGTCCAGAACTTTAGCACGATGCTTTAAAGCATAATCTAAATAACAACCACCACCACCATCCAGTATTCCTGCCAAAAATGCAAACTATCCCAGGGGATTTGAGAATTTTGTCTGTTCAGGATGATTCAGGTTATTGATCAGATTTTCAACTGTGTTGATCATATTTTCCCTTGGATACAGAATACAAAAAAGCAGAATGGAGCTTGAAATTGGGTTAGTGGGATCTGAAGAGGCAGCTGTTCTTTCACAACTGAAATTTTTGTAATAGCTTCCCATCTTTCATGAGCCAATTATCTTGTTTAGAGATTAACCAGGGATGTGCAAACTGAGAGTAGGTGGTATTTTGTCATTTTGCCCATAGCAGACTTGAGATAGGAAGTCTGGGTACTATTATTGTCACTATTTTTATAACTGCCAGTGTGCATGATATTATTATAGATAAAATAAAACAGTGTCTTATTGTAAGCTCTGGAGATTTTACACATTAGGGTTCTTGTTCTTTTTTTCTTTTGCCCACAAAAATTGTTGCTTGTCCAGGGGTTGTGATTGATGGTTGCCAGTTACCTTTGCGAATAACTGTGCCAACACCATAATCACAAGGATATTTTTCAAATGCTTTCTACATGATATATCTAGGGAATACTCACATAACTGAGCTGTTATTAATACAAATCTGCCCAACCTACTTGCACAGTTTTTATCTGCTATTGGGCAAAAATGTTTTGGACATGTAATTTTTATCAGTAGTGGCAGGCAAAAAGGAACAAAAGCTAACCTGGAAATGGAGTTTTGTTTGGCCTATGTAATTTCTCCCAGCCTTAATTTCACTGAATTTCAGTGAAAGCAAGGTAAATAACAGAAAGTAGTGCAAGCAGAGAACAAAGGGATGCCCAAGAGTGAAGAAGGCAGGAGGCTCAGGATAAACACTGTGCTGCCTTTATCAGCCTTCATACAAGTAGAGGTAGCCATCCAGAGCAGTAGCTTAGTCCTAGAGCACATCTTGTACATGCAAGAATTTGGTGGCTCCGATTCCAAGAAGAGCTGGTAGTGTCCCTGCCTTTCCTGCCTGATGCTCTCCCAATAGGCTAAGGTACTCCTCCCATCATTCCCAGCCATCAGTCAAGGATCCCTAAAGATGAAGTTCAAAGTAACCAGGGGAGACTGAGCCAGTGGAAATTGGTACAAATAATAATGAGCTAATGAACTGATTTGAATTCACCATAAAGCAATGTCTTGTTTTCTCGTTGCATGCAACAGGAAATTGTTATTGTTACTTCCTTTTAAGATTGTTTCTTGAAGCTTGGATGCTCACAGACAGGAGTTGTTCATATCTCCACATGTATGTTTTTAAAAGCAAAGGAACCATGCTTCTTTCCTGGCTATACCCAGTTCAGCATGGTTTTTCCATTTAATCTGCTTGCTCTTTGCCCTATCCCTTAAAAGCAAAGGGGGGGGGTTGTCAAAAAAAACCACATAGAATTTGACCATTGAACTTTCATTCACCCCGCACAGGCCACGCCCAGAGCCAGCAGGAGTGCGTGGGTCTTCCTTTGTCCACCGATCATCTTTTGGCTCTCAAAAGGCATGCCCTGGGTCCTTGGAGCCACTGGTCAAGGCAGCAACAAGTTGTGTCCAGAAGACTTAATTTATTGTATCGTTTTATCTGTGAGCCGCCCCGAGTCCTTCTGGAGAGGGGGCGGCATACAAGTCGAATTAATAAATAAATAAATAAAAATAAATTTGATGTTGCACGAAGTAGGAACTCTTCAAAGCATAATGATTCTCAAAAAACAGGCAGCTAAGCCTCTGTTGAACGTTTATATACGTCTCTGTGGTTCTCTTCAGCCCATGTAGCTGGGCACAAAGACCACAGCCAAGGGAACAAAATGTACCCAACTTTGCAGGGATGCCATAGGCCAAAAGGAGAGTGAAGTAACCGCCTGAGGCAGCAGCAGCTGAAAGCTGAGGGTGGCAATTTGGTGGGCAGGGCCTTCTAAGCTAGACTGTTCTCCAGAGTTGCAGTGCCCTCATTTCCAGAATTGAATAAACATTCATCTGCCAGTCTGGTTAGCTTCTACATATCGAATAAGGAGAGGTTATCGCCTAGTCTTTCTCTGCTGACAGCAACATGTATTGGAAAAGCTTTGATAGCACTTTTGAAAATCTTGCAGTTTGTTGAAGGTTTTCTTAATTTCATCAGTAGATCAAGACTTGTAGCTCACTCTGTTCACTGGAGCCTTTTGGCAGAGGTGGGCTGCACTTTCATTGACAAGGGGTTCACTGGGTCGTGAGTATGTGGGATCGCTTGCTTTACTCACATGCGCCACTTTGGGGCTGAAACACAGCTGCAAACAGGCAGCTAATTGACTCAGGCAGCTCCAGTGAGTATAGCAGGGCAGCACGGAACTCGCCTGGGCAGGGGAAAAGTTAGTTATTTAGGGAAAGCATAGCACAAGGGCAGGTGGACGGGCCCAGCCAGAGATCACAGGTGGGGGTTTGCCTGAACCTCGCTGACCATCCAGCAGCCAACCACTGCCTTTTGGAGAAGTTGCTGAAATTTTCCTCATGTTGAGCAATGGGATAAAAAATGGAAAAGAAAAAAGACATTCAAATATATTCCAAAGCACAGATGTTTTAAAGAATAACCAAAGGTAAATATATATATATATTTGTTTTCGTAGATTTTCACGGGTAAAGGTATGTAGGTCTTGGTGTATTCGGGTCTTGTCCCGTGTAAGATTGAGAATACCTTGGCAATGTTTTGACGAAATCTCATCCGTCATCTTCAGGCTAGTGTCTTCAGCTTCGTTCTTCTGGGAGAAGTGTGTGATAGTGGCTGTTTTTCCCTTTTAAACTCCAGAGTTGGCTGTGTTGTTACTTCTTGATTGGTTGATGGAGTTGATGTATGCAGATTGGATGGCTTTTTCCTGAGACCCTGTGTGGCTGAGGTGCTGGCTGTGTGTCTCTCAGCCTTTTGTGTTGTAACGACCTGGGTAATGGGCTGTGTGATGACCTTCTGAGTTCTATTGTTGTGACATCCTGGGTGTGGTGCTGTAATCTCCTGGGTCGTTGTCTGTGTTGCAACCTCCTGATGTTTTGTGTTGAAATCTCCTGAGTTGTGTGATGTAGTGTCCTGGGTGGAAGGCTGTGATGTGACATTCGGCCTTGGTTTGGCTCGAGTTTGAGGTCTGGCTATGTGTTTATAGCGTGTGTCAGTTTGCTTAGTTTGGGGGTCGGAGGGGGATGTAGCAGCTGGTGCTGCAGCCATGGTCTGGTTTCTGGACGGTGGTTGCCTTTTGTCTGTGGGGTGGGCTTGGGTTTGAGTCTGGTGAGGAAGATTGGTGGTGGCATCATGGGTTATTTTGGGTCCGTGTTGGTTTTCGTGGCTGGGACTCGTTTGTTGATTAGGGCTAGTTTCCAGATGTCTGGTAGGCAGGAAGTATCATCCCGTTTATTCATGTTATGGGGTGTTTCTATTTCGATGGCTTCCCTAATTATTCTCTTGTTGAAGTGTTCAGTGTTGGAGATAAGTTTGGATCCCTCAAAATCAATGCACGCATCGCAGAATACAAGAACGCAGTCAGAAAAGAAGAAAAAACTTCCTCCCTTTTCCAGCACCTTAAAGCCACAGGACATGAAATTGATTTTGAGGGATGCCCGAGAAACAGCCTGAAAAATGCCCCCAAAACAGCCTGAAAACAGCCCCCAAAAACAGTTCAAATACGGCCTGAAAAATGGCCAAAACAGGGCGTTTTTCAGGCCATTTTCAGGCTGTTTTCAGGCTGTTTTCAGGCTGTTTTCAGGCCGCTTTTTGGGCCATTTTCAGTCCATTTTGGGGGCCGTTTTCAGGATGTTTTTTGGGCCATTTTTGGTTAGGATTAAGGTGATTCCCTAAAGATACTTCAGAATACATGGGAGACCAAGCCTAATAAATATTTGCAACTCTTTAAAGCAGCCACATCTTTTCCCCAAGATCATGCAATTGCAGCTTCTTGTGATCTAGGAGATTTGATTGATTTAAAAAGTTGCAGGGCGTGCTGTCTGGCATGCATCAAATCACTTTTTGGGAACTGTATGCCAAATGCTGCAGAATCTTAACTTTTAATAACTTGTGAGGGATCCAGACATTTTCAGAGTGCGCTTTCAGAATTAACTTCATATATCCTGTAACAATAATGTTAAATTTCAATAGTGTTAACAGTCTTCTTTTGACAAGTACACATGGGTTATATAATTCCTTGTTTATATTTTTTTAAACCTCATAAATTTGAATTATTCGTAGCAGAGAGTGATTTAAAAGTGCTTGTCTTCCAGGTAAAATTAAAGGAAGAACAGGGGAAATGGTCTATTGAGAAAACAAAGGATAGTGGAATGATAAAAGATACAAGATTGATTAGAAAACGAAATCTAGCTTCTAGACCCCTGCTTGCATCTAACCACAGAACAAACATGCCCTAGTAGCATCTCTTTAAGTTTTCATTAGGTTGCCAGCCCACAATGAGACAGGTTTAAATTATCCTTAACTTGCACCAATATTAAGGCAGCATTTTCCCATTCTGGCATTTTCTAAGGGCAGCTGTGTGGAACCTTTTTGGTATTGTCACTCATACCTTGGAGGGAATTCATGTCAGTGTCAGTGACTTGAGAGAAGAGCAATAGAATGGCATATTTCATGTTACTATATTTTTCCATTGACTCAGGAAAGGGTGGTCAGAGGAGAAGAAAGGTTTAATTCATAGGTGGAGAAAGATTTCTCGTTCTCTGTATCTCCTTCTCTATTTTGCATTTCAGGTTGTGGAAAACTCACTGGAATAAGCAACCCCATTACTATCCGAGCATCTGGATCCAGATTTGGCTCTTGGATGACGGACACCATGGCTCCAAGTTCTGACAGCCGGGTGAGTGCATGAAAAAGAAGTCACCTCGCATTTAGGTAGTCTCAAATTTGGGTGATTTCTAGGGAATCAAGGAGCTGAATTAAATGGTTCAGTGCCAACAGAAAGCTGATGTTCTCTAGTTCATTTTTTAAATTCAACACAGATGGAATAAAATAGACCAACAACAGCAAATCCTTCCCACTTATTTGATTTTGTTAGTGAAATACGACATAATAAGCACAATATGCTCAGCAACAGCAGAAAGCATAAGCTGTGGACAACACCTGCTGCTCAGCATGATGTTGTCTCTCTCAGTTGCAAATTACAGCATTAGTGCAAAGGAAGGAAAAACAGCAAGGAATAAATATTGGAAGGCCATCTCTGGGGGAACTAGGAACTGGGGAAAGGAAGAGCCCTGTGAGGATAGCCTCACTCCCTTACTTGTGAGGAGGGAAACCCATGATTAGCAGATTTGATGCATGATTGTGTAGATCAGGGATGTCAAATTCAATGCCTGCAGGGTGCTTAGATCTGGCCCATGGGGCCAGCCTGGAAATAGCAAAGGATTGGCCCGTGGTGCCTCTGCTAGTAAAAATGGGGGGGGGGGTGTATGACCAGTTTTGCCTGGCAGGGTGCAGCAGGAGGCCATCCAAGCCAAAAACAGGGCGCCCATGGCCCCTTGCGTCTCATTTTGGCCAGCAGAATGCTGCAGGAGGGCCTCCATCCCGTCTCCTCTCCTCCCCTCCCCCCAGCCAGGCCACAGAGGACAACTACAATGCTGATCCGGCCCGCCAAGAAATCCAGTTTGACACCACTGCTGTAGATCACCTCTCCTTCTTTCCATTTCTCCCAGTAGTTGCTAATACAGTTTTGTCCCAAGCTACTTCCAAAGCACTGAAGCATAATTCACCCACTGAACCTTTTTTACTCAATGAAGAGACATAACAATGCTGAGTTTCAGCACTGTAGGCTATAGCATAATTTTGCCTGACATGGTCTTTTCTCTTCCCCCTCCCTCCAGTTATTATGGCAGTGGGCTTGGATTGTGGTCCTGCATATCTCTAGAAGAAGAAAACAGCCAGTGGGGAATTTAATTTGGAACAAAGCTTTTGTTGTGAGGAAAGAAAGGGCTAGTTTTTTACCTCCTTACCTAGATGCAGAATAACTTCCATTATCAGGGTCATAAAAGAGGGTTCGGGATCATAACTGCATCGTGCTATACTTTTATTTTCATGCCTTATATATATATATATATATATATATATATATATATATATATATATATATATATATATATAAATTGCACTCATCACTTTTCTATAAGAGTCAGCCAGATGTGGACAAGGCTTCAGAGGTGATAAAGGAAAGAAAGCTTTTGCTATTGGCTGATGGGGTAAGAAGGGCAAAAGGTATTGGGGGATGGAGAAAGCACAGCTGAGGCTACCACCCACAGAAATCCTCCATTCAAAAGGGTTACAGCATTGGAAGAAGCCACTAGGGTACCATGTACCAGAATATACTTCTACCTCATGGCCTTTGCTGAATCTTGGCCATGAGGTTCAAATATACTTTGGATTATAGTTCTGACAATATGCCAGGAAAAATTGGAATAGCAATATTGACTTTAAACATATTTCTTAACCATTTTGGATGGTTCTCCTACTAATCTGAACACTTCTTATTTCCATTCACTCATGTGTGTGTGTATGTGCGCATGTGCGTGTATGTGTATATACACAGAAAAATACAGAAATTCCTTTTTTTCCCCAATGGGAGTACACAATTCCTGTGGTCAGCATCTTTCACAGTTTAATTTATATTGGTTTTGCAGTTTGCCTTAATTGATGTGCTATGAGAAATAACTAGCCTTGAAAGTGGCTACTCTCGTCCCGGGAAAGTTCAATCAAAATCCTTATTGTAGGAAATATTTAGAGAAGGGATAACCCAAAAAATGGATTGGAAAGTCATCTTTGTGATGACAAGACTGAATAAAAGGAAAGAGGCATCTTGTTTTCAAGTCTTGTCCATCAGCAGCTGAATTATTGCTTAACAGTTTTGTAATTGAGAAGGCTATAAAAGGGGCCTTATTTCATGCTTGTGGGATGAACTTGGAGCAGAGATAGAGAGCAGGATAGAGAGATGGGAAGTGGAGGGGGGAGCACAGACTTGCAATAGATTGAGCAAAGAAGGAAATGAAAAGGGCAATGGCCAACGTCATCTTCAAGTGACAGATTCAGTCATCTTTACAAATAAGTTCAGATCTTCCCATCAAGTAAAAGAGAGGGGCGGGGAGGAGAGAAAGGAGACCCAGAAAGTGAGAGGGTGGTTCCCTTGACTTATACATCCAAAGTCCAATAAATTATACTCCAAGAGATGCAGCCCTCTGAACCCACCCAAAAAGGCTTTATCTCCATAATGTAAAAATGGGATAAGCAATCTTTTGACAGACCTGTTGCTTCATTAATTAATCTGTGGAGACCATGGAAATTTGATGCCAGATGGCTGAGGGTGCCTCAGGCATTTAAGCAGAGTGGGAGTTTTCAGATTTTTCTGATTGGACAGATTTGGGGTTTCTTGCTCTTTTCCCCCATAGTGTTAAGTGTATTTGGGTTGTACAATACATGGCTAATACACAACATTCTTAGAAGCTTACAATCACAGAGTTGGAAGGGACCTTGTGGATTATCTAGTCCAACCCCTGCCCAAGCAGGAGACCCTATACCATTTCTGACAAGTAGCTGTCCAATCTCTTCTTGAAAGCCTCCAGTGATGAAACACCCACAACTTCTGAAGACGAGCTGTTCCATTGGTTAATCAAGTCTTGTCCATCAGCAGCTGAATTATTGCTTAACAGTTTTGTAATTGAGAAGGCTATAAAAAGGGGTCCTTATTTCATGCTTGTGGGATGAACTTGGAGAAGAGAGAAGAGAGCAGATAGAGAGGAAGTGGAGGGAGCACAGAGACTTGCAATAGATTGAGCAAAGAAGGAAATGAAAAGGGCAATGGCCAACGTCATCTTCAAGTGACAGATTCAGTCATCTTTACAAATAAGTTCAGATCTTCCCATCAAGTAAAAGAGAGTGGGGGAAGGAGAGAAAGGAGACCCAGAAAGTGAGAGGGTGGTTCCCTTGACTTATACATCCAAAGTCCAATAAATTATACTCCAAGAGATGCAGCCCTCTGAACCCACCCAAAAAGGCTTTATCTCCATAATGTAAAAATGGGATAAGCAATCTTTTGACAGACCTGTTGCTTCATTAATTAATCTGTGGAGACCATGGAAATTTGATGCCAGATGGCTGAGGATGCCTCAGGCATTTAAGCAGAGTGGGAGTTTTCAGATTTTTCTGATTGGACAGATTTGGGGTTTCTTGCTCTTTTCCCCCATAGTGTTAAGTGTATTTGGGTTGTACAATATATGGCTAATACACAACATTCTTAGAAGCTTACAATCACAGAGTTGGAAGGGACCTTGTGGATTATCTAGTCCAACCCCCTGCCCAAGCAGGAGACCCTATACCATTTCTGACAAGTAGCTGTCCAATCTCTTCTTGAAAGCCTCCAGTGATGAAACACCCACAACTTCTGAAGACAAGCTGTTCCATTGGTTAATTGTCCTCACTGTCACAAAATCCCTCCTTATTTCTAGGTTAAATCTCTGCTTGATCACTTTCCATCCATTGTTCCTTGTCTGGCCTTTGGGTGCTCTGGAAAATAGATTGTCCCCCTCTTCTCTGTGACAGCCCCTCAAATATTGGAACACTGCTATCATGTCACCCCTTGTCCTTCTTTTCACAGTTCTTCCAAACATTTTTCATATATTTTAGCCTCCAGCAACCTAATCATTGTTGGTCTTCTCTGCATTCTTTCTAGAATCTCAACATATTTTTATAGCATGGTGACCAAAACTGGATGTAGTATTCTAGGTGTGGCCTTTCTAAGACTTCATAGTGATACTACTACCTCGTGTGATCTTGATTCAATCCCTCTGTTAATGCAATTTATTATATTATTATTATTATTATTATTATTATTATTATTATTATTATTATTATTATTTAGATTGTATGTCAGCCTTCTCCCTAAGGACTCAGGGCGTCGAACATTTTAAAAACCAAACAGATTACAATAAAAAATAATTAAATAACTACAAGCCTAAGAACAATTAATTAAAATTTAAATAAAATGACTAAAATAACCCACCCTAAAAATAACCACCCAGGTCAGTCCAGACCGCCTGCTGAAATAGCCAGGTCTTCAGGTCTCGGCAAAAGGAGCGGAGATCAGGGGCCAAACGGAGATCCACAGGGAGCTGATTCCACAGGGTGGGCGCCCCACAGAAAGGCCCTAGCCTGGGAACCGCCAGCTGACAATGTCTAACTGACGGAATCCCAAGGAGGCCCCTCCTGTGGGAGCGCACAGGACGATCAGAGTGTGACGCTGGCAGGAGACGTTCCCGCAAGTACCCTGGACCCAAGCCATTTAGGGCTTTATAAGTCGTTACTAGCACCTTGAAGGCAACCCGGGAGGCAACCAGCAACCAGTGCAAGCCGCGCAGGAGGGGTGTAACATGGGAGTATCGGGACATCCCCATCACAGCCCATGCAGCCGTATTCTGCACCAGCTGCAACCCCCGGGTGGTCCGCAAGGGCAGCCCCATGTAGAGAGCATTGCAGTAGTCGATTCTGGAAGTGACGAGCACATGAGTGACCGTTTGAAGGGCATCTCGGCTCAGATAAGGGCGGAGCTGGCGAACCAGCCGAACCTGGGCAAAAGGCCCCCTGGCCACAGCCCCCATCTGCTCCTCTAAACTGAGCTGTGGATCCAAGAGGACGCCCAGATTCCTCGCATTAGGATTGCATTGGCTTTTTTGGCTGCTGCTGGCTCATATTTAATTGATTATCCACTAGGCCTCCAATCTCCCTGTCATAGTTACTGCTATTAAGCCAGGTTTCACCTAATCCGTATGTGTAATTTTGGTTTTTCTTGTCTAAGTGTAAGATCTTACTTTTCTCTACATCGAATTTCATTTTGTTAAATAAGGGCCTATGTTCAAGTCTGTTGAAATTCCATCTGGTGAAGCTGTCCATCCCATTTTTTTCTAGCTTACCAAAAAGCAGGTTGCAGTCTACTTTGTCAAATGCCTTACTGAAGTCTAAGTATACTATTATTATTATTTCCAGTATCCTCCCAGGTATTGATGGATGTTAGGCTGATTGGTCTGTAGTTTCCTGGGTCTGATTTATTTCCCTTTTTTGAAGATGGGAACTACATCAGCTCTTCCAACCCTCAGCTAGTGCTCCAGGAATTTTGAAAGACATGGTACAGTGGTTCTGAGATGACATCTGCCAGCTCCTTCAGTACTCTGGGAAGTAATCTGTCAGGTCCCAGTGATTTATATTCATCAAGATCAGATAGTTGTTCTCTTACCATTTTCTTGCTTATTTTCATTTTTATTTCTAGTCTGTCTTTTATGGTTATGTTTTTCATAGGTTGGGCTATAGTTTCTTTTTGCGTCAAGACCGCTGCAAAGAATAAGTTAAACAGCTATGCTTTCTCTCTACTACCTGCTACTTGCCATCTTCTCTCTTTAGTGGACTGACTGTTTCCTTGACTTTTTTTTCCTGTTGTTTATATGTTGAAAGAAACTTTTTTTTATTATCTTTGACTTGTTGAAGCCTTTGTTCATTTTGAGCCTTTGCTTTCCTGACTTCATTTTTGCAGATTATGGATGTCTGCTGATATTCTGCCTTAGTGTCCCTCTTCCCTTTTTAATACTTATGCTTTTTATCTTTCAGTTTATCAGAGAGATCTTTGTGCAACCATGCTGGTTTTTTCTTGGATTTCTTGTTTTTCTTTTTCAGTCGTATTGTGCTGCACTGGACTTTTATGATAATATTTTTCAGAGTTGCTTCTTGGGTTGTTTTCCCCTTTAGGATTTTCATCCAAGGAACTTTTCCAAAGCTCTCCCTGAGTTTGTTAAAATCAGCTCTTTTAAAATCTAAGAGTCTGGTATGGTTATATTCTGTTGCTTGTATTTGCATTGTGTTGAATTCCAGTATGACATGGTCACTCTCACCCAAAGCTCCTGAAGTTTCAACTCTCTTCTTCTCTGTTAGCAAGAATTAAGTCCAGTATGGCTATCCCTCTAGTTGCCTCCTCTATCTTTTGGACAACAAAGTTGTCAGCTAGGTTTGTCAGGAACCTTTTCAATCTCTCATTTGATGCAGAATTAGTTTTCCAGTTGATGTCAGGGTAATTAACAGCCTGCACCACCAAGGCTTAACTAATTCCAGAATTCCAGAATTAGAATCTGGAGGGCGTAACCTTTATTAAACATGCAATAGAGTTATATACTGCTTCACAGTGCTTTACAGCCCTCTCTAAGCAGTAATGAAGTTGCAATGAAGAAGCAATGATGAAGTTGCAAATAATAATAATTAAAAAAACAAAGATCTAGGCGTTTCCATGGGAGGACTCACAACCCATTTGCTATTTTCCCTTTAGCCCCAGAGACCCCACTCACTTTCTCCTGCCATCTGACTGGTAATCACCAGTGAGGAGGGAGTTGGACTAGAAGACCTCCATGGTCCCTTCCAATTCTGTTTTCTGTTTAATATCTTTCCCTGCTGTGGTTAAAGAGAAAGCCATTACATTCAGTAGGCAGAAGTAGCCAAGATACTCTCCGTAACCCAGCTCGATGCCACTCTACTCAACTGAGTCTCTCCACTCACGTGGCTCCAAAGGACTCCATTGAGGCCAAGATCATTCTAACCTTTCTGAAGGAAAAATCTCCTTACAGGGATGACTTCAGAGGACGTGGAAAGGTGTCAGGGCAACAAGTCCTCATCTAGCAGTTCTGTATCATTCCCCAATTTCGAGTGGAGAATCCATCAGCTGAATTTGATGCATGCATTTCAATGCACCACTTTCTTTGCAGATTTGCCTTGACCTTGTGAAGGGTTTCCAAGATGTTGTGTTGTTTTATCTATCCTTTAACTGCCATAATCTTTCCACGGTGGTTTACTGCATAGAAGCAATGCAATTCAGAACCAAAACCACATTAATATACATAGCAATTTTAACTGAAGCAATTACAATAACATACAATCTTGAAAATGCCCCACAGCCAACAGAAAATCAATAAAAATCCAGACAATAGAAGGTTTTTGGCTTTTGTTTCTGTTTTTTTACAAAACCTATGAAAAGCAATCCTAGCTTGGGCCTGGCTTATATATCTTGAGGGAGAAATCTCAAAGCCATGACTATGATGGGCCTGGGCTGAATAAATGGTATAAATAAAACACCATCAAATTGAAGGGACACCCACAGATTATGCTTTTGTGGGTCTTACCCTCCCTCATGGCTAATCTTTCCCCTTGTTATTTTTCCTGTTTTCTTTAACTAGTACAGTCAGTAAATGGCAGGATATAAATCAAACAAGCCAAAAGACAGATAAATAACAGGCCTTCCTGTTGGGTGAAAACAAACATTGGATGGTTGGAGATTTTCATTTCAGAATTGAAGTTGGGGGGTGGGGTGTTCAACTACCCTCAAGTCAGTATTGACTCTTCCCACTTCCCAGACAAGTCTTTGCAGTTTTCATGGCAAGTTTTTTCAGAAGTGGTTTTCCCTTGGCTCCTGTTGAGAGAGAGTGACTGGTCCAAAGTCACCCAGCTGGCTTTGTGCCTAAGGCATAACTAAACTTCATGGTCTCCTCCTTTCTAGCCTGATGCCTTAACCGCTGGACCAAACTGACCCCTCTCAGGAAAAATATGATATAAAAAGTGAAACTATTTGCAGGAAACCCTGCTGCCGATAACAACTTCCCAACGACCCGTGCGCTCCCACCGGCTGGGCCTTCTCAGGGTGCCGTCGGCCAGTCAATGCCGGCTGGCGGCACCCAGGGGTAGGGCCTTTTCTGTGGGGGCACCCACCCTTTGGAACAAGCTTCCCCTGGAGCTCCGGATGGCCCCTGACCTCCTATCCTTCCGCCGCAACCTAAAAACTTGGCTGTTCTTACTAGCCTATCTGGAATGATGGAAAAGGGGAGAGTCTTTAGTGGTTGTCTATATACTTTAATTCGATCTATGAAATTGGAACTTAATTAACTTTAATATTTATATTTATATTGTTTATTTTTTTGTGTCAGCCCTGAGTCCTTTGGGAGATAGGGCGGCATATAAATCTAATAAATAAATAAATAAATAAATAAATAAATAAATAAATAAATAAATAAATAAATACATTTAGAAGGGCCTCCTTGCTTGTTCCTGTTACAAATTATAGAATCCACAGTGTTACTGTACGTTTACATAGGAGGTTCTTATTATTATCTAGAGCAAGATAGCAAAGTGTGATCTCCCCCCCACCCATCCCATGATGTTGGTGAGCCACAACTCTGAGCATCTCTTGTCATTGTTCAGGCTGTTTATGGCTGCTGTCATGCAGCATTATCCAAAGAGCTGGATTCTCCACCTCTGATAATAAAGATTTATTTATGGACTTCCATGTGAACTGATGTTGAAATGAATAAGTGTGAAAGCCATGCTATAATTTTGTAGAACCACTGTTTCACAGTTTTCAAGGACTTGGCAAAGTGTTTTGAATCTATGATGAATGATTTATGGAGAAGAAAACCTAATATCACCCACTTTGCATCCGCACACAACGATGCATATCCAACTGAGCTTCCCAAAAGAGAACAAGGAGAACTTGGTCTCATCTGATCATCTTCCAAGCATGAAACCAACCTTGCCTGCTTCTTTACCATCACAACGTTTTTTCAGTTATTAAAAACTACTCAGGCATTTAATCATGAGAAAAGAGTGAAAATGTGCTTTAACTCAGTAAATTAAAGGAGATAAAACTTTTATTAAAACACACATAAATCATCTGGTAAGACTGAGATATGTTTACTCAGCCTCTGCAGCTGAGCTTCTGGGCAACATAAAGCTGAACGAAAATGATTGGGAGAAGAAATTGGGATGGCAGGAAGCCCACACTGTGTATTTGGAGAGCCTTTCGAAGCTGATATTTGCTGATCCATTTTTCTCCAATTATGGAATCATGGATAATGAAATGAATTAGCCAAGTATGAACTATTGGCTGCAGTGGCTGAGAACCATGGGCAATGTAATCCAGTGCATCTGGAGCTAATACAGGATAGGGACAACTGAATTTCACTGCCAATGCTTTTCATGAGTACAAGTAGCATTGTATGTCTTATACTGCCTATTTGTGAAAAGGTGTGTAGTTCAAGTTCTAGTAGTAATTATGTAAAATATAGTGGGTTGCTGTTTGGGAATGAGTTTTTTAAGTGGTCTTCCCCAATTCTGGAATGCCCTCCTTCACGTGGAACAACTTGTCTCTAATTTTGGCATTGTGCAAAAACATTTTTATCTTCCTAGGCCTTTTAACAGTATACTTTAATATTTTATCAACTCTGCAGAGTTAATTTGTTTTACTTCGGTTGCTTTACTTTTTGCTGCTTAGAAATTATAGCTGTTTGCATTATTAGCTGCTGCTGTTGGTTTACATTTTTAATTTATGTTTTTAGGTAGTGATTTGAATGTATTTGTGTATGTCCCCTGGGGAATAACTTCATTTTGAATAGGCAAAACATAGGAAAGTTTTAAATAAGTAAAGACCAGCCAGCATGTGTTGGATACAGATTCAGGTCTAACTTTCTGCCTGAAAGTTGTTTATATGCAGTGTATTAATTACAGCTTGCTAGTTGTTTATGAAAAGAATTAGCATACATTTCTGTCACCTGTATTGTAGATTGCCACAATCCAAGGAAGGCTGAATTACATTCAATCATATTATTCCTTTTAGAAGGATAAGTAGTGTTATGCAAAGTACAGGAAAGGAACAAAAAAAATTACGTCAAAAATGTTTAAGTCATGAGGTAAGAACAGGAAGAAGAAACAGAGCCAAAACATATTCATACCAATCCATTCACTTTATCTCACCATACTTTTTCTCCTTGCTGACCTTCCACTGCAAGCCCATACATTCATTCATTCATTACCTTTTGTTCTTTTTGAGGATCTCATTGACTCCATCCATCTATGACATTTTAGCCCCTTTCCTTGGCTGTCAGAACACTGCATATATTTCCTAGGTGGTGGCATGCAGGTAACGATAGCTTGGCCTGTGGGGTAATCTATATGAGAAATCCTAGCTTGCACTGAAGACTGTGTATATGTCGGGGTATCTATGAAACCCATTTTTATGCTCATGTAATTTTGCATTGTATTGAACTTTCTGAAAGCATGGATCAAATTTTAGTATAAGAACCATTACAATGAATCTGTTTCCAGAGCTGCTCATTTCATCATTTGCATCTCCCTGACATAACCACCATGGCTCCCACACTGTCATGGTGAGACTGTGGCAATTATTCCTGGTTTATCTGAAACACTAGCCATGGTTTAAGAGAGTGGTAAAATGTGGTGCTATAGTTAAAATGTCGGAGTAGACTTGGGGAGTTCCAGATTCAAGCCATAGAAGATTCAAGTCTGCCATGGAAATATATCTGGTTGATTTTGAAGTAGTCACTCTATAAGCTCATCCTATCTCACTGGATTGTTATTTTGAGGATGAAAAGAAGGGAGATTCCCCTGTGAGTGGGATAGGATTTTAAGAACTCAAATACATAAACATTGAAGACTGGGCATCAGCTTCCTCTCCTTTCAAAGTTTTATCTCTTTGAAGCCAATTGGGAAATAATATTTATTTGCATCTTCGCTCAGCTTCCATCCTACAGGACCTATACAGTGATCAAGCAAATGTTTGCAATTATCTTTTTTTTTCCTAGCTGACATTTCCTTCTGGGACCTCAGAAAGCACTTAAGTCTCCTTTGAGATATTTTGCAGGTTTCCCCTCTCCCTTTCTTTGCAGAGAATACAGGGAAAGAGATTTTTAAACTTCAAAAGACATCCTCACTTGAGCTTTCAGCGAGAAGAAAAGCTACAGATTAGATGCTGTGCAGAACCAGACTGAAGCGGGGAGATGAAGGCAGCTTAATGTTTTAAAGAGGAATGAAAGGGAAACAGATCCCTGGAGATGTGGGCACTGCTTCCTTTGTGTCCCAGGATCAGGCTACAGACAGAGAAACCTACAGCAAAATCTCTAACCTTGGCTTCTCTATTTCACAAACTTTGGACTCAGCAGCAAAATATGTAGTTTTGGCATTTGCTCAGGGCCGAGGAAAGAGCCAACAGTGTCCTGACAAACTGTAGCAACCAAGATGGAACAAACGTCTCTCCATTTTACATGCCAAGTTGCCCTTTTTTCCATCTCTGATTTTCCTCTGCAACCCTGATGATCGGGTTACTTGTCATCTCACCACGATTTATTTCCTGCCTCAGCACCCATCCGAAAGAAAAATTGGAAACAGAGAGCAGAGAAAAAGGAACAACAAGTGAAAATAAACTTGGCAGGCAAGAAAAAGGTTAAGCAATACAAATGTTCCATCATGCTATCTTAGGATTATGGGCATTAGCCTAAACAATTGGAAATCCCCTAAGAAATTACTCTGGGCAAATTGTTTTTGCTGATTGCACTTCAGCTTCCTTAAATCAGAGGTTGCCCTTATTCATAGGGCATCAAATTAAAACTGGGTGTAAATGGCTTTATAACTTGTGGTCACCAAATGTCGTCAGGGGTAAAACAAGAAATTGCCCTTAGCGGTAACCAGTAGCAATTCTTTTAAAAGAATTACAGAAGATTTAACTGAAGCATGAGAAGCCATGAATATTGCAAACTGCTGAACAGATTATTCAACGAAGAAGGACAAGGCACTCATCTAGCATCTGTGGCCACGACCCAACAATTTATCCTTAAGAATGCCCATACAGTTTTCTCTGGCTTTGAAATAATGTCTCAGGTAGGTTCTGTTTCATCAAACTAAAGGACAGATGATTTTTAAAAAGAAGGATCCTTGATCTGCTCAGCAAGACATCAAGCCTGGTTGGATCATAAGGATACAGCATGACCTGCCTTGAATGTTTTTATCCAAGTGAAAAGTCATGATATACATTTAATAAAATAATTAAAATAATAAAACAAAACAGAAATTTAATGTAGGCGTTCAAGGAGTCCCATACATTCTTCAATGCCTCAAAGGGAGAGTAAGAGTCTTGGTGGAACCTTTTCCCAGGTAGCGATCAAGCATGAAGTCATCAAGTAAACAGACCAGTTAAAGTGATCCAACAGGTCAACAGGTGAGAGGTAGCAAGAGATGTTTTGCAGAGTCACAGGATATACTCTCCAAAAATAGAACAAAATGAGAGAGAGTTGCAAATAATTTGCATACAGTAAAAGATAATTTAAGGGAAAAAAACTATATTAAATTAATTTTGTTGTGATTCCTGTATCTGATTCGGCCAAATATGATATTTGACCTGGAGATACTGGTACTTGGAATGGATTGCTTTATTCTCAAAGTCAATCATAGCACACCATTGTGATGCCAAAACTGTTTTGTTTGATTGCTGAGCACACTGGGTTGTATCCCAAAAATTGTAAGCCACCTGAGTCTTCGGAGAAGGGCGGCATATAAATGTAATTTTAAAAAAAACAATGACCCATATACAGTGCAAATGCCACCATGACACCCTTTCAAGGAATAAATTGCAGCATTTGTAAGATGTCACCTTTATGTCTCCATTGCACTTCCTTGAACTCATTTACACCACGTTTATTTCTTCATAGTGAAAGTTACCATTAGGGGAGTTTTCTCTGAAAAATGGCCTGAAAATCACAACCAGTATGCCTGATCCACATGGTACTGAACAGTTATGTAGATTGTCTCATTTGGGCAAGGGTAATAATGTTTGAACCTTGCTTTTCTAAAATATATGCTATGGCTTGGTGCTCTGTGTCAACTTGGCCACTGTGACTAAGCCAGGCATTAACATCAAGTGTTAAGTTTGGTCGGGGACCATTGTAGCATTTATTATTATTATTTATTTATTAATGGGACTTATATGCCGCCCCATCTCCGAAGACTCGGTGCTTACAATAAAACAAGCACAATAAATATTTAAAAAAGAATTAAATTAATGGTCCCGATTAATACAAACTTAAAAACCACGAAATCTAAGACACCCCACCCCTGAGTCACAGCCCGGCTTGGTCAAATAACCAGGTCTTCAAATCATGGCGGAAGGTGCGGAGGTCAGGGGCCAAGCGGAGCCCCAGGGGAAGTTGGTTCCAGAGTTCAGGGACCCGACAGAGTAACGCCGTCGGGGGACCGCCAGCCGTGCCGGCTGATGGGACCCAAGGAGTCCCTGTCTGTGACTTGTACAGGGCGGTTAGTATTCGATGTCGGCAGCAGCCTCTCCCTTAAATAATAAGGACCCATGTCATGTAGGACTTTGTATGTTAAAGTTAAAACCTTGAATCTCACCGGAGAGCAACGGCAACCAATGCAGGGCAGGAGGGGCTAACATGGGAGAACGGGGAAACTCCCATCACCGCCACCCATTTTGCACCAGCTGCAGTCTCGGATGGTATGCAAGGGCAGTCCTAAATAGAGACGTTGCAATATCAGGCGAGGTAACAAGGGCATGAGTGACCGTACGGGGCATCGGTCCAGGAAGAGGCGAAGCTGGCGAACCAGCCGAACCTGGGCAAAGGCCCCTGGCGGACGGCTCCCACCTGCTCCTCCAACGGAGCGTGCATCCAGGAGGACCCCCAGGTTTCTCGCCCTATCCACAGGGGGCAACACCACTCCCCTATGGTCCGATGGACATTCTAAACTGGAGCGGGATGCGGTATGTACAACCACTCAGTCTTGGCGGGTTGAGTGAAGCATGTTGCCGTCCATCCAGATTCGTACCGCATCCAGACAGCGAGTCATCACGGAGAGAGCATCACTGATCTGGTTTGGGGTGGAGATATACAGTTGAGTATCATCCATATTGATGATACCTCACCCCAAAACCACGGATGATCTCACCCAGCGGTTTCATGTAAATGTTAAATAAGAGGGGAGAGGACGACCCCTGAGGACCCCCAAGTGAGCACCCTTGGGGCGACCTCTGCTCCCCTGCCAACAGATTGCACGGCCGCGAGGTAGGAGGAGAGCCACCGAAGAACAGTGCCCCCACCCCAACCCCACAAGGCGTGCAAAAGGATACCATGGTGGATGGTATCGAAAGCAGCTGAGAGGTAATAGGACCAGGACAGAGGAACAACCCCTGTCCCGGGCCCTCCAGAGATCATCCAACAGTGCGACCAATGCTGTCTCGTGCTGAAACCAGGCGGAAGCCCGATTGGTGCGGATCGAGGTAGTCCGTTTCCTCCAGGAAAAGCGGAAATTGCGGGCCACACTCTCAACAACCTTCGCCAAGAAGCGAAGGTTGGAGACTGGACGAAGTTGTCTAACACAGTGGGATCCAGGGCAGGCTTCTTCAGGGAGGCCTCACCACCGCCTCCTTCAAGGCGGAGGGAAAGACACCCTCCCTCAAAGAAGCGTTGACAACTGCCGGATCAACTGCAGGTGACCTCCCTGGCGGCATAAGCCAACCAGGAGGGCGCGGGTCCAACAAACATGTGGTGGAACTCAGGCGCCGCATAATCCGTCCACTTCATCCTCGAAACAGGATCGAACTCATCCCAAAGCGTAATGGCCAGACTCCCGTATCCCGCTCCTCTAACCCCTGCAAATCAGAGGACAACCCGCTCGAATCCGGCGATCTTATCCGACAGATATTGCCCAAATTCCTCAGCCCTTCCCGCGGGTCCGGCCCTCCTCTGGGCGAAGAAGGCGTGTGACCGGAACAGAGGCGGCTGGAGGTTATCTGCGGACGCTATGAGGGCAGAGAGATAAGACATTCTCGCCGCTCTCTGTTTCTGTTCTCTTTTGCACTGTTTGCTCCATCAAGTGTGAACCCAACCTCTTTCCAGCTTTTTATACATGGTGTGGTCCCATTCTATGACCAGGCATTATTCGCAGCAGCAGAAGCCCGTTCTACTTTCGATGCCTCTGCATTTCTACTGCTTTTTATCCCCATCTCTTTTTTTTTGAAATAGACTTTATTGAACTTTTATTACATTAAAAACATAAGAAATATATCACTCAATAACAGCTATTTGTAGTGCTTATCATATGACAATAATTCATGCATTATTTACAGGTATTCATTTATGCACAATTACATTCTTATTCTCTCTATTACTTATATTTAATAATTACCTATCTTTAATCTATCTCCGATATATCCAGCTATACCATTGTTCCCACACCTTATAAAATATTGAAGCTTCTATATCTTTTAAACTCAGCATTAATTTATCCATTTCAGCACTCCCTTTATCCCCATCTTCTAGCATCCTAGACAATTAGATCTGTCTTTGCTGAACTTTTAACTCTTTATGTGTTGTCTGGTGGTTTGTTCTTTTAGTGCTCATTTCAAATAACTGCATCATTAGATCCTGTGCACCTGAATCTGAGAGTACTGTTTGTTGGTTTGTTGTTTTGTTTGTTTTATTTTAACTCCTGGGCAATTGGCTACATGCCTCCAAATTGTCTCTTCCACACAACTGCTGAAGGCCTTTTCCTCCCAGCCCCCATTCATTTTCCCTTTCCTTCTGGCAGCATCCTCTGCACCAAAATCATCTTATACCTATATTTCCCAGTCAGCAAATACGTAAGGGTCAGAGCTATAATCCTTTCAGACCTCATGCTTGCCATCATTAAATTACAGTCGATGATTTATGAATAGCTGGTTCATTTCCTTGAGAGGTTCTTGAAAATTCCCATTTGTCAAGATGACCCCACCCCCCCACCTGCCAATCACTGTCCTGCCATTACTCTTTGAGTGAGATGTTGCCATGTAGATCCATACAGGTTAGCTTTATCCATACTGAGCTTTTCTAATATAGTAGGAGGATGCTGGCTCCCAGGCCTTGTGCCAGGGCCAGCTATGGCGAGCCTAGAATGAATGGAGAAGTTGCCATTCATTCAATCTCATTACGGGCTGTGCCAAATGCATTTCTTCTTGTTTTTTCTCTTGCTTGACTGCAGCCAGATAGATAGTAAAGGGAAAGTAGCACCGTGAGCAATATGTGTTCATGGATCATATTTTGAACACAAACTTCCAAACACAGAACGAGCAGGAAAGATCGGTGCTGTCAAGGACTCCCAACAGCAGCATGAAATCTGCAGCTCTTCAGTGTGGCCCATAGCTGCATGGATGCAGGCAGGATTTATTTCTAATTTGCAGGTGATTAAATAAGCTCATCTTCCCACACAAGATTTTCCTACCTGGACCCAAATGCTGAATGCTAGCTAAATCATCACTTCTCACTCATACTAAAATCCATTTCTTTTTGTATAGACACCCTAGAAAACAAAAATTATCGCCTTGTTTTACTCATCCTAACAAAATACCGGTAGCTCCCTGTGAATGCCTTTCCCTCATAACAGACAGCCACATGGGCTGGAAATACATTTTTCTTTCTATAATTGATTTTCTTGTTGTTGTTCTTATTATTATAATCCAAAGCACATGACCTGTTTGCTCAAGAATTCCAAAAGAATCCCCTGGCATCAGAACATTGGTGACAAAATCAGTGGTAGTATTCTACCGGTTCGGCCCGGTTCTGCCGAGCTGGTAGCAGCGATGAGCAGCAGAGACCAAACTGGTTCTCTCTCCGCCACTCTGCTGTTGGGCCCCACTTGCCCACCCGGGCTCCCATACTAACCTTTATCCTCTGAATTTGAAGTACGGCTGCTTTGCATGGCACAGAAGAGTGCTGCGCGGCAGCTGCTGAACCAACCAGGATCGTGCAGGCTTGCAGGAGGTGAGTTAGAACGCCTCTGTGCCTCTGCAAAGTGCGCATTTGGCACACGCATGCGCGCAAAGTGTGTGCACGCATGCAAAGCGCAGTGTGATGACCCATAGTGTCTCAAAAATAACACAAAAACTAAAACATAAATCAAGGTCTTGCAATGCCTTCAGCTTAACTTAGCTGTTTTATTAGTCACAGTTTAAATTCAAAAAATAGATAATGAAGCAAAAGGAAACCAAAAACAAACAGCATTGACGAGAGTTCCAAGGCAAACCAAGATAATTAATCACACATTCCAGGAAGATAACCGGGGAGAATCCATGGGAAGAACACCAACAAAGATAAACCTCATCCAAAGGAAGCACTAATTTGACTCCAGCGTCTGTGAACATGCAGTTTCAAACTCTTATACAGAGCTCACAGCTGCAACCCATGAGGAGGATCATGGCCCTCTCCTCCCGAGTAGACCACGCTTTTCCCTGATCCTCTCCTCCCTGCGTGCCCTAGGATGGATAGGGAATGGGCCTGGATCCTCCTCTGATTGCTCAGCCGGCCTCTGCCCTTCTCCAGCCTCCTTCACCACCTTCCACTCCCTGTTGGCTGTTCTCCTCTTCCTCAGAGTCAGTCTCCACCAGGGGCATGACAAACTGTAACAATTGCAACCAATTCTGTGTGGGACAAACATCACATCAATTAAAAGCCCATCTTTGGAGCCACACTTCCACTCCCTGTTGGCTGTTCCTCCTCTTCCTCAGAGTCAGTCTCCACCAGGGACATGGCATGTGCCCACCAAGCCACACCCACCAAACCGGTGGTAAAAATATTTGAATCCCACCACTGGACAGAATCCCTTCGGTTGATTAGGAATGTAAGATATAAGAGACATAAAGAAAAATAATGAGATGAGCTGACCCCCAGAATTTGGAGGAGACTGGATGGTAAGGTAGTATCTGCAATACATTCTGGAACTGAGTAACTAGAAAACTCATCAGCAGGAATATTTCTTTGGAAAAAAATGCTTCCTGTTGCTAACGCCAGGAAATGCCGCATTCTTACACCAAGCAGCGTAATCAATAAACAAGATAAATTCTGCAGCATTGGGGTGGGTGGGGAGAGGTCAGAAAATGTCAGGTTCACTCCTCCTTGTCTTCTAGATTGTGCTTGCACCACAGACAATATTGGCAAACCACGAAAGTACCTTGGCAACCTTAACAATATTTTTAAACCTCTTCAGCCGTCAACCCTGGCTGTTCATCAGGCTAATAAAGGGTGTTGCAGCTCAAAGAAACTGCAGGGCACCATGTTAGAGATGTCGGGGAAGATAGTCATTCTGACTCCATGGGAGGTGGGTATTAAAAAATTGGTCTTTTCATCCTGGCAATAATGATGATGGTGGTGAGGATGATGGGCATCACCACAATGATTGTGATTTTAGTGCTGCTGAAGGATACTTCTTGCACAGCTGCTAATTCTCAAGGAACCCTTAAGGCAATAAGAAAAGTCAAGATTTAAAATGTCCAATGCAGCTATTAGGAGGGATGCTAACAATAATGTGCTTTGTACGTTTGAACACTTCAGCACAGCCACAGGCTTCCCTCACCTTTCTTGCCCTCTGCAGTAGTTTCACAATGCTGGAGTGTCTTTGTTGCTACCTCAGCTAAGCTTGGCCAGCAGAAACTATGAATTCTTTGCTGCTTTTCTTTTGGTTTCAAAGAAAAACCAGTAACTGCTGTGTTCGCAAAGCTGTCCTCTAGTCCCATCTAAAGTATGGAGAGAGATGCTATGGCTTCAAGAAGAAGGGAGAAAATTCCAGGAGATGGGTTGTGGAGGGAACTCCTGCCCCTGAGAAGACCCCTTCCCCACAGTTCTAGAGGACATACTACTAAACTGGTTTCACAGCATTTCCGTGAGACTAGGAATTGGATTGACTGTGCTGCTAGAAATCTTGATTTCTTGCCATGGGGTAATATGGGCACAGGGGCATGGTGTTTTGGGGTCAAAGTGTTCTTGTTTTCAGGTGGAATGAATCAGGATGATTTTTGGCATCAGAGCCACATGATTCCTTTGTGCAGTAATCCAGGTTAGAAAGAAAAGTGATTCAGAGCACACACGAGAGGGCATGTAGCCTACGATGTAATTCCTTATATTAAATGCATCTTTTCCTGGGGTCACACAACAGAACAAGCCCAAGTAAAGGTGCATCTCCTTAAAGGAGCTGTCAAGGCACTTTTTTGCCTTGGAGTTCAAATCTCAGCACACACTTTAAGAGAATTTGAAATTTCAGAGGGAGAGAATGTGCCATCATAAGTAAAGCTCATATCAATGATTACTCATTCCATCATGGTACTGAGAAATGTTCTTCTATGTCAGGGGTGTGAAACTCATGGCATCACGGCATCACATGACGTATCGCGACCCCCCCCCTTTGCTAAAATGGCCAGTGTGTGACACATCCAGCCTGCAGGCTGGGAGTTTGACAGCCCTGCTCTAGGATATTATTTCTATCCATAGTTCAACTGAAGTCTTTCCCTCCTTTGAGCAAATGTCCACTGCCTTGATTTCAACCACTTAACAGTAAATAGTATGAAATGATTTACATCATGTCTTTCTCTTAGAAAAAAAGAGCTGATCCCTTAATATGTCAGGAAAAGAAGTGTGTGTGTGTATGTGTGCATGCACGTTTGTGTGCATGCATGTGAACACATGGAGGGCATGTGTAGGAATGCAATAGGAGAATATTCTTGATTCCCAAAAAAACCATATTTAAAAAAAACATCTTCAGGGTTTTCTGAGTGATTAAAGCCTAATTAATAATTGATAAATAATCTTGAATAACTGTATAGCAAAGAAAACATTTTTTTAGATATACACTGTATCAACCATAAATATTCATTCATTTTGCTACCGTAGGCTTACATCCTGCTGTAATCTTTAATCGACTCTGAGCAGCTTACATTCCTACCCTAAATAAATAAGGATCAAAATAACAAAAATAATCAATGCTCAAAATAATTTTCCAATGCTGAGAAACCATATATTAATGTAGATTTTTACACAAGAGGAATCCCTTTCATACCATCTCCCCCTCAAAACCTACATTTCCAGTATAGTAATGCCTGCCTTCTGAAAGCAGTGTTCTGCTCAGGAACACTGACTGAGCTCATTATCAACTGTTCAGCTGCTACCAAATTCCAATGGCCAAGCTGGGTCTGATTAGGATATATGATCCTGTGGGGTGGTATTGAAGCAGCTGCTATAAAGCTTAGGAGACCAGAATGTCTCAATCAGGAGAGTCCTCTTTATATTTCAAAGCAGGGATGATCATCCCAGAGACAATATATGACCCTCTGGGCTGCAAAACCTTGGACAACCACATGATGGCAGTAAGTGGTTATCTCTAACAATCATCTGCATTTTCAGAGGTAACTAGGTAGCCCTTTGGACCTGAATCCAAGATGATAAAATTTCAGTCTTAGGGTGTAATCCTATTTTTGAGGCCAATTCAAAAATCAAGTCACATTGAATTCAATAGGCCCAAGTTAGTAGCTATAGAATTATAACGTTACTTGTGTCTTTGCACAACATACAAATCACAAAGAAACCAACCACATTCAAGCTGAGCATGTTTTGCGAGGGCAAATAGTGTTATTTGCTTATAATTCCTGTGAATCCTCCACCCACCACCACCACCAAAAAAAGGGTTTTGGTGAAAAATCCATGCTTTAGGGCACTTACTATTGGAAAGTTGCCAGTTTGATTTTTAGTTTGGGCCTGAAAGTATCTTTGGCTTGCTCTGCTTTTTTTTTCTCTCTGCTGAGACCATTGGGAAATTGTCTCATTAAATTCATTGTGTTTTTTCCTCAGGTGTGGTATATGGATGGCTATTACAAAGGCCGCCGTGTCCTTGAGTATCGTACCCTGAATGACTTCATCACAGGGCAAAATTTTGTCCAGCACTTGCTGCCTCACCCTTGGGCAGGCACTGGCCACGTGGTTTTCAACGGATCCCTCTACTACAACAAGTATCAGAGCAACATTGTGGTGAAGTACCATTTCCGTTCACGGAGTATTGTTGTACAACGCAGCCTCAACACGGCTGGCTACAACAACACATTCCCATATTCCTGGGGTGGTTTCTCTGACATCGACTTCATGGTGGACGAGAATGGACTCTGGGCAGTTTACACCACCAACCAAAATGCTGGCAACATTGTGGTGAGCAGGATGGACCCCATGACACTGGAGATACTACGCAGCTGGGACACTGGCTACCCCAAGCGGAGCGCAGGAGAATCCTTCATGATTTGCGGGACCCTCTATGTGACAAATTCACACCTGGCTGGGGCAAAAATCTATTTTGCCTACTACACAAACACTTCTAGCTATGAGTACACAGATATTCCCTTCCACAATCAATATTCCCACATATCCATGTTGGACTACAATCCCCGGGAGAGGGTTCTCTACACCTGGAACAATGGCCACCAGGTCATCTACAATGTGACTCTCTTCCATGTTATCAAGACTTCAGGGGAATTATAATACTGTGATCGAAGAGACCTGAACAAGCTTGGTGGTCATTTTGTTCATTTTCTCTGTTATCTTAGGGAGGGTGGGGGGTACTGCCACCAAATTTTGGTCTAGGGAAAAACTCGGTGGCCTGGGAAAACTCCATAATGCCGTTATTTCTATATAATAAATGAAATGAATTTCATCTTTCTTTCTTTCTTTCTTTCTTTCTCTTTCTTTCTTTCTTTCTCTTTCTTTTTCTTTCTTTTTCTTTTCACTTTTTCTCTCTCCTGTGGTTGATGGTGCATGGATCTGATTTGGGGCTTCTTTGGGTGGGGAGGGCATTTTTATTTTATTTTTGGATTGGTTTTTATTTTACTTATTTACCAATGGCAAATAAAGACAGTCTCATTGAGATTAGAAGAGTTTGGGCCTTTCTTGGTTCAAATGAGTCACTAGCCTCAAGGGAAATATTTAGGCTTATATCTGGAATATGGGTGGTTGGCTTTTCATCAAGAAACTCTGCATCTTCACCAAGCAACAGCGGAATAAATTTTGTCTTTGAAGCAGGTTCCTCCTCTAATACATTTCCCCATACTGCCGAAGTTGATTTTATTATCTACCAATTCTCATAGCAAATTGCTTGTCTTTCTTTTCTCCAAAGAGAACATTTCAATAAAATTCTTCAGAGTGAGGTTCCTTTGCTTATCTTACTTATGAGGTGTCCGAAGGGTAGCCACAAATGTCCTTCTTTCCTCATAGCAGTCGACAGTCTCCTGACATCTCACCTTTCAATTAAAATCTAAGGAGAGATGTCATGGAGAAACTTCTCCTATTGAGGCTTTTTACATCAAGAGGTAAGTCTATGGAGATTCTCAGTCATCCAGATCATGGTTGTCCCAAAGGTGCTTTTCTCAAGAATCAACTAGACTTTCTAGTTTTCAAGAGGTAAGGGCCAGCAGGAAGAGCTTTAGAGCAAGGGAGAGAGATGCCTTGGGAAAAAGCAACACCAGCTTTTTCCATTGTCTCACGGAAATAGAATTCCCAACTCACATTTCTCATCAAAATACATTGAAATATGAATGTTATGCATGAGCAACATTCAGAAATGCCTGATTCGGGAGGGAAATAGTATGGGGGGAAAATAGGTATTCAGATTTGCATGTGACAAAGAACTTGTTGAAACAGGACATGAATTCATTCATTTCCTCTTGTCACTGTTCAGCAGTCCAAAAAGTATGCTATACCATGGCTTTTTTGATGACAAGCATATAAATCAATCACAGGTGGGGAAGGAGAAAGGAATGGCTCAGAGAACAGGACAGAAAGCAAGATGTTGAAAAACAACATATATGGGAAGGGAATATAATGTTCTGCTTTGCCAGCAAATAGTCTCAGGTTTAATCCCTGGCCTCTCCTATTAAATAACATTGAAGTACCACGTCAATAGTTGTCAGTCATAATAGGGCTCACCAAGGAGATATAAGAAATGAAGATTCGTTCTTCTCTCCAGTTTCCTCCCCCACCCCATGCTTTCATGTGTCAGCTGAAACAGAATCTCCAGGTGAGCCCTATGGACCAGCTTCAGAAGAGAAGGATGTTTCTGTCTGCTCAGCTGATTCAAGAATAGCCAGTGCTTTTTTAAAACTTAGCAAGGCTTAAAGGTGCGGGGGAAAGTCCTTATTAGTTGGGAGGCAGCTTTTTGTTTTTGGACAGTGGAGTCCCTGAAGATGACATTACTTCAGCATGCCTTCTTCCTCAAACTCACTGGATAAACAAATTTCAGAAAAAGCCTAATTTGGGCTATCCTCGTGACATCCATCATTACTTGGGTTGCTACATGTTGCACAAGCCTTCCAAATGGATCAGTCCCTCAGCATGAGTTGCAATCCACGTAGCTCGGCAACATGTGGATGTCTACAGATTCCCCACTGCTTTTGGAAAAGGCTTCTCTTACAACAGAGCCCCAGAGTAAGTCAACGTGTCTGATCTGCTACAGATGTAAATCAGTGTCTGACCTGGTACAAGATGGTTTCTCATGAAACAGGCAGGCTTACAACAAATTATTTGTACAATGTTATGCAGAGGCAAAGTCCGATGGGCAAAATGTCTTACAAGAATTCAGAATTGTAGGCAAAGAAGCTTTGCCTGGCCACAAAACAAGGAATGGAATCTACTTCAAAAAGATCAGATAGGTCTTATGGATTTAGTGTCCCTTCCAGTTGCATGGAGCTCCACTCAAGGACACATCCCTCAAACCTTCCACTTTGTCCCAGCTAACAGTGTGAGGTGACGCCTCATTAGCAGTTTCATAATTCAGGGGGGAAATTCCACCTTTGGCGAAGCTTGCTATTATTCAATATTAGATTTTACACTTTGTAAGAGGAGAACATTTCCAATGCATGTTCATTTTGGTCAAAGCAATTACTGATTACTTTGCTTAGTTGCAAAGCTACGTTTTGTCGTCACTCCTGGTAAGGTTTCCCTTTGTCTAACTCAAGAGGAGCTATTTCTAACTAAGTTATAGAAATAAGGCTTTACAAGAAACTCCTACAATTACCTAATTATATACCCTTCAGTCGAGTACCTGGTACAAGATGACTCATGTAAATTCTACTGTCTAGTAAACATTGAAATTAACCACAGAAAGAGTACCTGCTGCCAACTGAAGCATGGAAATCCTATGAAAATCACCTGATGTACTATAATTACATACAAATCAGTCTAAGCATATATTTAACTAAGAAAACTTGCTCCACCATCTTATTGATCCTTTTACTCTACGGGGTTACAAATCTTTTCTGATTTCCACCCACAGATGCGTTCTCTCTTGTTTAAGGCAACATGGCTCAGTTATTCTAATTCTGCCTTATCTCTTTGACTGAACTAGAAATTGAGCAGGTTTATTCACCATCAGCAGAGGCACAGAACAGCCAGAGAAATGACTGATGCAGGGAAACAACAAGCATACTCTTTCAGAGATGCGAGCTGTAGATTCAGGAGACTTTTATCAGTTTAGTTAATTTTGCAGGCAAGCTAGCAGTTTTCTAATAAGGTCACCAGCAGTGCTCTTGCACATACCTCAAAAAAAAAGAATATTTTGCAGTCCAAGTAAAACTGAATTCAGCCATATTTCCCACTTTTCTTGGTGGGTTGCTCAAATAGCTAACCCATTGCTGTTCAGATGAATGGTAACCAGTGCTGTGAATTTTCTTTGAAAGGAAACAGAATAGCTGAGTTGCTACAAAAATGTTGTGCAAATAATTCCATGTTACCCATTCCCGAAGAATTTAGCAAGTTGGAAACAAATTAGGAATGTAGAGATGTTCTTGCAGGGAAAAATGTTTTTTTTATCATGAGAGTGAAAATATGGTACCATATTTACACTGAACATATTTCTGGGGTTGAAGGACTCAACCTATTTCAGTGATTGAAAGACTGAAGAACTTGCCATTCAGAAGAGATTGCTGAATGATGCCTCCCACCATTCTTCACTTACCTGCACTAGAAACTGAAGTTTACTTACTGAAGTGGCTCGTTTCAATAATGTAATATTAATGATAGCTTTTAAGCTACATCTCAAGGCAAAGAGAGACATATAATTAGTAGAGCCACTGTGGAAGCATACTCCAACATATCTGAGATGAATACAGCCTCCTTCAAAAAAATCAAATTAAAAGAGAATCAGTGTCCAATAGAGTGGAAATAGGTTTTTTTTTACTTTAGATTGTTTTTATACTACCTTTATTATTTTTATAAATAATTCAAGACTGTGAACATACCTAATAGTCTTTCCACCTCCTCAGTAATTTTCCCACATCAACAACCTGAGAATTGGGCTGAGAGAGAGTGTCTGGCCCAAAGAAACCCAGACAACTTTCATGTCCAATGACTTCTATGTCTCCTGGTTTCTAGCCTGATGCCTTAACCACTAAGCTAAACTGCCTCCGATTTGCATTATATGCACTGATTGTTCCTTGTGTTCATCACAAAGCAGCTCCCCTCCCCTCTTACAGGACCAGGCTGTCCTGAAACAGACAACTCTGATTGGCTGGCCCTTGCATTGATCATAAAGGAATGTTTTCCCTTTTAGGCCAATGTTCATACATGTATCAACTGAGGAATAAATGGGAAGCACAAGTTTCCTTGAAACTGTGGAGCAGGGGTGTCAAACACGTCATCAGGGCGGTGTCATGTGACATATCAGGACTTTTTTCCCCTTCGCTAAACCGGGTGTGGGTGTGGCCAGTGCATGACGCATCCAGCCCGTGGGCTGGGAGTATGAGACCCCTGCTGTGGAGGGTGAAATTAACCTTCATCTCTCCTTATAGTATTATTATTATTGAATAGGCAAAGTGATGTAAATGTAGGAGAGCTGCCTCTAGCTAATCTTATATGGACTAAAATCCAGATTTCAGGCCTCAGCAGGTTGGCACAGATGCTGCTCATGACTTTGGTAAGACTTTTCCCTTTGAAAAACTCAGGAAGGAAATTATAGGACAGGGTGGGATAATTTAGTTTTCATGATGAATATCTTCCTCCATGTCAGCTAGTGCTAATTCTTTGAAATCTACAACCAGATTCACCAGCTTGCAGTTTGTCTGCTGATAAGGCTCTTGGCTTAACCAAGGAGCATTTGTTTACTATAAGATTGAATCACTTATCTCAGGAACATTTAGATACTGACTCCTCCATTACTCAGGCCACACCAAGCTCAGGTAACCTTGTATCATTTTCATACAGAGCGAGACATACACACATGCACACACACACATATATGTATATATCATATACAGAGCATGTACATAGCATCTATTCTCATATCTTTTTAACTGAAGTTGAAACTTAATGTACAAGCTCCATATAGAGTGATAAGGAGAGTGGAGGAATTTCAAATCATTCTGGCCAGAATCCCAAACTGAATCAATCAAAGATCCACAATTTCTGATTTGCTGTCATCTGGACATTGCGAAGATGGACTTGAACATTTTTCTTTAGACTTCCATTGTCTTCCTGTTCATTTGCAAATCCAAAGGAGGAGAAGCTACAAAAACCAATGAACCATTCACAACAAAGTATGTGCAATCTTCTGTCCAAAGAAGCCATTGTAGAACCAGCTTATGTCATACAAATTATTATGTTTTGAGTATCACACCTCCATCTGAAGCAATCAACATCTTCTTACAAAGATACAAAATAATTTTGTAGAATTAATTGTAATATTAATTAAATTAAATTAAATTAATTATCCTACTTTAGACACATTATGCGAAGACTCAGCTCCCTAGAAGAGTCACTGATGCTTGAGAAAGATGGAAGGAAAGAAAAGGACAATCATCAGCAAAGTGGACAGATTATGATAGTGGTAGTGAGCGCACTATTGAAGGACTTGAAAGAACAGGTTAGGGATAGATGGGAAAAAATCCATCATTGTGGCTGCTTGGAGTTGAAAACAACTTGATGGCATAATCCATCAATCAGTTGTGATATTAGAACTATAAAGATGTGACACATTGGTTTTAGAACTGAGCAAATTTTCCCCTTTACTCTTGAATATCTTATTATTTATTTATTTATTTAGCATATGGCATATCATACATGGACCAGCAATGTAAATTAATGTTTCAGTTAGGTTAGTAGAACCCAATAAAATATAAATGTCAAAAAGATATATGATCAAATATCAATATCTAGGCCATTTAACTATTAAAGTGCAGCATTGTTTAGATGAAAAAAAATCACTATATGCCCTTATATTTGCCCTCAGTTTAGTGACTCACAATGTGATCTACATTTTGACATGGGATCCCAGAGTCAGACCGAGGGGAGGGTTCTAGGCCCCATTTATACAGAGAGTCCTGGCAGATGCCATGTGAGGTGCGAATCCTATTTAGGATTGTCCTTTGCTGGCGTGATAGTTCACAATCTGGCATCTTTTGTGGGGTCATTTATATGTCTTCCTATAACTGGACATTCAGTGACCCATTTGTCTTTCATTTAGCTTTTTAATATAATAGTATATACTATAAATAGTAACTGTTGGTTTATTATTTTGAAAAGAGCATATTCAATTTTTAAATATTATAGGGTGGTTATGAAGGACCTAGGGGTGTTGATTCTTACTTAGCCACCAAATTATAAATAGAAGTATTGTAAACAATATGGGTTCTCAAATTTCACATCAGGAAACCAGGAGTGAGTAAGCTGCAAAATGGAAGCCAGATAGAGGCATTAAGTCCCCATTCCATTAAAGAACTTGATTTTGGACAATTGAAGAAACTTTATCTCTCTTCAAATGCTGGAAATTCAGAAAGCAGATTAAGTGTATTGTGTGAAAATGTCATGGTTGAACCTCACCCTCATCTTCTGATGGTTAGGACACGATTTTATTAATGGTATCTGAAATGCGAGAAGGAAAAAGAAATCCCTAGACAGATCAAACAGGAAAAGAAAGCATTTTAAACCTCCTACCAGGAGAAATCGCAAGGAGCTAGAAGCCTTCAAGAAAAAAAAACCTGTATTGTGTAGAGGGTCATCACTCATGCAATTATAACTGTAGCAATTGGAACCATAAAGCTTTTGAATCTCACCTTGCAAAACCAGGTTGACTTTTCTTTCCGGCAAAAGTTAACTTTCCCAACTGGGCAAAACTTGTTCTACAAGGTGACAAAACCACATCTTACATTTTTACTTAAGTTAAGTCACATGTTACATTAATTTGAAAGGTCAACTGATTATTTGTCATTATTTTCAGACTCAGCTTTCTTGGAGACCACCATGACATCTCAAGTTAGCACCTTAGCAGAGGGGAACCAATTCTCAGCAAGTCCTATTAGCAATGGTGGGGCTGCTGCCGGTTCAGGACAGTTCTAGCGAACCGGTAGTTCTGGTGATCAGCTGGCCCCGCCCACCCACCCCCGCCCTATCCTGTCCTATATTTCTGTGTTTTTCAGCTCAGCTGATTCGTGTGGCACAGTGGATTGCCGCACCTCAGCTGTTTTACTGGTGGTGCCCTAGACGAAAAGCTTTAGAGGCTAAAATCGGTGGTTTTCAAATGCTGCATGTGTACATATGTAGTGTGCGTGCACGTGTGAAGTGCACGCTCACAGAATCAGTTGTTAAATTAGTTGCAGCCCACCATTGCCTATTAGCCTGCCAATGGTGAGGCATGCCAGAAGTTTCAGTGCTTTATCAGGATCATTTTGTTCAGACCTGCAAATCCTGCTCTCCTTCAGTCACATCATGCATCTGGCTGCCTAACCCACAGGCTGTGTTTCTGGATGAATTACAACAAAATAATAATAAAAGCTATCCAAAGCAAAGTAAACAATACCAATTATAAACAATTAATTGACAGTGGGAGACTTAAATTTATTGCATGGTACCAGGTAGGAGATTTAATTATCTTGATCCAAAAACCCAAGGAAAGAGCCAGGTTTTCACTGGCCTGCTGAAGGCTTACCATCGGTGGTGGGATTCAATTTTTTTACTACTGGTTGTATGGGCATGGCTTGGTGGGCGTGGCATGGCTTGGTGGAAGTGGCTTGGTGGGTGTGGCAAGGGAAGGATACTGTAAAATCTCCATTCCCACCCTACTCCAGGGGAAAGATACTGCAAAATCCCTTCCACTAACCTGCTTTCCAGCTCCATTCTCCTGTGCAGGGCAACAAAAGAAGACCCAGGAGGGACTCAGGAGGCAGAGAACAGATGGGACCAGTCAGAATTCTAAACTACTTTTACTACCGGTTCTCCGAACTACTCGAAATTTCTGCTACTGGTTCTCCAGAACTGGTGAGAACCTGCTGAATACCACCTCTGCTTACCATGTGTGTTCAACTACTCCATAGCTCTCCTATGTTGACTAATAGTACAAGCAAATGAATGTTAAAATTACAATTTTTTCTTCAAGCCAATTAGATCTACCACTAACCTAATGTTATATGTTGTTTGCCTAGTTTTTATAATCCCTGCTTGATCATTCTTAATAAGAAACAATATCACTCACAATAATCTATGGGCTAACACTGAAGTTAAGAACTTTCTATCAACATTAATTAGCAAAATAGGACAATCGGTGAGAGTGAGAAAGGGTGACATATAAATGTAATAAATAATTCAGATTCAAGAATACAATATTGATGTTTGTTGCATACCTGACCATAGTGCAATCTTTTTGAAATGTCTATTTAAAAACTGGCTCAGGTATTGAAAAATTGGTAATTCGGTATTTCGCTACTAAATGATGAGGAATTTGTATAACAAACAGATAGAAACCTCACAATATTTTCATTCAAATTCAGACACATCAAGTGCCCTCATTTTTGAATGGGATGCATACAAAGTATGATATTTCAGGTAGAATAATTGCCTATGCATCATATAAAAATAAGATTAACAATAAAAGAGAAAATAACTGGAAAGGTGAACAGAAACATCCATAGGCACAGATGGTTAGATTCGTATCTCCAGATTTATACAGAGAAATACAAAAAAAGAAACCTGAATTAACTACTTAATATCTCAGCAGACAGAATTTAATATTAATGTGCTGACAGCTGAGATACTGAGAGAATGGTGAAAGACTTTGTAAGATCTTGGCTAATTACTTAAAATGATAAAAAGATACAGCAATGATTCCAATTGTTAAAGGTGAAAGAGATGAAATGTATAAAACTTCAACAGCTATAAGTTGTCATTTTTATAAATTCTATTCTGAATTATATATTAAACCAGAGGATGTCTTTTTAAATAAAATTGATTTACCACATTTAACTGATACACAAAAATAACTTTTATTTGCTCCACTATCTGAGGCAGAGATTAAACGAGTAATTTTTAAAATGGCAAGTGGTAAAACACCAGGACTAGATGGGCTCCCTATTGAGTGGTATAAAACATTTATGGATCTTTTGGTGCCAAAACTTTGTCAAGTATATGAAGAAATATCTGACAAGGGAATTTTATCAGCTGCATTTAATCAGGTTTACACTAAGGAGTTTTACCCCAAGGAGGTAAAGATCATGCTCAGTGTGCTAATTATAATCCTATCTTGCTGATTAATGTTGATTCAAAGATTTTAACAGGAGTTGGCAAACTAAGCTTTAACTATCACGTGTTACAATGTGGTCCTACTGTTCATCACAACTATACAGTTCACACCACATGCAACTTCAGGCTGACTGGCATGCAACTTACCATATGAGTTCATAACATGCAAGCTGGTTCAACAACCTAAGCCACTGGTCAGGCTTGTGATGTTGTGGCAATGTCCAATTTCTAAACATTTCTAAACATTTTCTCTGGAATTCTGTACTTACCTTGTCATGGGCCAGGAACAAACAAGTTGTGAACTGACAGAAGTCTATGGATCTCATTTTGAATAACAATGGTAATTTTTAAAGCATGCTGTAAATTTTATATGAGTGACCTTTACAACAACCTTGTAAGGCAGGCCAGTGGCACTTTCTCCATATGGCAGAAAAGGAAGAGAAAACACTGAATTATCAAAGTTGATCAGCCAAGCTTATAGTCAGTGAAGAGTTGTACCTCCTGAGTCATAACTTACTCTCTCAACCAATATATACAACATTGGCTTTATTAATTTAACTGGAGGGGGGAGAAAACCCTTGGAGAGAAATAAAAGAGAATAACCAGCAGGATGCAGCCAAATGTGTGCTTTTTAAAATCCCATTTATATCAATGGAAGAGTTTTAAGTATGTGTTTAATTTTCACCCTGTAATCCTAGGCATTTTAAAAGTGGTTAATTTGAGATCAAGAAGGCCCATGAAAATTAAATAACCCCATGCCTGCTTTAAAAGAGCTTGGAGAAATCATTCACCCTGAATGAATTCTAGCAAGATGCACCACATAATCGCCTTATCAAATACTTTAGATGAAAGTACATAATTAGCAAATCCCCAAATCTCATAGTTTGGGGCAATGGTGGGATTCAAAAATTTTACTACCAGTTCTGTGGGCATGGTGTGGCTTGGTGGGCATAGCTTGGTTGGGTGTGGCAGGGGAAGGACACTGTAAAATCCCATTCCCTCCCCACCCCACTAACCTGCTTTCCAGCTCTGTTCTCCTGTGCAGAGTAACAAAAGAAGACCCAGCCGATCAGCTGGGATTCAGGAGGCAGAGAATAGATGGGGACAGGACTAGTCAGAGACAGTATTTGCTGGTTCTCCAAACTACTCAAAATTTTCGCTACCAGTTCTCCAGAACTGGTCAGAACTTGCTGAATACCACCTCTGGTTTGGGGTTTGCTTTTTAGGAGATCATACAGTAGCTTCTATATTCTTCACAGCAGGGAATGTCAGAGACTGCACTGACAAATCTTTTGTGCAACACTTAGGTGACATACACATATCCCAGTGTAAATGAACACAATCTGCATCATCAGTTTTATGAGACTGGCATCAGCTTCCTTTATTGTTGGTTTCAGAGTCCATGGGATCTTAAGTGAGACAATATCCAAACATTGCCTCATGTCCTGTTTTACCAACTAGTGTCCTTAATTGGGAAAAAAATTGTCACAAGACAGTTTTGTTTGAAGGCATCCTCTAAGAAGCTGCCTAGCCCAGGTTTAAGGGTTAGGGTATGTACTGTATGATCATAATTGACTATCAGGCTGAGTAGGCAAGGATTACATTATCTTTCTGTGCAACATGCCTGTAAAAAAAATATTTTCCCAATGAAGTTTGATTTCTGGCTAATATGGAAGTGGTTTATCATTGCTTTTTGTGAATTAAAAAAACTTTTCATGATAACCTAAAGCCTAATATTTCCTAATCATCTTTCATCCAAGCATCAGTTAGACCCAGAATCTTTTGAAGATCCTGCCACCAAGCTATGCATTGAATTCATTCATTCATTATTTATATATTTATGTATGTATTTATTTATATTCATTCATTCATTCATCAAATTTGCATTTCCCCATCTTACCAAGGGTAACTCTAGGTGGCTGGCTGGTGACACTGTAAATATGCATGGCTGTGAATAGAGTAGAGTAGAATAGAATAGAATAGAATAGAATAGAATAGAATTCTTTATTGGCCAAGTGTGTTTGGACACATAAAAATTTGTCTTCGGTGCATAAGCTCTCAGTGTACATAAAAGCTACAAGTGATAAATATTGATCATAAAAATACATTCATCATAAATCATGATGCAACACAGTGATAGTCACAGCTATCAACATAAATCATACTAGGAAACTAAATAAAACAATGTAAATTGTAAAGATACAAGCAACAACGGTATAGTCATAAGTAGAAAAGGAGATAGGTAAATAGGAAAGATGAGAAAGAGAATAGTAATACAGCTTTACTAAATAGTTTGACAGTGTTGTGGGAATTAGTAGTTTAGCAGAGTGATGGCTTTCGGGAAAAACTGTCCTTGTGTCAAGTTGTTCTGGTTTGCAGTGCCCTATAGCATCGTTTTGAGAGTAGAAATTGAAAGAATTTATGTCTGGGATGTGAGGGTCTGTAGATATTTTCACAGCCTTCTTTTTGACTTGTGCAGTATATAGGTTCTCAATGGAAGGCAGGTTGGTAGCAAGTGTTTTTTCTGCAGTCCTAATTATCCTCTGAAGTCTGTGTCTGTCCTGTTGGGTTGCAGACAGTTATACAGGTGCAGATGACAGACTCAATAATCCCCTCTAGAACTGAATCAGCAGTATCTAGAATATACAAAACAAAAATTCTTGGATGATGGTTGGGGCTCCACTTAAGCAAGTTATTACTTTCTCTTTCTCCATCTCCTTCCAACTCTTGGCCTTGTTCTTCCAATTGCCCCAAGGAAAGAGGAAGTTAGTCCCAGATATAAAATTGCAACTGCTTCCATTTCTCCTCATTTTAGCTCCTGTCATTCAGTTGTTATTACCAGATAAAAGGGTTTCCATACCGGTTTGGAAAAGCCAATCCCTTAAAAAAAAAACCAACTGCTGGATAATCTTCCCTGCACTTAGCAAAGCCTAGGGTTGGACCAAAAGACCGCCAGACCACAGCTTCTTTCGCACAGACCTTGCTTCTCTGAATCTTGATCAGCCTATTCTCTGTCTGCAGCCTGAGGCATGCTGGCCTGAGCTCTTATTATCTATCCCTTCTCGATTATTACAGTCCTTGGGGTCACATTTTTTCCCTCTGCCATATCTAACAGAACATCTCCTATGCCTTTACCAGCCTTTGCTGGGAGAAGAATTATATATTGGGAATTTAGAATTAACTGAGCTGGTTTAAACTCAGCCACCCAAAAAAGTTCCCTTCTCAGCAGACCCCTCCTTCCTGGTGTGGACCTTGAATAATTTTCTTTTTTCTTTTTGAGTAACAAAGCTTTCCTGACAAGGGATGCTCCCCCTATTCACCTGGAAGCAGCTTGCATTAGGGGAATAGTCCAGAGGTGGTATTCAGCAGGTTCTGACCAGTTCTGGACAACCGGTAGCGGAAATTTCGAGTAGTTCGGAGAACCAACAAATACCACCTCTGACTGGAGATTTTACAGTGTCCTTCCCCTGCCACGCCCACCAAGCCTCGCCCACAGAACTGGTAGTAAAATTTTTTGAATCCCACCACTCAAATGGACCAAATCCATTCTGCTATGATGCCAGTCATCTGCAGCCATTGCTTGGTTTCTAAAGATATGTGATTTCCAGGTGAGGGGAAATGGTGAACTAGATTTCTCTAAAAGAGTGGCAATAATGGATGGACCTGCATTTAGCTTGGTCCAGCAGAACTCCTCTGGATAAGGAGAAGAGGAGAGATTGCCCAGTGGTGTTCTGGATGGCTGTTCTTCATGCAGAGGCCACAGACAGAATAGCAGATATCCTGCAAGCATGAGTGCTGGAGATGGAATAGTCATCAAGCTTCCAAACACAGTGCAGTCTTCAAGGGAAATGGTTTTGAGCACCTCATTTTCTAATTATCTTTGAATTTGTAATTATTTTGCCATTAAAGGAGTTTTTCCAAGTAGCAAGTTTGAAAAAATGCCCGGTAAGTAAAACTTCACCCCAAAATAAAAGAAACACTAACTAGCAGTTTAAAGAACAAATAGCAAAAAAACTAAACAAGAATATAATCTAAGAAAGCAATACATAGATTGAGGAACTAGACAAATTTGAAATATTTAGACTTTTATTGAAAAATTTAAAAATTGGGCATACGCAACAATATTTCCATGAAAACACAAATTGTTTAGTCTATCAGGAGAGAGACCATTGGCTGAAAGTTGAAAGTAAAACAAGCCCCCTCACCCCCAAAACAACCAACCTCAAATGTCTCAAGCAACATACCTTTATTTGTCATGCTATAAATTTCACTTTTCTTTTTCCTGACTGGAATTTTAGTCCCCTCTAGTGGCTCATTCTGTGTTGACAAATGAGCCACTAGAAAGGACTAAAGTTCAGTCAGGAAAAAGAAAAGAAAAATGAAATTTACAATATGACAGATAAAGGCATGCTGCTTGAGACATTTGAAAGGATTTTTGAAGAACCAGGAGAGCACTGTGTAATTTATCTGACAACAATATCCTCTGGATCTGTAAATGTAGTTTTTGATGAAGATTATAAAGTGAACAATATGACAGAAAACAATATGGAAAAATTTATGAACAGAGGATGAAGAGGGGAATACGAATCCTAGTTGATAGAGAAATGTTGAAAAATAAGAAATTGAAGATTTTAAGACAAAGATGATTGTCAAAGTCAAAACACAAATGATAAATCAAGAGATAAAAAAGGAGTAGTCAAGGACTAATTTTTCAATTCCCTCTCAGATAAGTGGGTATATTAGATGGCTGTAGTTCTTTGAAGACACAATGGAGGAATAAGATTGTGTTAGAATGCACAGAGGTGCACAGTTATGTACCTATGCACATGTATATAGATCCTTAATCCTGAGTAGGTTCAGTATAATTTGGTCCATGTATCTAAAGTGAAAGAGGTTGCACAATCTGTCTTGTTATGAATCAATCTCCTCTACAATACCCTAGTCCCAATCTATCATTCATATGGATCACTGAATGAATTACCACAATCTTAGTATTGTGGTAAAATGAGTGGTAAGATTATGGCCAGTTTTGCAAGGTGGTGAGGTTCGATCACTGGAACTCTGCCCAGCTATTCAAAGCCTAGAGGTAAAAAAATTCACAACCTTGAAGGAATTGACAATCTTTCCAGTGAGGTACAGGTACAATCTTTCCAATGAGAATGGAGCCATTAAAAAAAAAACACTTTCTAGAATTGGTAACAAATCAAAACAATTCATTTCCAGAATGATCTAGAATGGGCATTTTAACTTCAACCTCTGAATCTAATTTGTCCTTTAAAAAAATCTTCCTAATTCCAATTCTATTTTACCATTTCCATCTATTCAGTTTTATTCTCACTCATTTGAATATATCTGCACTTCAAAGAAAACAGACAGAGAGAGACAAATTTGAAGTATGACAGGTGCCAAAAAGATTATAATGCTTGCTTCCCCTTGGAGCCATTTAATTTCCTAGAAAATTATTTTCAATTCTTTTTTTATTACCATTATTCCTGGTATTCCCCTGACCTCCGCACCTTCCGCCATGACCTGAAGACCTGGTTATTTAACCAATCCGGGCTGTGACCCTTGGGAGGGGTGGTTTTAGACTTTGGATTGATTTTAAGTTTTGTATTTTGTAATTGTGTTTTGGGACTGTTAGTTTAATTCTTTTTTAAGTATTTATTGTTGTTTTATTGTGAGCTGCCCTGAGTCTTCGGAGATGGGGCGGCATATAAGTCCCACTCATAAATAAATAAATAAATAAATATTTCATGTTTGGCAGGAATTGTTTCTCTCCAGTGTTCTCTTCCCACTACCCATGTTTCTCTGAAAATAAGACCGGGTCTTATATTAATTTTTGCTTCAAAAACTGCACTAGGTCTTACTTTCAGGAAAATATGGTACTAAATGGGTCTGTCTGGCTGACGATCTTAGCTGGGGCTTATTTCTGGAGTAGGCTTATATTATGAGCATCCTGAAAAATCATAAGACTTATTTTTCAGTTGGGTCTTATTTTGGGGGAAACGGGTATATTTTTAACCCATACCAGCTTTGCGAAGAATCCATAAGTGCTGTCATTGCATTCTCCATGCTTAACATGCATCATGTTTGCAAGTTCAGTTACCACCCCATTTACAAAATGTTTCCTTCATTGATATATATGAATTGTAATGGAGGGATGCAGCTCTGCTTCTTTAAAACTTATCCCAGGATGTATTAACCAAGAGATACTCTTGCCAGCTGATGCCCTGACGAAGCTGTATGGAGAGGACCGGAGTGACAAACAGGGAAAAGTAAATATGTGGTTGAAAAATGGAAGTTTATTTTCCTTATGGCGAGCTTTTATATCTAGAGACTCATCACTGGAGATATGTTAGAAGAAGAAAAATTTAAAATGCTGTAAATAATTGAATAAGCTAAAATAGAATTTAGGAGAGAGGTGGATTTACAGTGCAGCTCCTTAATGAAATCTATGCAGCCATTTGGAAACACCTGCTTGTCTCTTCTCAGGTAAAACAGACACACACACACACACAAATGCTTCCTACAAGTCCACTCTTTCCTGCCAATAATAACCCAGGAAAAAAATAACAGAGAGCAAATCGACTTTCATGTTCTGAAATGAAACCAATCGGCCATAACTGACAGGATAGCAATTTGCAAATGGGAAAGAAAGCAAAGCATCTTTGCCCCGAAGGATACTTTGATCTGACCATAATAGGATGGAAATGTTGGGCTTGACATGTTGATGTTGAGACTGATCTGCTCTTTCAGTTGAAGAGACACTCTCGAAGAAGAGTAAGTGTAAAAGAGAGGGGAAGGGTCGGTTTATTATTGGTGCATGGGAAACAATTCTAATGGATGAAAGGGGTTTCACTCACATTGACTGCCAGGATGTCACCACCTTGCCACCCCACCATCTGGCACCACTTATGGCTTTCAGGGTAGCCTCCTGCTGTAATAATTCTTTGCAAGCTAATTCAAATCAGCTCCAAGATTCTCTATGAAAGCCAAAAATACACAGTTCAGCGTACAATGTGTAGATGTTGGATTTCCTGGAAATGTGGAGACAAATGAACTACAGGATTCAACATTGTTGGCAGGGGAAGGAAGGAAGGAAGGAAGGAAGGAAGGAAGGAAGGAAGGAAGGAAGGAAGGAAGGAAGGAAGGAAGGAAGGAGATGTCAAGGTAAAGTGGGGCCTCTACCCCCAGTTTTCAGCAATTTTGGTCAGACTGAGTTCTGAGAATGCACAAAAGGAAATCAAGACCAAAAATTTAGCCTCAAATTGCAAAGGTCATTTCTGTTTAAAAGCTTTCCTCTTAAAAGCTAGTTTTTATAAGGCCTTTTATTTGAGAGAAGCCACTTTTCATTTTGAATCCAAACTAGCTTTTAACCATAAGATTTCCAACTGCACCTGTGCTACTTCATATGCTACACAATCTCTCAGAATAAAGGAGCCAATTAATGCTTTAATATTTTTTCCCCTCAACCTGATGGTTAGTTAAGATTGAACAGAAAACAGACTGGGCCTTTCTGTCAAAATTCTGGGTAAATTAGAAGAGATCAGCAAGTATCTCTGGTTCCCAAATGTTCTAACCTTGCACTAACAAAATGACTCTCACCCCTTTATTTTAAGAAAAGGTGTGAGAATTTTATCCCTCTTCATTCTTCTTAAATGCCTGTCAGTAACAAGAGTTCCCTGGGTGCTATAAATTCCATCAAACAAGTTATTTAAAAAAAACTCTATTAAACTGTAAAACATGAAATAGAAAAAGAACATTAAAACAATTAAAATTCCACAGTATAAAAACCTACACGGGGAATATCCTAACTGATGAAATAAAAAATAAGGAGCAGCAATAATAACGGCAATAAATGTGTCCTAAAAAGAATAGCAGCAAACAGGGAAAGTTGTAAAACCTCAAAGTGCTTCTGGAAATGCCTGGGAGAATAAAAAAAAATATTCACCTGGAACTCAACAGGCCATAATGTAAGAAAGTTTGCCGGAAATACAGTTTTGCAGGGAAGGACTAAGCTGTGATGCCCTGGTGTCAGTGGTAGTAATCATTAGCAGCAGCAGCTTTGTTAGTCTGACGTTGGATAGTACCTAAATCAAATCAAATCAAATCAACTCAACTTCTCAAAATGCAGACTCTATAAACCTCATTTTTGTCCATTCCCCCCCCTTACTTTTACCAGTTGGTTCAATTCTGGAGGTCACGTTTCCAGTTATAGTTCCCCCACATCAGCCAGCAGCCATTCACCTGGATGGAAATGCATTAGAAAGTCTAAACCGGAAACCCTGAAAATCCAAGATTGCTACATTGTGCAACACAAACAAACTTACTTATTTACTTACTTACTTCTTTTCTTCCCTTCCCTTCCCTTCCCTTCCCTTCCCTTCCCTTCCCTCCCTCCCTCCCTCCCTTCTTTCCTTCCTTCCTTCCTTCCTTTCTTTCCTGTCTCAGTCCACCCGTATAGAAATAAATAAAGAAATAAACAGTTGTGGGATTTAAATTTTTTTACTACCGGTTCTGTGGGCGTGGCTTGGTGGGCGTGGCAGGGGAAATTTCTGCTACCAGTTCTCCAGAACTGGTCAGAACCTGCTGAATACCACCTCTGGAATAAAATGACATTCTGTTCAATGACTGTGCAAATTTGACCCCTGAGAGGGAATCTCAAATTTTGCTGATACTATATGTTATGTATGTAGGTTTGAATGTTATTGGTTTAGTTTGAATTGTTCTTGTAAAATGTCAAATAGGATTGGTTTAAATAGTGCGGGAAAACCCTGCACTCTGATTGGCTGGCAACTACAGCTGCTGGCTATAAGAAGCAGCCGTAGCCCAGCCAAGTCGGGTCCATTCGAGCTGTAGTCACTTAATAAACTCTTCACTGAAGCTCTTTCGTCTGACTCTTCAGGCAAACTTAACACTGGCGATGAGGATGGGATTCCCCTGAAGAAGAGACGATGCGGAAGACAAGCAGAAGAGCGAGATGGCTGCGCTGAACACCCCAGCCCGTTCGATCCGGCGGCAGAAGACTGGGAATCGTATGCTGATCGCTTCCAAATGTATTTGGAAGGAAATGACCATGCCGATATCCCGAGAAGCGGAAGAGGCGGTATTTCTCACGCACTGCGGTCCGGCAGTCTTCAAGATTGTGAAGGCATTGGCGGGAGCTGCAGACTTGAAGGTAATGGAATGGCCTGATTTAGAAAAGCTTTTAAGAGCCCATTACGCCCCACAAGTATCGTGCCTCATTAAGAGACACAAGTTTTATTGTCGGGATCAAGGGGAAAGCGAAAATGTTAACGACAGTGGCAAGTTTAAGGGACATTGGGGGTGCTTGTGAGTTTACCAACTTAGAAGAGGCCATGCATGATCGGTTTGTTCTAGGCCTTAAAGATAAGGTCTTACAGAGCAAATTACTAATGAAACCTAAGATCACGTTTAAGGAGGCCATAGAGGAAGCTGTTTCAGCGGAAGCAACCAAGTCCTCAGCAGCAGCCATGAAAAAATTAACAAGGCCTCAAGCCATTCTGATGTGGAAAAGTCCACAACAACCCATTGCGAGCAAATAGACTCTGATTCAGACTGTAGTGAGGTGGAGGAAGGAATTTATAGACTCAGAATGGAGAAGAAAGGAAAGACCTTGGAAAAAGAGGCAAGAATTTTATTGCAGAGGCTGTGGGGGCACCCCGCACTGAATGCAAGTTTTTAGACACCATCTGCCTACGTTGTGAGAAAAGAGGTCACCTAGCAAGAGTCTGCAAATCATCCAGAACTCCACCTAGTAGGAAGAAATTTCCTGAGAAAGAATTCAAGCCCAACAATTTCAGTGAGAAAATGGGGCGCAACTCAGAAGCAAATGGAAGAATGAAACTCATCAAACAATCACCATTGGTCATTCTTCACCCTTGGAGGTGTGTCATGGGAGCTACTTCCCAACATTCAGAAGAAACATTTCCAGAAGCAAGCACTGACTCTTAAAGACTACCAGGGAACAAGATTCCAGTAGTTGGAACAAGAGAATTCAATGTGAAGTTTAAAGGCCACACCAAGCGTTTGCCCCTGACCATCGTGGACAAGGATGCCCAAGCTTGCTGGGACTTGAGTGGTTCAATCCATTAGGCATCGAGGTGACTGGCATCAATCACGTGAGCAACTCTGAATGGGAGGAGGCCTTGAAGTCTGAGTTTCCAGAGGTCTTCAGCGAAGGATTGGGCAAGTATATGGGGACCCCTATCACTTTCAACCTAGATCCAAGGTGCCCCAATTCGTTTAAAGCCCAGAAGGGTTCCATTTGCTTTAAAGGAAAAAATTGATGCACAATTAGACAAATTAATAGCTCAAGGAGTTTTGGAGCCCACTGACCACTCCAGATGGGAGACACCCATAGTCACACCAGTCAAGACTGATGGGTCAGTAAGAATCTGTGGGGACTATAAGGGGACACTGAACCATGCACTGCAGCAGAGCGCATATCCAGTTCCAGTGGTGCATCATCTGTTACATTCACTTGGCAGGGGTACAGTCTTTGCCAAATTGGATTTGGCCCAGGCATATCAACAACTAACAGTTGATGATGCCACTGCAGAGGCCCAAACCATTGTGACTCATAGAGGTGCTTTCAAATGTAAAAGGTTACAATTTGGAGTAAGCGTGGCACCAGGCATCTTTCAAAGCCTTATGGAAAGAATGCTCCAAGGACTGCCAGGGGTAGTGCCTTACTTTGATGATGTGTTAATCTCTGCTGAAAATGACACTCAGTTACAAGAAAGACTCAGAGAAGTCCTTACCAGATTCAGAAAAGCGGGTTTAAAAGTCAAGGAAGAAAAATGCACTCTTAAAACTGACAGGGTTGAGTTCCTGGGCTACCTGATTGACAAGCATGGCATCCATCCTACAGATGCCAAGGTTAAAGCAATCAAAGAAGCCCCTAGACCTAAATGCAAAACAGATTTGCAAGCTTTCCTTGGACTTATTAACTTTTATCATATGTTCCTACCTCAAAAGGCAACCATTGCTGAACCATTGCACAGATTACTTGATAAAAAGTCTGTTTGGGTCTGGGGCAGGAAGGAACAATCAGCATTTAACAGTATTAAAAGACTAATCACGTCTGATGCTGTACTGATACAGTTCTCTGAGAATTTGCCTGTTGTACTGACTTGTGATGCATCCCCTTTTGGAATGGCGGGGTTTTTGAGCCACAGGCTTCCCAGCAGGAGAGAAGCCCCTATTGCATTTTACTCTCACACTTTGACCAAAGCAGAGAGGAATTACAGCCAATTGGACAAGGAGGCATTGGCAGTTGTTGCAGCTGTTAAGAAATTTTATGAATATCTGTATGGGAGAACATTTACCATTGTTACAGATCACAAACCTTTGTTAGGCATTGTGGCAGGAGACAAGCCTACACCTATTATCCTGTCACCAAGAATGCTGAGGTGGACTGAATTTCTTGCAGCTTATTCATACAAACTTATCCACAAGCCTGGCAAGGACATTGGACATGCTGATGCACTGAGTCATTGCCCACTTCCTTACCACAAGGAGGACTTTGAACCTGAAACACACACCTTTTCCTAGAAACTGTTGCCAAGCTTCCAGTTCATGCTGCTGAAATTGCCAGAGAGACTGCCAAAGACACTGTGTTGGCTTCTGTTATAGGCTGGATTAAGAAAGGTTGGCCTCTTCAAGATCTACCTCACCTTGCCCAACCTTTTAAGTCCAGGCAAACTGAATTATCTGTATTAAGAGGATGTATTTTGTGGGGTAACAGGGTGGTTATTCCTGCAAAACTGCAAAGAGAGGTTTTGGAAATGTTACATGAGGGTCATCCTGGTATTGTAAGGATGAAGGGATTGGCCAGGAGTTATGTATGGTGGCCAGGTATTGACAAAATGGTTGAAAACTGGGTTGCATCTTGTCCCAACTGTCAGGTAGTCAGACCTGCCCCACCTCTTGCCCCCACACAGGAATGGGAATGTCCTAGGGGCCCATGGTCCAGGATTCACATTGATTTTGGCGGCCCTACCAGAGGGCACAGCTTTCTTATTATAGTAGATGCATATTCCAAATGGCTAGAGATAATTCCCATGGCATCCACCACAACTGATGCTGTCATCAAGCAGCTCAAAAAGCTTTTTGTAACCCATGGGTTACCTGATGATCTTGTCTCTGACAATGGCCCTCAATTTACATCCAACCTCTTTGAATCCTATTTAGCACAACAGGGTATCAGACATGCCCTTACTGCCCCTGGGCACCCTTGCTAACGGCCGGGTTGAACGCATGGTACATTTTACCAAGGAGAAGCTTCAGCAACTGGGTCCTGGCAACATCACTGAGAAAGTTGAAAAACTTCTTAGTGTTCAGCACATCACTCCTAACCCATCTAATAACTTATCCCCAGCAGAGTTGTTGATGGGTAGGAAACTTGGTCTTCCTTGACCGCCTTCATCCCACTTACGCACCCAAGCACCACTAGATTCCACTTCCAAAGTTCGCACATTCAGTGTGGGTGATTCTGTTTATGCTAAGAACCTTATGGGTGAACCTTTGTGGATTCCTGCTGAGATAACTCAGATCACAGGCCCTCGTTCTTACAGGGTGCAAACAGAGGATGGACTCCTCTGGAGCAGGCACATTGATCAACTTAGATCTAGGTTCTCTCAGGAACATCGCACTTGTTCCTCTCTAGTTCCCTCACCTGATGTCAATTCTAGGGGAAGGGGAGGAACAGGAGGAAAATCAGCAAGCAAGAATCAACCCCATGTGTAACGAGCCATTACAACAGGAACCATTCCAAAACCTGTCACAATGCCAAAATCCATCCTTAGAAGTGGAAGATTGTACATCACTACCTGACTTGGGTGCTGACATTGGGCTGGAGATGGGTTGGGAGGAGAGACCAGATTCTAACAATCAAACAGCGTCTTCTTTCACAGGAAGTCCCAGTAGGGAAATGTCAGCAGACACATTTCTCTCTCACTGGGTGAGAATGTTAAAACTTCTGAACCACGAAGGTCTCAACGTACATGCAAAAGCCCCACCTATTTAAAAGAATACATTAGATAGGTTGGGGTTTGGTATGGACTGAACCTAGTGGGGAGGGGTGTTATGTATGTAGGTTTCAATTTTATTGGTTTAGTTTGAATTGTTCTTGTAAAATGTCAAATAGGATTGGTTTAAATAGTGCGGGAAAACCCTGCACTCTGATTGGCTGGCAACTACGGCTGCTGGCTATAAGAAGCAGCCGTAGCCCAGCCAAGTCGGGTCCATTCGAGCTGTAGTCACTTAATAAACTCTTCACTGAAACTCTTCGCGTCTGACTCTTCTTGCAAACTTAACACTATATGTCTGGAAGCCTATGCTATTCCTTCCCTATTGATTGTGTGTCTAGTTGCCAATTTTACAGACTTTTATGTTAGTGTTTTGTTTTGCCTCCAAGGGCAAAAGGGGCCCTTGATGATGTGACATAAGGCTAAAAGAGTAAGGCCAATTTGTCTCCCCCTTTTTTTTAATGCGTGAAGGAAACATAAAATTGGCATATTAAGTCCACTGCACACTTTACACGGGTATGTGTATAAGTTTGGACTGGTGTGTGTTTGCACAGAGGACATAGCCTAGTTTGGGTAATGAAATGTCTGCAAGAAAACAACCAAGTTCAGAGAGCATCAGGCACCCCTTATTCCAAACTTGAGCTACAAATAGTTTCATTTATTGGTTATACATTTCTGGTCTCATTTTCAACCAAAAATGTAAAAACAAAAGAAATCACATCATTCAACCTCAGAACATTATGGGAACGTCCCAAAAGAAGCTGGGGGCGGGATATAACCATTACAGTAAGGACCATAGGTTGCCTTCTCCTGCAAGAACCACAGTAGCTCTAATTTTAGGAATTGAAGATCTTGGCCTCTCTGTTCATCTGGGTTCAGAAGGATGAATCATGGCAGGATGAGCAGGTTTTATGGACCACACAGCAACCTTAGGTCTGAATAATAATAGCCTTCTCAGGGATTTTATCTATGAAATGCTCTGGGATGGTTTTTCTGAGAGCAGAAGCTTAAGTTCTCTTGGTTACTCTCAACCCAACTCTCTGAGATAATTTAAGAACAAAACTACTAAGAGGAGGGTGATTTAGATATATTAGAATCTTTATTGCCCAAGAATTAATCCCCGAGGCTGTCTCCCATTGAGCCAGGCTTTTACTGTAATAGATCAAGCTGATCAACAGTCCACAGGAGGGAGTGGGTGGCTGAGGTAATTTCTCCTTGGCTTTTAAAAAAAGTGATAACATTTACCAAGGAGACACCCATTTAATCTGGAAAGATTGTTAAAGGCTTTTTTCAGTAGAAGTAGGCGACTGTTGTTTTCACACATCACAACCTTTTAGTGCCTCTCAGCAAAGCTCCCCCACCCCACCCCTCGTGAACCTTTATTGCCAGTTTCCTGCAGAATAGTAAAGATTCTTCTGTAACGCATACTCAAAAGTAAATTCAATCCATAAAAGCTCTTTGAAGCCATCTGCTTTGCCGGGGTCCCATCCTTATCCTTTTCATTTGTTGGATTTACATAACTACTACCTATTACCCCAAAGGTGCTTTTTTCAAAAGGCAACTGGACTTCCTGTTTCCTTTGAAGACCTTTTGCCTCTCATCTGATTTCTTGGATAAGAAGCTAAATGTCTTAAAGGAAAAAACGAAGTCCAGTTGCCTTTTGAAAAAGCACCTTTGGGACAACCAACCTGGATGACTGAGAATCTCCATAGATACCACCTGTAATGTACTTCGATGTCGTGTGTATTATATACTGAGTTATTATGGTTTGTTCATGAAACAATGGTTTATAATGTAATGCCTTGTATGAAACCAATTTTGTTAAACCACTGTTAAGCAAACTATGGCTGAGAGCAACATTTGAGTCTGAGTGTTGTTTCTTTACACTGTACTTTGCTTTTCTTTGTGTGCATATTAATTTCAGTTTTCCCTTTATTATTTTCCCCTTCCCTTGTGAGAACTGTTTTAAAATGTATAATACAAAAACAAAACGAATGACCGGTAATTAACTCAACCTGTCTTGTTCAGTCCCAATAAATAGAAGCTATGAAAGAAAGAATTATTACACTATTAGTTCCTGTGACACTGTGAACGGAAACAATAACTGTCAGAAGCATCCTTTTAAAATCCTAGAGTGTTTGCCTGTCTCTAGTTGCTAGGTTAATAATAGCAATTGGGCTAGCATATGTCACACACACATAGAAACACACACTCTAACACACATTCTGTCTCTGCTCCCCCAATCCCTCACTGGAAAAACATTGGAAGGCAGCACAGAAAATCCTCAGCTGTAGTAATGAAGCAAGTAATAAAGTTCTCAATTAAGAGCGAGTGAATAAAAGATGGCAACGAGCGAAGAAGGGCACCAGAAGATAGCTTTGGGTGTGGTAGTTGATATAATTAGGAATCCATAGTTTATTTAAATAGTAGCTTTTAGTTCTTGTGATCGCAAGGATATAATTAGCGGTAGACAAGTGGCGCCTTGGGAAATCTCAGAAGCTGGAGAGTTTCATAAATAAAAATCCCAAAGTCTGGGAGAAGCATGAGCACACTCTTATTCAGATAATTAATAGAGAATCCAAATCAATCCAAATCTTATGTGTGGCCATAGACCAAAATTCAATATAGAATATGAAACAACCAAACAGACAATAAAACCAAAAGATTAAAAGGTAAAATAATATGGAAACAATCCATCAGATCTTAATTATACCCAAAGCTTATTGAACTCCTTTTGTCTTGGCCCAGAACAATGTCTTGGCACATCGTTCTGAATACTGTACATGCCATCATCAAAATCCCAGGAATAATTTCTAATTAGTTTGATAAGAGGCATCCTTAACTGCAGATGTCCATCTCACTACCCACTCCCCTACCCGCATCCCTCTTACAGTATGGATCTGTTGTGGGGGGAAATGCCCACTTGAAATAAGGTACTAAATCATTTGAAGGTAGATGCAATAAAGTCTCTTGTACTGTCACATGTACAACGATCACTGGGCTCCTGGCCACAGTAATGCCAAAGAGCCCCACATTAGCCAAGGATATGAGTTATACATTCCAAGAATTATTACACAGGATTGGTTTTAAAAGCAACGTAAATCATACGGTGACCTTCACAGCCAGAATGTAACTGTGATGGCATGGGATAATGACCTTGGGGGGACAGGAGGAAAAGCCACAGTCTAGACAACTGTCATGCAAAAGGTTTCTTGGCCACAGAAAGAATGAGAGTAGAGAAAACATCTCAGAAAGGGGCTTCCCAGTTTTCTGGAAAGGAAAAGTAAAATTGGGGAGAAATAATGTCAGATGTGCAAGATATGTTACTGTAACCTCACAATAAAAGTAGTGTTAGCACACATGGTTTTGTGGTTCTTGTCTGCATTACCCACAAAGGGCTGATAGTCACATCTGGTACTATTATGGCACGCCCTTACTATGGTCTGACCATGCCTTTAAATTCCATATTACTAAAAGGACTTCAAATCTATCCCTTTCTACTGATGCCAGCACCTTCTAATGTCCTTGTAATGGACATTAGGCAGCGTCTTCTTTATCACCAGGGGAAAAAAGCAACAATCTGGTTTTTGTTTTCTGTTTTTTCTTTCCAAAGCCAGGTTGTCACAGTTCATCTGCTCTGCCTAATGTACATTTCACAATCATAAAGAAAAACATGTATTACAGGTAGTCCTCAACTTAGAACCACCACTGAGTCCAAAATTTGAGAGAAATTTCTTTTTTTCTTTTTTCTTTTTTAAAATAATGCTTTATTGAGTTTTTTTCATTTATACATAATACCAATAGTTATTAAACAGCGGTTTTGACATTATATTTACATTTATGTGTCCTATCAAAACTTACAATACACAATATTTTCATACCCTCTTGAGAGAAATTTCTTAAGTGAGTTTTGTTCCCTTTACGACCTTTCTTGCCACATTTGCTAAGTGAGTCACTGCAGTTGTTAAATTAGTAACACAGTTGTTAAGTCAATCTGGTTTTCCCCTTGACTTTGCTTGTCAGAAAGTCTCAAAAAAGGATCATGTGACTCTGGGACACATCATAAATGTGAGGCAGATGTCAAACAGCCGAATGTAAATCATGTGACCATGGAGATGCTGCAATTGTCGTAACTATGAAAAATGGTCATAAGTCACTTTTTTCAGTGCCTTCGAATGGTCATTAAGCAAACTATTATAAGTCGAGGACTGACTATATTAGTCCCCTCAAAGTCCTCTCCTTCTGAGATAGTAACTCTCAAAATATAGGCCAATCCCATGCTCGGAGAACATATCCAAGTGGGCTGCAAAGACTGAACTAAATCAAAAGTTCCTCTGTTTCCAAACACTTTTCTGAAGTGAAAGCTCCTCTCTCTTCCTCCCTCCTTACAATAACACTCAACTACCACCCATTCACACACCCACACAGACACCCACACACAATTTTCTCTCTGTATGCTTCATTGTTACCTTTCTCAATTAAGCTCTAGGGGAGACTGGTTATTCTGCCTCTGATAACGATTGGATAAATGATTCCAATTTCAGAGAACTTGCCATCAGAGGGGCATTTTCTCTCTGTTTTTTTTCCCAGGATGACCTTCTGCTTTAAAATACCATTTTTTTAAAAAAAATGAGGGACAAAGAAATACAAGAAACCAACGTACTGTGCTTTGAGAATGTTATTCTTATTTACATATTCAGCCAGATTTCTTTCTTTCTGGTGGAAAGCTGCCAGGTTCCAGTTTTAATTGTAAATCTGTCTGCTTTAGTTAACTCAAAGCTGGGAAAGTCTAAGCCAGAGGCGTGGCTATTGAGAGTAAACTACATGATACATGAAAGATGTTGGTTGGCAGCTGCTCTTACTATTTTACTTTCTACTGCTAGGGGAAGTGAATGATGGCCCGGCCAGGATGAGGACTAATATAAGCTGGGGAAAGAGTACCATCCTTTTCCTCAACCCATCTGCAAAATGCATGCTCTCATAAATAATTACTTATTAATCTCGACATACACTAGGGAGGAGGGATACCTTTAATGAAACAAATTGCCTGGAGGCAATCAAGCAGACAGTGATCTTAATCTTCAATGGGCTCTTTGTGCTTAAAGGTAAAGTTTCCTTCCAGTCAAGGCTGGCTTGAGAGCCAGTTTGGTAGTAGTGCTTAAGGCACTTCTGGCTTAGAAACCAGAAGGACAGTGAATTCTAGTCCTCCCTTGTGCATGAAAGCTAGCTGGTGACCTTGACCCAGTCACTTAACCCAGCAGGAATGTTACATATAGCCCCATGGGTCATACAAATAAAGGTGGCTTATAAATCTAACAATAAAATAAATAAACTGAGGTGAGTACATGCTGTATCTATGTAATTTTCTAGAAGTGGTTTGCCACTGTTTTCATCTTGCTTGCACAGGAATTTGCTAGTATCTCCCATCCAAGCATCAACCAGAATTGAGCCTGAACTCTCTGGGAAAGTACAGTCAGGAGCAGTGGTGGGATTCAAAAATTTTTACTACTGGTTCGGTGGGCATGGCTTGGTGGGTGTGGCAGGGGAAGGATACTGCAAAATCCCCATTCCCTCCCCACCCCACTAACTTGCTTTCCAGCTCTGTTCTCCTGTGCAGGGCAACCAAAGAAGACCCAGCCAATCAGCTGGGACTCAGGAGGCAGAGAATAGATGGGGGCAGGGCCATTCAGAAGTGGTATTTGCCGCTACCAGTTCTTCAGAACTGGTCAGAACCTGCTGAATGCCACCTCTGGTCAGGAGGTGTTCAGCGTTGGAAATGAGGAGTGGGACTCCATACAGAGGAGGAAAACTTCACCCTGATTAAATACTTTAATGATCAATCAGAAATTTTTCAGACTTATCTGGATCCAGCTTTGGTGTGTTACACTTCATCCAAACCTCCAACAAGATCTAGGAGAAGGGACATATTCTTGCTACAAATCCTCCTCCAAGATGACCAATGTTGTCTCCATGTCAGGTTCTTACAGTAGGTTCTTCTTGTTATAAATTCATTATGCTTGTATGAATAATCCATTACCATAATAGGTTCTGTATTCTGACATGATCTACAAAGTTCTTCCTATAATCCATGAGGGTAAGTTTTTCTCGTATTTTTTTCGTATTTCTATTCTCCATCAATTAATAGATGTACCTTCTTTGAAATCTGCTGTTCATTTCCATGTATGGCTCTATTCTTCCTTGCAAAGTTTTAAGCAAAACTTAAGGAAAGAAAATTTAGTGCAATGGTTGGGTAATTTGCTTAGTCTCTTGTTTCTTCATTATAAATATATGCATCTTTTTTTCAGCCTCAATCTTTTTATTTTGTTCCATATTTGTTTGGCACACAGCTCTAAACACTTTAACAGCTTCTTCCCAGAGATTTAAATAATAAATATGTCATCTGTGCTGGGTTCTTTCCAGTTTGACAGCTAGCCTATTGCCTGTCATATCTCATGTCTAGTGGAGTGGAGTTTTGAATATACTGTCTCCCTACAAATGTTTTTATCTTTCTATAATTCCATTTGTCAAAAGTTTCAGTTCATTCTTCCCATCTTCCCTTAAGCTCATTTGGCTCTGTCAAAACTCTTCCGTGATTACTCTTTTAGTATTCCTGCCTAAGCTGTACATTTTTTCAAGTGGTTTCACTAACTTTCTTTTAAAAAGCACTCATTTACTTTTTCTTTCCTATTCCTTTATTTGCTGATGTTATGACTTAAATATTTTTCCCTCTCCTTTTTTGGCACTAGAAATTTCTGTGTTTATATCTCCTACTTGCCCAAGACTTCCATTTTCATCTTTCCCAGGCTATCACAATAGCTTGTTCTGAAAACAACTTGATTGCAATTAAATATGAGTCAGTGGTGTGATATGACTACCAACAAGCTATTTTAGACTGTCTCAAGAGAAATCTAGTTTCTAAACCACAGAAGTATTTTTTAAATTTTATTTGTGCCTTTAGGTGTATTTCAAATTTACTGCCTGCCTAGACCAATCACTGCTGTTTCTTGGCAAGATTTTGTAAGTATTTTGTCATTGTCTTCTTCCTAGGGCTGAGAGAAAGTGACTGGCCCAAGGACACCAAACTGGCTTTGTACCTGGAGGTCATGGGGGGTAGGGGATTAGAACATGTGGTTTCCTGGTTTGTAGCCTGATACCTTATCCACTACACCAAATGGCACCTCACAGAAGTAATAATTCAATGTTAATCTGAGTTGGCCTTTGAATATTTGCCCAGGTGGTACATTTTCAGATGGTTCAGATCAGCTGGAAGAAGTCCAGTGGGGATCAGTAAGGATTACTAGCAAACTAGAAAACAAAGGCTGGGTGGAAAGACTGAGACCTGGGTAAAACAATAGGAACAATGGAGGGAATTGGCTGGAGCACTACATATAAAGAATTCCATCCTAACAGTTATTTTATCTATTATTAGAATCACAATGCACATTTTGTGCAGGAGCTCAAGGCAATACAAAATTCTCTTTCTGTGAAAGTGTGGGTTGGGGTGAATATTTTAAATAATTGAATGTGTACATATTTTTTTCATTATAGCACCAAAATTAGATAATTAAAATACAATGTCAGGAATTGTTTCAGAGCTTCAGGTTCCCCCACATGCTCTCCATCAGGCTATTGAGTTCAGTGGATTTTTAAATATGCAGAACAAAATAAGACACAGTGAAAAGAAAATGGTGGAGGTGGTGGACTGAACTACTTGGAATCATTAAAAGGCTGTAAGAGGCGAGGCACAGGGCATGTTTAGCCTTGAGATGTGATGATTGACAGAATGAAGAGAATACAACTTTAGTCTTCAAAGACCTGAAAGGGTGACCTATCGAAGACACACAAAATGTCTACTCTATCATTCCAAGCTGCAAAGCATGGAATGATGGGTTTAAGTTACATGGAGACAGAGCCTAATTGAATATTAGATTTATCTTCCAAATAGTAAGAACAGTGTGACAGTGGAACCAATTATATAGAAAAGAGGTGACTCCCCTTCATTAAATCTGTTCAAACAGGGACTGGAGAGCTATTTGAGGGTAATGGCTTAATTTGAAGCCACAGGTTGGACTTGATAGCCTGCATGACTCTTTCCAACTTTATAATTCTATCATTCTGGTTATGCCTCTAAGGCGACCATTTTGTGACTGGGCCACCCTCAGCAGTCATTTTGCAAGAGCAGCCCAGCCTGTCTTTTATATTCCAAATATGTGGCTAAGAGTCCTGAAGGTTAACATTATCCTATTTTCTTTTTTTTTCTTCTATTCTGCAACATGATAAATAGAAAGTTGTCATATACTAGAGGAAGACAGCAGGAGTGAGCTTATACAAAGAGTCTATTCATGGAACCATGTGGCTTCAATGGTACCTTTCATGGAAAGATAAATACACTGGTGCTTGATTTTCTGACACAAGTAGAAAGTGTAAAGAGGCTTAGAAATCCACCAACTTTGGGCCATTGCTAACTACTATCTGGACAGAACACCTGGCCACCAACATTGCCAAGATGAATCAAAATTCCATCTGAGTTGCATAGCAACTTCTGCTTCTTAGGCTACTGAAACCTCCACTGGCAGAGCAGATTCTTCTTTGCCAGCTCTAGACAATTATTTGAAAGGGCCCCAATTCTTCTATACAAGAAAACAACACAGAGAGCTTGTAGGTTGTTTAGTGAGAGCAAATCAGCACTTTCTGCTTGGCCCATCACTGTTCCAGTTGTCCCTCCAGAAGAATGCAGGAAGAGAAGAACCACCTATTTCTTCTTGACTTGATTATTGTGGCTTGACAGCAACTATAATATGTTTATTGGACCCTTGTCCTTCCTGGATGGTATATGCCTCCAGGGAGGTCACGTGCGGCTGGCTCCAGGCAGTGGTTAATGCTTCATTGAAGGAGGGTTCTTTCCCCACCACCTTGAAAGAGGCGGTGGCGAAACCCCTCCTGCAGAAGCCTGCTCTGGACCCAGCCGTTTTAAACAACTTTCATCCAGTCTCCAATCTTCGCTTCTTGGTGAAGGTTGTTGAGAGCGTGGTGGCTCAGCAGTTTCCGCTCTTCTTAGAGGAAGTGGACTATCTAGATCCATATCAATCAGGCTTCCGGCCTGGGTTCAGCACGGAGACGGCATTCATCGCACTGGTGGATGATCTCTGGAGGGCGCAGGACAGGGGATTTTCCTCTGTCCTGGTCCTATTAGATCTCTCAACGGCTTTCGATACCATCAACCATGGTATCCTATTGCGATGCCTCGGGGGGTTGGGAGTGGGAGGCACTGTTTTGCAGTGGTTCACCTCCTACCTTTCGGGGCATTCGTAATCAGTGTTGGCAGGGGGCAGAGGTTGACCCCAAGGGCACTCACTTGTGGGGTCCCTCAAGGGTCGGTCCTCTTGCCCCTCTTGTTCAACATCTATATGAAGCTACTGGGAGAGATCATCCGTGGCTTTGGGGTGAGGTATCATCAGCACGCTGACGATACCCAGTTGTATATCTCCACCCCAGGCCAAATCAGTGATGCCCTCTCCATGATGTCCCATTGTCTGGATGCGGTACAGATCTGGATGGGCAGGAATGGGCTACAGCTCAACCCGGCCAAGACTGAGTGGCTGTGCATACAGGCATCTCAGACCAGTCAACAGATTCCACCTTTGGTCATAGGGGGAGAGGTGTTGCCCCCTGTGGACAGAGCCTGGAACCTGGGAGTCCTCCTGGACTCATGGCTCAGTTTGGAGGAGAAGGTGGGGGCTGTGGCCAGGGGGGCTTTTGCCCAGGTCCGACTGGTTCGCCAGTTACGCCCATATCTGGACCGAGATGCCCTTCGCACGATCACTCATGCACTTGTCATGTCCCGACTCGACTACTGCAACGCTCTCTACTTAGGAGAGGATGGAAGGCTGAGTCAACCTTGAGCCTGGTGGGATTCGAGCCTGCACTAATTGCAGGCAGCTGGAGCTAAGTGCTAGGCATTTAACAGCCTGCACCACCAAGGCTCTTTGTGATCTTGGCTTCAAGTGACATTTCTGCTGAGGTTTGGTCTAGGACTTCTTTGTTATTTTTGCAGTCCATGGGACATGTAATAGTCTCCTCCAGCACCACAGTTCAAAGGAAACCACCCTTCTTCTGTCTACCCTCACAGAATATCTCTAGTACTGTTTAACTGCAGTCTGAAGAAGAGTACCCAGAGCCATAATTGTAGATGTGCCATATCTGAACTGCAAAAAACCTCAGATGATCCCTAGAATAGATGACACCAAAATCAGATTTTTTGTATCCCTTTGCTGTTTTCTTAGCGGACTTCTGAATTTTCTTCAACTTAAATATGACTACAAAGTGATGCATGATGGCATGCACCTAATAGGTATATAGGTATTTAACATATTTGTGTATTCTCATACAAAATAAAAGCATAACAACCCCCAAGAAGAGAGCAAAAATAAAAGATTACAATAAAAAATAAAAATAAAATAAAATAAAAATAAAAGATCTTGGCTATATATCAGAATGGTCAAACAAATGGCAACTTCAAATCTCAACAAATAAATGCTCTGTCTTACATATTGGCAAAAAAAAAATATCAGAAAATAAAATACAAGCTGAATAGTCAAGACCTGATTGATGATCCAAACTCTGTCAAGGACCTTGGAGTACTCATCTCTAGTGATCTAAGTGCTCATCTCTAATGATCTAAGTGCTAGAGCCCACTGTAACTACATAGCCAAAAAGGCTAATCCTACGTAGCTTTTTCTCTGGTAATATCACACTACTAACTTATTATTATTATTATTATTATTATTATTATTATTATTATTTATTAGACTTGTATGCTGCCCTCTCTCCCTAAGGACTCAGGGTGGCTAACAATATAAAACCCATTACAAATTTACAATAAAAAAGAAATTAAACCAAATACAAGGCTAACTAATAAAATTCAATTAAAATTTAAACCCTCTAACACATCTCCGCCTCCCCTTAGTTAGTCTAGACCAGCCTGCTGAAAGAGCCAAGTCTTAAGGTCACGGCGGAAGGAGCGGAGATCGGGGGCCAAACAAAGGCTCAAGGGGAGTTGGTGCCACAGGGTGGGTGCTCCCACAGAGAAGGCCCTACCCCTGAGCACCACCAACCAACAATGTCTGACCGACGGTATCCCAAGGAGGCCCTGTCTGTGGGAGTGTACTGGGCGATCGGAGCATGATGCTGGCAGGAGATATTCCCGCAAGTACCCCGGACCCAAGCCATGTAGGACTTTATAAGTTGTTACCAACACCTTGAATCTCACCCGGAAGGCAATCGGCAACCAATGCAGGTCGCACAGGAGGGGTGTAATATGGGAGTATTGGGACACCCCCATCACAGCCCATGCGGCCGGCTGCATTCTGCACCAGCGGTCCGCAAGGGAAGTCCCATGTAGAGGGGATTGCAGTAGTCAAGTCGGGAGGTGACGAGTGCATGAGTATAGAAAACATTTGCTAGACCAATACTTGAATACAGCTCACCAGTCTGGAACCCACATTACGTATCTGATATTAACACAGTAGAGAAAGTCCAGAAATATTTCACAAGAAGAGTTCTCCACTCCTCTACTCATTGCAGAATACCTTATGCCACCAGACTTGAGGTTCTAGACCTAGAAAACCTAGAACCACCGTCTTTGGTCTGATCTAAGTATAGTATATAAAATCATACATTGCAATGTCCTACCTGTCAATGAATACTTCAGCTTCAACCATAACAATACAAGAGCACACAATAGATACAAACTCAAGGTTAACCGCACCAAACTTGATTGCAGGAAATACGACTTCAGCAACAGAGTGGTCAATGTCTGGAATACTCTACCTGACTCTGTGGTTTCTTCCCCAAACCCCAAAAACTTTAACCTTAGACTGTCTACTATTGACCTCACCCCTTTCCTAAGAGGTCTGTAGGGGGCATGCATAAGTGCACCAAAGTGCCTACTGTCCCTGTCCTATTGTTTCTTTTATTTTCTTATATGTATCCATGTATTTATAACTATGTTTATACTTATATATATTATCTTGTAAGCAATTGACTAATCAAATAAATAAAATAAATAAACCTCAAATCATGGAAAGACTCCTTGGAAAAGCTCAGTATTTAAAGGATCCTGTTCAATGTTTATTCTACCTTTTGCTTACAAAATTTCAACCTTTGGAAACATCTCTTCAGACTTTATGTGATGTTTCCTTGGCATCCGATTACCAAGAACTGGACTCCTATATTCTATTTCATTTACAGGCTGATATTTTAGGGTCCCAGAAAGGTTCTAGACCTAACTAAACATGACAGGCAAATATCCCAAAAGTTTGTCTCTTGCCCAAAGACCAGAAAACATGCCAGAAGAATTTTTCCATGCCATGCAGTGGCAAGTGGAACAGGACCTTTGGCAATGCAGAAAATGCAGCTGGGCATATTTTGCTCTCAGAAATTGAAATGATGACTTTATCTGCAAGCATAGGGCTTTGCTGACAATGAACCAGCCTTCTTCTCTGTGTGAGTTCTCTCCCCTTTTCTCTTTCTTCCCCAACCTCAGGGACAGGAAGAGAAATAGCCCTATTCACATTTATGAAGCACTAAATGGAAACAAGTTGGATACTTCATTGTCTCACATTTATCCTCCCATTCTTGAGGAGTCAGGATGAGAATGGAGAGATAATCCTCCTTAATCCCATTATCTGCTCATAAGCAAGAGGAGAAGCTGAAATGGTACCAAAGTCTCTGTATTTTTGGTTCTACATTTTATTTAAAGGTGTCTGTCATCTTGCTGGAAATCTGGATTGTGTTCATGGAATATTGGGGGCCAGGGGAGAGAGAGAGAGACAGAGAGACACACACACAGAGAGGGAGAGAGAGAGAGAGAATGCAATTTTGTAGTCATCCTTCCCAACACCATAAAATGTTTTGCTATTTTATTATCACTTGTTTCAGAAAAGAGAAAAATAATAGAGAAAGCTTTTCCTGCAGTGCTGGGAATGAAGGCTACTACATTCGTTTCTTGGAGAATACCCCATTCCCCCAAACAGCATTCAGTTCATATAAATGTATTTATTTATTTGATTTATGTGGCCACCCATCTCACATATGTGACTCTGGGCAGCTCACAACCACTAAAAAGCATATCAAAACAATAAATAAAATACAAATGAAAATAACAAACATGCAAAACCTTTATTACATAACCGTATTAAAGCTATAAAACATAATCAGCCACAGAGTATAATCCATTGCTTGCTTGTTTGTTTGTTTGTTTGTTTAGAGGATTTATATTATCTCCCATCTCACACATCTTCACTATGGGCAGCTTACAATATTAAAAACAATAAAAACAGATACAATAATATGAAACCCATAGCAGCTGGAAAAAAAAATCCGAAAGCCACACTTCAACGTTCCACATAGTCAGGCAACAGCCTTAGAGCCCCAGGCTTGGGCGTACAGCCATGTCTTCAGGGCCACATGAAAATTGAACATTTGATCTCCGAAGGGATGGCACAACAACAACAACAATAACAACAACAACAACAGCTCTCCTGCTGTCAGCCTAGTGTAATTATTCAGACAGGAAGCATGACCAGTGGACAAACACTGCTTTATTATAAGGTTACATTAAAGGAATCTTGCAAATCTGAAATGTACAACATATGAACTAGGAAGGGTTCCTTCTTCAATGATGGGATTCAAATTTTTTTTTACTATTGGTTCTCTGGGCATGGCTTGGTGGGAGTGGCAGGGGAAGGATACTGTAAAATCTCCAGTCAGAGGTGGCATTTGCCGGTCCTCCAAACTACTCAAAATTCCCACTGCCAGTTCTCCACCTCTGCTTCTGATATGTTTCCCACATTCACATTCCCTTTTTGCAGGCTAAACTGCCTCTTGTCTAATTGTTCCCCTGGCTGTGGCTCTTCCCTCTGTCTCCCAAGTTCTTTTCCCCCTACCATTAAACCTACTGTGCTCTGCTAAGTGAACCTCCTTAACTAAAGGGCTGCAAAGCATGCCCCTCCCATCAGAAAAGATTGGACAATTGGAGAGATAAGGTCCAGTTTTATAATCCAACCCTTGAATGAACAGGTTCTATACCACTGCCAGATCCACAAGTGCTGTGGCAAAGTCACATCTTCAGAGCCTTCCAAAAGGCCAATAGGGTCAGGATTCAAAGAGTTGGTGTCAGAAAGGAAAGGGCCTGTCAGGTGACACGTCTTAGTAGACAAAATCCATAACATGCCTGTGATGTAATTGGGGAGAGGTGATCTCTTAAACAATCTGTCCTACTGCATATATTACTTTATTTGTCAACCAGCTCGATACCCGTGCTTCGCTATGAAACTATGTGGTCAGGCTTAGTTATTGGGGAGGAAAATAAGGGGAAAAAATTTCTGCCTCTGCCTACCAGCATCGATCAGCATTCTTCTTGCTAGCATCCTGTCAGTATGTGAGAGAAGTGAGAGCTGTTTGGAAACTGAAGCAGTACTTGCTGTGTGAACAAGAAGGAGACAGCAAGGAGCCTGGGCATGGCTTAGCTCAACTGTTTTGTACTAAAGCTGCTTGGTTCTGTGAAACTAAAACTGAAACTCCTCTTGTCTGCTTGTGTTTGGCATTTGGAGCAGATTCCTTTTCAGGTGGGGAGGGGGAGTAGAACTCCTTAGCATCAGAGCATGTTAATAATAATATATGAAATACTAATGCTCTGATGGTCATTTTGAAAAATCCTTTCTTAGTGAGCACCTAGAAGCCAAGAGGAACGTATATGCCAAATTTCAAGTTTGCAGGCTTTACGGTTCTGGAGATTTTGTGATGATGTGTGAGTGGTATTTCACACGCACATATATATATATATATATATATATATATATATTTGTTTTAGATTTTCACGGGTAAAAGGTATGTAGGTCTTGGTGTATTGGTCTTGTCCGTGTAAGGTTGAGAATACCTTGGCTTTCGAAATCTCATCCGTCATCTTCAGGCTGGTGTCTTCAGTTCTCCTGGGAGAGCGGCTGAAAGCCTGAAGACAGAGTGATGCATGTCTCAACTTGACACCAATTATATATATATATATATATATATATATATATATATATATTTGTTTTAGATTTTCACGGGTAAGGTATGTAGGTCTTGGTGTATTCGGGTCTTGTCCCTTCACGGGACAAGACCAATACCAAGATATATATATATATAGACAATTTCTTTAACAGTTTGTTCCAGTTAACAGCCTTGGCTTTTACGTGTTTATTTACAAAGTAAGCCCTTGTGTGCTTTAGGAAGAGGTAGAGAACATGTGACACAACATGAAAATGACCTTGGTGGTTCAGGCTAAGACCTTGGTGGCTCAGGCTGTTAAATGCCTGCTCTTAAGATCCAGCTGTCTACAATTACTGTAGGCTCGAATCCCACCAGGCTCAAGGTTGACTCAGCCTTCCATCCTCTCGGGGTAGGTAAATTGAGGACCCAAGATTGTTGGGGGCAATAAGCTGACCTTGTAAAAATGTCGCTTAGTAATAAGCAGGCATATACAATGGAATGAAGGCTATTGCTGAGCGCATTGGGTTGCTCCAAAATTGTAAGCGCCCTGAGTCTTGGAGAAGGGCGGCATATAAATGTAATTTTTAAAAAATGTTTTCAATGTGAGGGCTCACATAACATATCACCAGGATAGACCTTGGGACCTTTTAGATATGGATGGATTATACACTCAACAGTTTCAATCAGCATGGCCACAAATGTTGGCTATTCAGATCTGTACATCAGCAGCAGCTGAAGAATCAGATATTTCCATTCCCGACGTTTATGCACTTCAGTTGTGTCTATTACACATTGCCATTAATAATGTGACAGTCAGGTGGGCAAGGCAACAAATAGGTCAGTTGTTTCCAAGTCCACATCAGACATCAGCAATGGTGAGAAATATCATCACCAATGCTGTCTAGCCATGAGATCCATCCATTGTTAAAAGATGAGTGGGTAGAGTAGAGGTGGACCTGGCAAGATCTGATGACCTCTAGACAAAATGATTAAGCTCTGTCTTTCTTCCCATCTTGCTGTCTTCCATGCTCTCTCTTTCCATTCTTTCCCCCTGTCCATTACTTACTTCTTCATTACCTTTTGAAACTGTTTGAGGCCAACGCAGGGCATAGCCATGGTTATACTGGGCAACTCCCTCCAAGGATGCAAGAGAGAATACAGATCTCTGTTTCTTTTCTCTCTCTTAAATATGACCGTGTGCTGTTCAACAAACTAGATATCCTGCATGAGATTGTCCCATAAATGAAGCACGGGCTGTATTAGGTCACTGTAATATACATGATTTGTATCTGGCTTTATTATTTTCATAAATAAATCAAGGCGGAAAACCTATCTAACACTCCTTCCTCCTACTATTTTGCCCACAAAAACTCTGTGAGGTGGGTTTGGGCTGAGAGAAAATGACTGGACCAAAGTCACCCAACCTGCTTTCATGCTTAAATCAGGACTACAACTACCAGTCTCCTGGTTTCTAGGCCAGCACCTTAGTCACTACACCAAACTAATATTTATTAAAGTGTTTTAAAAAGGAAAATAAAGCCAAACTAACATAAGAGGTCGAAGGAAAGGTACAAGTGCAAGGAAGAGGGGAGGGGAGTAAAAGCAAAATAGAAAAGATTTTTTTTGCAGCATTCATAAATATGAATGTATCTCTTTCCTTTATAATTACAACACAACTTTCTTTGTATTATCTACCCTATTTAATCACCAAAAACATAAATCACAAGTATATTTTTTCTGTTTCATGCAGAAAGCCTATATTCCCCAGCCATTCTTCCATGGTGGGTAGTGTCGAATCTTTCCATATTTGTGCATACAACAATCTTGCTGCTGTTATCATGGACAAAAGTTCCATGACTTTTTCCAAACTGTTTTGTGTATCAATCCCCAAAGAAACACTTCTGGTTTCAATGGCATATTAATTTTAAAATCCTCTAAATTAGCATTGATATTTGTATCCAAAATATATTTGGCTTTTTTACTGGTCCACCAAGGAAGGAATAAAATGTCCTTTCTTGTTCACATTTCCAATACAAATTTGTATTGTCATTCTAGACAATTTCTCTGGTGGCCTATACCAATGCAAATCATTTTATAAAAATTCTCTGTAAGGTTAAAATTTCAATCCTTGTATAGCTCTCTCTCTGTCTCCCTCTGTCTCCCTCCCTCCTCTCTCTCTCTCTCTCTCTCTGTATACATACATACACACACACACACACACACACACATGGATTGAAATTTACACTGTTTTAATAAGATAGATAGATAGAAATAGATATATATCTGTGTCTGTGTATTCCTATTGTTCCATCTATATATATATCATAATCCACATTTTAGCTCACTTTCTAATACTTCTTTCATTTGTTCTTCTGTTTTAAATGTCAATAAAAGTTTATACATTTTAGCAATTACATGTTCATTATTTGAACATAATTCCATTTCAAGCCAAATCTTACAATGTTTAAGACCATAAATTCTTCTGTCTGCCTTAGATCTTTGTAACAATTGTAAATAAGAGAACTGCCACCAGTGCTTCTCTTGATTTTATGTTACACTCCCCTTGACAAAATTCTAGTATCTCATGATAAGTTAAACATTTGTGGTTGCTTTTTATTTCTCATCTATAAAAAGATTGTTGTGCTGAGATTCACAAAGGTATTTTGAGGCAAAGCCTGGGTTTGTATCTATTCAATATTCTCAATATGACACATTTTACACAATGGTTTTTAAAATCCACATTAACCTCAACTCGATTGTGCTACCAATATCAATGCCATTCAAATCTCAGGTCCTATCCTTCTAACTCCAAAAGCCTTCTATTCCTCAGCAACACATATTCTTTCAACCAAACCAAACAGCTAGCTTTAAAATGTAATTTCAAATCAGGTAACCCAACCTTCCTGTTTTCTTCACATCTTGTAACACCTTACATTTAACTTGTGTTTTTTTTATACTTTGCCACACAAATTTAGATGTATCCTCCTGCCACTGATTAAGAGCCTTGGTGGCTCAGGCTGTAAATGCCTGCTCTTAAGATCCAGCTGTCTACAATTACTGTAGGCTCGAATCCCACCAGGCTCAAGGTTGACTCAGCCTTCCATCCTCTCGGGGTAGGTAAATTGAGGACCCAAGATTGTTGGGGGCAATAAGCTGACCTTGTAAAAATGCCGCTTAGTAATAAGCAGGCATATACAATGGAATGAAGGCTATTGCTGAGCACACTGGGTTGTATCCCAAAAATTGTAAGCCGCCCTGAGTCTTGGAGAAGGGCATATAAATGTAATTAAAAAAAAATGCTACATCAGTGGCCAAAACAAGTATTGTCTGAAACACAAACATCATTCTAGGCAAGACATTCATTTTCATCACGGAAATTCTCCCCAGCAATGACAGTTGTAATTTCTTCTGTTTAATGTATCTTTTTAAAAACTTCATTCTATTTCTTAACAATTATTTTAAAATAACATTCTATTACTATTCATAGTGATTGCCAGGTATTTTGTCTTCTTTGCCATCTTAAAACTTATTTTATTCATCAATTCTGTTTGAGTTCCTATTTTTACATTTTTTTCTTAGCATTTTCAGCTTCCATTTATTATTCTTGAAACCTGCTCATGCACCAAATCCTTTTAATTTGCCCATTAATATTTCAATTCCCTTTAAAGGATCTTCCAGAACCAAACACCAAGTCATCTGCAAAAACCCATGACTTACAGGGTTCTTCTTTAATCTTTATTCCCACAATTCTCACATCTTGTTTTTATGTCTCTATTCATGGTTTCAAGAACCAAAATAAACGAGAGAGGAAACAGTGGGCTTCCTCGTCTCGTTCTTTTTGTATCTCACAGGGCTTTGTTACATCTCCATTAACAATTATTTTTACTTTCTGTGAAGCATAGATCAATCTTACTCATTTTATGGTCACTAGATACACTCAATGATGGCAGGAGAATCCTATGTTGGTGCCAAGAGAGAACAAATTCAGACATAAAACAAAAAGAAAACAATATGTGGAAAGGTTTTAGCCTTCACAGAAGAGGGATGCTCCAGCATTCTTAATAAAAAAAGTGAAAATATGAAAGATCAGTATATTCCTTTTGGTAGGTTTATATATCTTACATTCCCCTTTTCCCATCAGAGTCTAACATGTAAGATGAGGGTAAGTCAACATTTATCTACCCACTGCTCTTCAAATAGAGATAGTCCTCGACTTACAACTACAATTAAGCCCAAAATTTCTATAGCTAAGTGAGACAGTTCTTAAGTGGATTTTTGACCCATTTTACAACCTTTCTTGCGCAGTTGTTAAGTGAACCACTGCAATTCTTAAGTTAGTAACACAGTTAAGTGAATCTGGCTTCCTCATCAATTTTGGTTGTCAGTAGGTCCCAAAAGGGGATCACATGACCCTGGGACACTGCAACCATCATAAATACATGTCAGTTGCCAGGCATCTGAATTTGATCATGTGACCATGGGGATGCTGCAATGGTTGTTAGTGTGAAAAATGGACGTAAGTCCCTTTTTTCATTGCCATTGTAACTGTAAACTTAAACTGTGAACTGTTGGAAGTCAAGGACTACCTGTATGTTGGACGACTCCAAGGCTCCAGAGGTAGACCATCTTAAAGGATCCTACTTGGAGAAGGCTGGCTTTAGTCTTTGCACAATGGCCTCTTAGGCAACGAGGAAGGGATAGTCCAGGTAGACTGTGCCCTGCAGTAAGAGATCAGTTGCTGCCTCTACTACAAACATGCCATATCCTCTCTGATCTTGCCTGTCTCTGCCTGCATCTGGTTCTCATTTTTCCTAGTCAGTCATCTATACTGAGGATACTTCTGAGGGTCAGTTGAGAGAGTAGTGATCTAAGCCCCAATTCATCCTACCTGAGTGGCCACATAGATGGACTTTCTCTGTGATGACCCAGAGTGGGATACAAAATAAACACAGTCATGAAAACAGGTGAAGCCCCTTTTATTCCTTCACTTTGCTTCAAAGCCCCAAATATCCTTGACTGGAGACAAAAAACTCCCCCACAAGCAGTTACGAAAAGGAGGAAATGCCATTTAAACTAAAAATGCCTATAAATTATAAAAAGTAAAAACAATACAAACCACACTGAAGCAATTAAGGGAACCAAGTAAGATAAGGGCTTGAAGATGTCCACAGATATCGGAACACACACTGGGAAGGATGCCAAACTCAGAGAGGAACAACAGACTAGAGATATTTCCACGCATTGTTTCCAGCACTGGCCCATATGTATGCCCGTCCTTTTAACCAGTTCTCACAGCTGCAGCCCATGAAGAGGATCAAGGCCCTTTCCTCCCCCATAGACCACACCATTCACATCTCTCCCTTATCCTCTTCTCCCTGCATGCCCTAGGATGGAGAGGGAATGGGCCTGGGTCTTCCTCTGACTCCCTAGTTGACCTCTGCCCTTCCCCAGCCTCCTCCACAAAGACCAGAGCCACACTTCCACTCCCTGCTGGCTGTTCCTCCTCGGAGTCAGTCTCCAACAGGGGTATGACATTTCTCTATCTTTGCCTAATGGATCCGTGCCAATCGGGCTTCCGGCCTGGTTTCAGCACGGAGACGGCATTGGTTGCACTGATGGATGATCTCTGGAGGGCCCGGGACAGAGGTTTTTCCCCTGTCCTGGTCCTATTAGACCTCTCAGCGGCTTTCGATACCATCGACCATGGTATCCTTTTGCGACGCCTCCGGGGGTTGGGGGTGGGGGGCACTGTTTTTCAGTGGCTCTCCTCCTACCTCGCGGGGTGGTCGCAATCGGTGTTGGCAGGAGGGCAGAGATCAGCCCCGAGGGCGATCAATTGTGGGGTCCCTCAGGGGTCGGTCCTCTCTCCCCTTTTATTTAATATCTACATGAAACCGCTGGGTGAGATCATTCGTGGTTTTGGGGTGAGGTATCATCAATATGCTGATGATACCCAGTTATATATCTCCACCCCAAATCAGATCAGTGATGCCCTCTCCGTGATGACTTGCTGTCTGGATGCGGTGCGGATCTGGATGGACAGAAACATGCTTCGGCTCAACCCGGCCAAGACTGAGTGGTTGTACATACCGGCATCTTGGTCCAGTTTGGAATGTCCATCATTGACCATAGGGGGAGTGGTGCTGCCCCCTGTGGATAGGGCGAAGAACCTGGGGGTCCTCCTGGATGCACGGCTCCAATTGGAGGAGCAGGTGGGGTCCGTTGCCAGGGGGGCCTTTGCCCAGGTCCAGCTGGTTCGCCAGCTCCGCCCATTTCTGGACCGAGATGCCCTGTGTACAGTCACTCATGCCCTTGTTACTTCATGACTCGACTACTGCAACACTCTCTATTTAGGACTGCCCTTGCATACCATCCGGAGATTGCAGCTGGTGCAGAATGTGGCGGCGCGGGTGGTGATGAGAGTTTCCCGGTTCTCCCATGTTGCCCCTCTCCTGCGCAGCCTGCATTGGCTGCCAGTTGCACTCCGGGTGAGATTCAAGGTTCTAACTCTAACATACAAAGTCCTACATGACATGGGTCCTTATTATTTAAGGGAGCGACTTCTGCTGACATCGAATACCAACCGCCCTGTGCGAGCACATAGACAGGGACTCCTTGGGGTCCCGTCGGCCGGGCAATGCCGGCTGGCGGTCCCCCGACGACATGCCTATTCTGTCACAGTCCCTGACCTCTGGAATCAACTTCCCCTGGAGCTCCGCCTGGTCCCTGACCTCTGCACCTTCCGCCATGACCTGAAGACCTGGTTGTTTAACCAATCCGGGCTGTGACCCTCGGGTGGGCTGGTTTTTATCTTTGTATTTTGTAATTATGTCCTAGGGCTTGTTTAGTTTAATTTTTTAAAGTATTTATTGTTGTTGTTTTAATTGTGAGCCGCCCCGAGTTCGGAGATGGGGGCGGCATATAAGTCCCATTAATAAATAAATAAATAATGGTGAAGAGACACAAGAGACACATCCAGAGACACAAAATGAATGTGGAGGATCTAACATTGTTTTGTGTCCGATTGGAGACTGTGCTAAATACTGATCGAAGGATCTATGCAGGTACCATCCCTTTTGTACCAGTTTCTCCACCATGGCTTTCCCCAAGAAATCCTGGAAAATACCATCGGCTGAAATAATGCTGGCAATTGTCTTCTGAGATGCTTGAGTTTTTGTTGTTTGTTCTTGCCCCCAAAATAACTATGGAACCAACTCAAGGCTGCAGAGTACGTCTGGCCAGAATTTTAACAAGGCAAGAAACAGCTTATTGTGGAGCTGGCTGGGGAGGAGGTAAGATTTGCCGGTAAGCTAGATTTATACATTCTTTCATTATGGAATATATGCTCCCAGATTCATGGTTTTGTAAAGATTTACAGCCCCGTATGTAGGGTGGCCAGATGCAGAAGAGGATGTGTCTTCTGGCAGTTTGAAAGCTGAGCAGAAGAGGGAATTTTTAGCAGAAACGATTTGCTTAAGAGAGCTGTCCTTGCTAGCTTCCTGTTCTGTGGTACTGGGGATGGGGAGAATGAGGCAGGAGCCCCATCCTTTTTTGCATCCATCACTTTCTTAGTGCATAAACATTGATTGCCATTAGAAACTCTCCATGGGACGGAGGAAGAGGTGGTTGGACCGAGAGCAAGTAAGATAAAAATACCAAATCATCAACCTCACCATCTTTGCCTCTTTCTAAAATAGACTGTTTCATTGCTTGGCTAACTCATTGGAGTAGTTCCTGGTGCGTTCATACCAGCGAACAGCAATATGAAATAAAAGTGGCAGTGGCTGACTAAGGGGGATAGAGAGAAGCCTGCCAAAAAAATAAAACTATTATAAATAAAGACTTGAGATAAAAGTGGTTCCTCCAGAACGTGCCACGGCCATTCTGAATAGAAAAAGCAGGTGAAGGATCAGCAACCTAAACCAGGTTCCTTGACATGGCACTTTCCAGAACATTCTGTTTCCACCATAAGAATTGCCTGGACAGATCGGCTGCCTGATTTTGGGAAGAGAGAGCTAACATAACAAAAAAGGATCTGGTTAGGGGTTAAAAAAACTGAACACCATTTTTTTCCTGAAGGAAATAATGACTGTTATCGGACTTACTTAAAAGTATATGGGTATAGAAGTGTCTTTTTTAAAAATATACATCAATATCAATGCATGAACAGTGTGGCACCTGAGTATCGTTCATTTTGATACAAATAGCAATAGCAATGTTAATATTTGTTACATTAGTCAAACTTATGTAATCCTAGTATTAATACACACGTTTGTTTTAGAATAGTTATTCCGTATTTCAGTGTGCCATTCTAATGCCACTTGCAATATTATTTGAGCATGCATAGTAGTGCCTCTAATTTTTCAAATTTTCAACCTCTAATTTTTTCATCTAATTATTGCTTTTATTCTATTATATATAAAAATGTGTATGCTAATATTCCCCTATTTCTTATTTCTACCTCTATTCCAGCTTCTAATCAGAAGTGTCTTGTTAAATGAGCTGAAAGCTATCGATCGGTGGTGAGATTTTCACTCAGTGAAGAGTCTTTACATAGGATTGGTCTCCAGCCAAATAGCCAGTTTTTAATGCAAAGTAGAAGTGACCATCAGATTGCATTGGCACTGAGACCTCTGGAGACATCAGTTTTCCAAATTAATTAACAAGAAATTCCCATAAACTAAGAAGATGGTCTTCTGAGACTCTGATGGTTTTCTCTGTTTAATACTTACAACCAGAGGAAAAGGGGGTGAAGCTATTTGGGAGATTTTGAATAGGGGTATCTTAGGAATTAGAACTCTATGCAATTTCACCTCAGTGTGTTCAGCACAACATTTAGAGTTTTCTTAGTGGCATAAGAGTAAGGAACTGGGCCTGGTGGCCAAGGACAGAGATTTAGATATCTCACTTCAGGCAAGCTGCCAATAGCTTTCCACTCAGCTGTGTTTTTCAAATTCTGGCCCGATTCCCAAATTGCACATATGGCTCTTTCTCTCTTCTATCATTGAGCGGGAAAAGGTGCTGGTTTGCTCTAAGACCTAAACAGAGCGTCCTGTAGATTGGCTTGTTCTTTTGCACAGAGATGTATTGATTGAAGTGAACAAAGAAGTCAGGTTAAAATAGCTTCATACCTTTGTATAATAGGATTGTGACCAGTGGAAATGTTTCATTTCTGCTGTGATAGCCCATGGCATTGATTAGTCCCTCTGCATCACTGAAGAGTGAAGAGAAGAAGCCATGCTCCAACTGGAGGACCTCAGCACTGGAGAGAGATGCTCAGCTTGATTTCCAGGCAGCTCCAACCTAAGATGGTCAAGAAGCAGCTTAAAAGACAGCATGAACATTCCAAAGGTGCTTTTTTTCAAGAGGCAACTTGACTTTCTGGTTTTTCTTTAAAGATGTTTCAATTCTCATCCAAAACGCTTTTTCACCTCTGACTGGATGGTGGGGAATGGAAGGATTTATACCCCTTGCAGACAGCTGGTCATTTGCATTGTTTTAGTGGATGGGTAAGATCACCTGGAGATTTATCTGTATCATTAGGGTCCCCTGAGTGGTGAAAATGGGTGAGGAGCCTTTTTGGAACTGTTGAGAAGACTGTGTTGTAGATTGGAGATGGAGGATGTTGTATCCCTCCCCCTCTGTTGAGAGAGGGCTGTTCAATTTGACATAGATGGCCTCTTTGACCCCTCTTTCAAACCAACAGTACTCTGTGTCCAAAATGTGGACTTTGTTGTCTTCAAAAGAGTGGCCTGTGTCTTTTAAATGCAGACAGACTGCTCAGGACTAGATTCAGCAGTCCATCTACATTTAAAAGACACAGGTCACTTCCAGGTGACCTTAATGACCTGCTAAAAGAATGCAAATGACTAGCTGTCTGCAAGGAGTATAAATCCTTCCGTTCTCCACTATCCAAACAGAGCTGAAGAAGCTTCTTGGATGAGAAGTGAAACATCTTCAAAGGAAAACCAGAAAGTCCAGTTGGCTCTTGAGAAATGACACTTTTGGGACAACAATGATCTGGATGACTGAGAATCTCTATAGACTTTTAGCTATGCAATTTGGGGTGAACACCCTTTAAATGGTGTTGGGAGTATGAATGGATTTCCAAAAACACTGTAGACTACAGGAACCAATAGCACTACTCCGGTGACCCTGAGGACACAGATAAACATCCAAGTGCTTCAATAACCCTCTGAAAGGATGCAAATGACCAGCTGTCTGAAGGGAATATAAATCCTTCTGTTCCCCACCATCCAACCAGAGCTGAAGAAGCTTCTTGGATGAGGAGCGAAACATCTTCAAAGGAAAACCAGAAAGTCCAGTTGCCTCTTGAGCAGGGGTGGGATTCTACAGGTTCGCACCTATTCGCTAGAACCAGTTGTTAACATTCTAAGCAGTTCGGAGAACTGGTTGTTAGAAGAAATTACTGGCCTAATCCTGTAAGGAAGGCAGGAAGGAAACATTCTGGTGTTGCTTACAGAAACTGCCTCTCCATTAACCCTTATTACATTCCTGGCAGGACTAGACTTCCTGTCTCTGGAACTTCTCTGGAGTATTTTTTCCTCCTTTGCTGGTACTTTGCTTGTGTGGAGTGACCATTCAAAGTTACAATGGCACTGAAAAAAGTGACTTACGACCCTTTTTCACACTTACGACTGCTGCAGCATCCCCACAGCCACGAGAGGCCATGCGAGGAGAGGCGTGCCTTGATGTGAGTGATGTTGAGTTGGCCACGCCCAGCCAGTAACATGACCACCAAGCCATGCCCGCCAACTAAGCCCACAGAACCGGTTGTTAAAAAATTTGAATCCCACCCCTGCTCTTGAGAAATGCACCTTTGGAACAACCATGACATGGATGACTAAGAATCTCCATAGACAAGGCAGCATGAACTTTCTGTGATACAAATCTCAGAGACTCCTGGGGCAGTTTAACTACTACATCTACAATTATCTTACACTCAGGTCTCTCTTAATAGAGTGAGCCCTTTATCATTTTTACTGAGATCATGGTACTGAGAAGCGAAGATTTCCTTTCTCCTTCTCAACCATCCTTTCATTAAAACACCCCCATGCAGGTATGTGACTATGCAGGTATGTGACTATCCACATGCATAGCGTGATGTGATTAATTATAGAGAAAAAGGGATCCCCATAAGGGCCATGCTAATAATTATTTTATTCCAACATTTGGCATGGGGAGGTTATCTTCGAGGGGGTTATAATTGGGATGAGAAGGAAACCATATACCTTCATCTGCCAATATGCCAGAATCCTGTTTAAGAATGGGAATGATATTAATTGAAAAATGGAGATGATGGAGGAGGAGGAGGCAGAGAAGGAGGATCTCAAAAAACAAAAGTTGGAAATGCATCCACCATCTGGAGATATTCCAAGAATCCCTTGGTACTGTCCTTACTGCTTGGAGCTCTCCAGCATTTGGCTATCCAGAGATTTCCTACTCATATTTTAGGAGAGCCATTCCTCATCCTGCTGCCTCCAGTGTAGGAGAAAAGATCGACCTGCTGCATTTGTAGCTAGAAGAGGGAAGAGTCATGCTAAAAGAAGGAAGATAAAAACAGTTGGCAACCTGAATCCTTCTCTCTTCTGCATACTTCTCAGATCCTCAAAGAGAGGACAGTGTAGTCATTGGTTTCACAGCAGGCAACATCTCTAGCAAATGTCTCACTTCATGGCTTAGTGATTTTTGTCCTCCATGTTAGTAGAGGTATAATTAAGCTCAAGCTGAGATCTTAATTAGTTGCCCCTGGAAAATGTTGTGCAATGGCTAGCAAAATCACAGCTTCCTCTTTGTTATAATGCCCAGACAGATCTTCTCTATGTTGCAGATGGCCATCCACTCTACACAGACAATCACATTCAGGCTTATCAATGAAGTTCTATAAGTTGGCTTTTCTGTTCTTTCCAGTCTCTTCTATTGGAGGGACACATATGCAATATCTGTTGTCTTGCATTTGGTTGGAAATTATGTGTTTACTTTCTAATCTAGATGACTACAGTTTAATAGCTTCAACAGCGAGGCTGTCAGTTACCTGCCTGATCTGATTTATTTGAAGTGATTGCTGAGGACCACATTTTGCTGTGGATAAGTTACACAGAAAATAGTAGACTTCAAACTTCTCCTGGGATCTGATAGGCTTTGCCTTCTATTTGCTTCGGTAAATGGTACAGTGAATACCAAAACAGAGATAAGGCCATGAGACAAAGTTCGCTTTTTAGTGAGAATTGAATCAAAAGAGTAAGTACACCGAGAAACAGAATGAATTGATATTGATATTCATGGCTTGAGCAAGGCCAACTCCCTGCACTGTTCTCGAAGGAAAACTCCCTGTTGTGCTTTGTGTCTAAGTTAAGGTTTTTCCCATTAACAATTTGCCATTGGAGAACACCACAGGATTGTAGTATGCAAAACTAGGCTTCCTCTGGCTTTCTTTTTCCTGGGAAGCTAGAATGCCGTATTTCTGAATTTGTCAATTCCAAGCCATAATGTTCCATATGGCATGGTCATCACCAGATGGAACCTCAGATTTTGACCTCTACAATCCATCACGGCTTTGGTCAATAGAGGCTTTCACAAAATGCTTTTTGGTAAGATAAACAATTAGCTTACTAGCTTTCATTGTGCTTGTGCTACACACAGCATTCCCTGGGAAATACCATTCAGGTTTGGTGAATTTTTACCAATACAGGCATAACCAAAGTCCATTTTTGCCCCAGTACTGTTCATAGTATTCTTTTCTGGCTAGGATCCCTAATCTAGAGGCTACCTTGCAAGCCAACATAATATTGCTTGCAAGCCACCAATTTGGAGTAATATTCTTATATGTATTCATGATGCCAAGTTGATGTTTACTCAGAAAAGAAATATACAATGTTCTCCTAGAGAGAGATATTTCTCTGAAACCATGAATTTGCTAAATAACATGTTGCAATTTTAACCCCTAACCCTTCCTCTCTTTTTTGGTGGGGTGGAGATGGGGAGGTCTCTGTTGATACCTACAAATCATTGTTGACTTTGACAACTGCCTGGACCAGACCCTGCAGTTTTCTTGGCAAGATTTTGATGTGGTTTGCCCATGCCTGTTTCCTGGGCTTTGAGAGGTTATATCTATCTCAATGTCACTCAGCTGGCTTTGTGTCTTTGTGCCACCAACTCCCAGTTTTCAACCCCATGCCTTAACTACTGCACCAAACTGGCTCTCTTTTCTTCTATTTAGTCATTATAAAAACAGCTATGAGACTCTGAGAACTGTTTTTCCTCCACTTTTCTCTGAATTGATGTTTTTTGTTTTAATTTCCTTTCCTTTTTTTTTGGCTTATGCTTTATTTTTTTATGACATGTACCTAGATTATGACCTTTTAGATCAGATCAGTCTTAGTTTTATGATGCCATGTGAGTTTCACTAAAGGCTATCAGACTGAAAACTATGATAAAAACTATTTTTAAAAAATATTCTGTTTCTCATTTTTATTGAACACCTCAGCAGGTGTTTAAAAAGGATCAGGTTTCTGGCTGGATACGGAGGCACTGTAATATAGTTGAAAGAATTCCAATACAAATGATTTGAGCTCCCCCTAAGGTTTTGGCCCAAAATAATGCTGAAAGGCATTAATTCAATGTTGAATTTTATCCCAGAAATGAGGAATGTATTACTTTAGGAAGAACTTGTAAGTGAAAAATAACTCTTTACTGTTGGGAAGAAATGATCTTTTTCAGCCTTTAAACTGCCTCTCCACAACTGTAATCAGAACAATGAGCATTATGATTCCATAGACACTGAATTTCCTTTATTTATATCGATCTGTTGTCAGGTCTTTCATCTGTTTTTATATCTATTGTTCTGTACATTACAGGATAGTATTTTTTAAAATCTGTATAACAATGCAAATACATTTTTTAACTTTAAATGTTGCTTTTAACTGAGGCATAAAGGCATGAGACTTTCCTAACAACTTGCAGGCAATAATACAGATTTAAAAAAATACACGTCCTTGGTCCTTAAGGTTGAAGAATGCCATAGGCCTGAGTTTTCTTTACGTTCACTAGAGTGATAATTGCGAGTGGCTCATATAAAATGAGGGAAATCCTACCAAAATTTAGATAGCATACCTTTGAATGCTAAGCAGGAATGAAAGGCATGGAAGGACTTTTTCGTCTGTAGTCTCTAAGGAGCTACACTAGAGGAAAAAGATTCAAAAATACATGGACCCATACTTTGATCCTGTAAAATCATTTTGTTCTTGGTGCTGTATCAGACAATAGTATACATGAGCCACCCTAATTTTCTCAAAGTTCAAGATTGGCATTTTCTAATCATCTTTTTGTGTAGGCATCCCTCCCTTTGAGCATCATCTTCCGGCATGAAAACAGGATGATTCTTCATTTTCTGTCCATTATTCATTTTCCTACCCATGCATGGGTGGCAAAAATTGATCACACTGTGGGGTGGGGGGGATGCATATTTTTGTGAAGGAATGAGACACTGAAGAGGGAAACAACTGACAAATCTGCAAGATTAAAAAAAAGCCCCAAATATAACTGCACTACAGAAAAATCCCTGGCCACCTAACACTTCAAAAGCATGCAAATGTGAGTAGGTACCACTTCAGTGGGAAGGTAACAGTGTTCCATGCATCTTGGCTTACAGTCATTCTGGCCACATGACCACAGAAATTGGCTCTTTAGCTGTGAATTGGAGATGAGCACTGTCCTTTAGAGTTGGACTTGACTGGACAGGGGAAACATTTACCCTTATCTCACAGAAAAACTCTTGTTGAAATCAAAGGGTGATTTGATTCTTCTCGCTGTCACTGTCTATTAATTTCTGTGTTTCCCCCCTTTTAAAAAAATTAAAATGTGAGCACATAAGAGATAAGCAAGAACCAAAAATGAGAGATGGAATTTCAAATTTGGTAAGGTGTTGATATGAGCACGACACAGAACAGATATTATCCCTACCCTTGAATCATTTGCAGTAGTTTCTATGTCCCCAAATGTTAGATAGTTACCTCCTAAGAAAACATGATGGTGATGGGATCTGGGGGGAAAGTAGTCCATAGCACAATTTTAGATTCAAAACATGCCTAAGCAAGTTATATAAACTGAAAGAGATTCATAGTTTTCAGAGAAACTATGGAATCCCAATTCAACCACTGCAAATCAGCCTTGGATTAAATGTCAAACCCCATCAAAATCATCTTGTCTGGAGTCTTTAACTATGACATCAGCCACCTTCCATCAGGTCAAGCAGTTGTAAAGCAAAAGAGTAGAGGATGAAAATCTCCTTTAAGTCAAGTCAGTTTTCAGGGACTATATACATTTTATGTCCCTTCGTTGGCAACTATAGGGAAATGTTTTCTATGACATTTTTTCAGGACTCCCCCCGGCCCTTACAGTCTAGTCTGCAGACCAGGTGGTATCCTGTTTTAAATAATAACCTGATCTAATTCTTTTAACTTTTTGCAACCATACAAAGCCACATCTCCTCTTAGTCCTTTTCAACTTCATTCTCCAGGTGGTATTTGGATTTTACACAAAAAGTAGAGAGAGAGAACATTGGCACTTGATGTCAATGATCAGATGCCAAAGTCCCTGAAGGCAGAATAAGAAGCAATGGATGGAAACTAACCAAGGAGAGAACCAACTGAGAAATCAGGAGAAATCCCCTTACAGTTACAATCCTCAATCAGTGGAATAGCTTTGCCTCCAGAAGTTGTGGGTGCTCCAACACTGGAGGTTTTTAAGAAGAGATTGGACAACCACATGTTTCAAAGGGCATAAGGTCTCCTGCTTGGGCAAGAGATTGGACGTCCAAGTTCTCTTCCGACTCTATTCTGATTAATTCTGTACTGTAAACCAAACCATTTGTCTCCTATACTGCTTCTGATTGTTTCTTAAGCCAACTTTAGAAATTCCAGCCTGGATTGCAATGGTTGGGAAGAGAGCTGGACTGCACTTCAGTCTAGACTATGGCCATCCTGTGGCCAGATGGATTGCTCCTCTGATTCTTGCCCTTTCCATCTGTGTTTGGAAAACAAATCTCAATAGCTGTTTCCTTGTGTGGACCACTCTGCCTTTTTCTTTTAGTAATTATTCCCTTCTTGCTGATCCTGGTGTCTTTGCTTTGCTTTTCCAGATGTTTGCACACAAAGGCTTTCACAAGTTCTTCTCACATTCTTTACTTTGACACAAATACAGACACTTTCTTTTTTTTCCCCTTATGGTACTATTTTTGCTCTGATGCTACAGTAATCAAAGCTGTAGAGATCAGGCTGTTCTTTCATCCCAACATTCCTTAATAGGTTCATGGCAAATGTATAGCAGGGAAGAGCTTGTAATTCAACTTCATTGAAACAAAGACGTTCCAACTTTGCACCTCTCTTTTAAAAAGGAAAGGAGTCATTTGCAGTACTATGAGTATGGGGTGGGAAAGCATGAGGACATGCTTCAACTGGGCTGGGCAGAAGCAGAAAGGATGCCTCTAGTCCAGAAGATGTAAGGGTTGAACAGAACTGACTGATGGTAAACAGTGGTCTGGCAACCCAGGACATAATGACTGAAAGAGCAGGAGCCAACCATTGGAGTGGAGGGGTCTGCCTGGTACTGCAGCTAATCAGAGTTGGGTTGCTACTAGAATGGAGCAAAGCACTGGAGGCCATTTTCTCTTGAAGGGCTTAAGATGCTCGGATAAAAAAAAATACAATTCTTAATCTGAATCGAAGCTGGAAAAGCCAAGTGTGGGGGTGCATTTGCAATAAGGCTGGGAATGGGTGGAGAAGGGTGTTATCTGCTCCTGCACTCAGGATGTGGTGAGCGTCCCATACTATCCATGAGCTAAGCAGAAAGTGTGGATCTGTCCTTTGACTGTCAAAATAGAACTCAAAATAGACAAAGTCCCTCATCAAAAGCTCCTGACAGATTCATCTACAATGGGATAAGGGGACAAATATTCTCTTGTAATGGCAACTGTTTGAAAATGAGGAATGGTAGAGTTAACACAGAGAGTAGGATCAATTGTAATTGTTATAGTCCAACACATCTTTGTGCAATGGAGAGATTTGCAGAGTGTGTATCCAAGGATTGGTGTTGGGACTAATGCTTTTAAAAGGTAAGTGTAGAATCTATATGAACTTGTGATTTATAGGTTTGATGATTAGAAAGAGTAGACTAGAGAGAAGGAAATCATGATGTAAGCGAGAGAGGATAAAATGTCAATGTAGTTGTAACTGTTATGTATGCAGAGTTTAAAATGACTGGTTATTGTTGTAAAGTGTTTGAATTCATTGGTTGTAAAAGTGCGGGAAAACCCTGCACTCTGATTGGCTGGCAGCCGCGGCAGCCGGCTATAAATAGCTACCGCAGCTGAGCCATTCGGGTCCGTTCTGAGCTGAAGTCACAATAAACTTTGAGCTGAAGCACTCCGCGTCCTGCCTCTCTATGCGAACATAACACTGGCGACGAGGATGGGAACTCCCTGAAGAGAAGGCAACGCGGAACAGAGGAGAGCAAGATGGCTGCGCTGAACACACCCCCAGCCCCATTCGACCCGAAGAATGAAGACTGGGAGTCGTATGCAGATCGGTTTCAGATGTATTTGGAAGGAAACGATCTGGCTGCTATTTCTGAGCAGCGGAAGAGGGCGGTTTTTCTCACGTATTGCGGTCCGGCAGTTTTCAAGATGGCGAAGGCATTAGCTGGCGCAGCAGATGTGAAGGTAATGGCATGGCCTGATCTAGAGCGGCTTTTAAGGGCACACTATGCGCCCCAAATATCGTGCCTCATTAAGAGACACGAGTTTTATCGCCGCGATCAGGGGGAAGACAAAAGCGTAAATGACTTTGTGGCAAGTTTAAGAGACATTGGGGGTGCGTGCGAATTCAGCAGCTTAGAGGAGGCCATGCGCGATCGTTTTGTATTGGGCCTTAAAGACAAGGTTTTGCAGAGCAAATTACTGATGAAACCCAAGATCACGCTGAAAGAAGCATCTTCAGCAAAAGCTACCAAATCCTCAGCAGCAGCCATGAGAAAGATGAACAAAACTACGGGCCATTCTGATGGGGAAAAGACCACTACAACTCATTTTGATGAACTTGAATCTGGGTCAGATTACAGTGGAGAAGAAGATGGAATTAACACTCAGAATGGAGCGGAAATGAAACGACCTGAGAAGGAAGAGGTGTGAATTCCACTGCATAGGTTGTGGGGAAAACCACCCCCGCACTGAATGCAAGTTCCTGGACACCATTTGCCTCTGATGTGAAAAAAGAGGACACCTAGCAAGAGTCTGCAAATCATCCAGAACTCCACCAAACAGAAGAAAGTCCGCTACAAACAACAAAGACAGAGAAGTCAAGCCAAACAACCCCAGCCGAGCTGTTGATGGGTAGAAAACTTAGGTCTACCCTGGACCGCCTTCACCCCACTTACACCCCCAATGCACCTCTGGATTCCACCAGCAAAACTCGCACCTTTACTGTGGGTGATTCTGTTTATGCTAAAAACCTTGTGGGTGAACCATTATGGATTCCTGCTGAGATAACCCAGGTTACAGGCCCCAGGTCTTACAGGGTTCAAACTGAGGATGGTGTCTTGTGGAGTAGGCACATAGACCAGTTATGGTCCAGAATGCCTCTGGAGCATCACCCTTGCTCCTCTCTGGATCCCATGCCCTCAGCCTCTTCTAGGGGGGAAAGGGGAGATAATGAAGGTAATCAGCAAGTGAGAATCAACCCCATGTGTAATGAGCTAACATGACAGGAACCATCCCAAAACCTGTCAGGGTGCCAACAACCATTTTTACAAATAGAGGATTGCACATCACTACCAGATTTAGGGGGTGACATTGGGTTGGAGATGGATTGGGAGGAGAGACCAGGTTGTAGTAACCAAACAGGTTCTACTAATACAAGAAGTCCTAATAAGGGAATGTTGGCAGATACATTTCCTTCCTCACAAAGTGAGATTCTCAATACACCTGAACCAAGCAGGTCTCAACGTACCCGTAAGAGCCCCAGCTATCTACAAGAATATATTAGATAGATGGGGTTGGAGTATGGACCAAACCTAGTGGGGAGGGGTGTTATGTATGCAGAGTTTAAAATGACTGGTTATTGTTGTAAAGTGTTTGAATTCATTGGTTGTAAAAGTGCGGGAAAACCCTGCACTCTGATTGGCTGGCAGCCGCGGCAGCCGGCTATAAATAGCTACCGCAGCTGAGCCATTCGGGTCCGTTCTGAGCTGAAGTCACAATAAACTTTGAGCTGAAGCACTCCGCATCCTGCCTCTCTATGCGAACATAACAGTAACTGCTATTAAGAAGAGCAGAAACTCATTTTTTATCAGTTTTCTTTTTCCTTTCCCTTCTCTTCCATTCCCTTCTCATTCCCATTCCATTTTTTTCTTTTGTACTTTTTCCATTTATTTAATTTGTATAACACTTTCATTACAAGTAACTCAAGGTGGCAAACATATCCAACACACCTTTTTCCTCCTATTTTCCTCACAACAACAACCCCACAAGGAGGGTTTTATGGCTCAGGCAGAACTTGAACTCATGATCTCCTGCTTTCTAGCCTGGTGTCAGCTTTGGAAGCCATATTGAGATCCAATGCTCCCACACTGCCACAATTGAGCCTGGGAAAGTGGGAGGGGAATTCATTTGAGTATATCTAGTTAGACAAAACAAAATTATTTTTCTGGTTCAAGGTCACGTAGAGTGGCACATAGTGAAAAGGAAGCCTTACTTTGGGGCGGATGGTGATTGGGCCATGTGATGTGGTGATGGGCATGGGGGATGGATTTGTAGTTTTTACTTTTGCAAGGAAGCCTGAAACTTTCAGATTCGGGATTCCACAGATGTGCCAGTTACTATCCAAATAAATGGAACTTTTGAGAGATGTCTGTCTCGGAGTTATTGATTGGAATGGAGGTTTGCTGGAATGCTGACGCCTGGTGCCCTAACCACTAGACCAAACTGGCTCTCCAGTTTGTTATTCCTTTTCTTCATTTTTCTTACTTTTTTTCTTTGAAAATTTGTATGGTTTTTATTTTAATAAAAGTCATTTAACACAAATAATATAGTGCATACAGTATACCCGGAGTTAGGATAAATGCCAAAACAGTCCAAGTTGATAACATCAATAGATATTGTAAAAAGTTCCCAAAGCATCATTCCAACCTGGGTGAACCAGCTTCACAATTGTGAATGTAGTTTAACATTAAGCAATGTTAAACTACATTCACAATGTAATGTCCTACAATTCACAATTGCAATGTCCTACCGGTCAATGAATACTTAAGTTTCAACCATAACAATACAAGAGCACACAATAAATACAAACTCAAGGTAAACTGCACCAAACTTGATTGCAGGAAATACGACTTCAGCAACAGAGTGGTCAATGTCTGGAATACTCTACCCGACTCTGTGGTTTCTTCCCCAAACCCCAAAAACTTTAACCTTAGACTGTCTACTATTGACCTCACCCCCTTCCTAAGAGGTCTGTAGGGGGCGTGCATAAGTGCACCAATGTGCCTACCGTCCCTGTCCTATTGTTTCTTTTTATTTTTCTTATATGTATCCATCTCATGTATTCAAAACTATGTTTATACTTATACCTATTATCTTGTAAGCAATTGACAAATCAAATAAATAAATAAACAAGTCCAAACAGATGTGTGTTGGCCTTCACAATCCACATTTCATTGATGTGAGCTGGCAGTTATTGACCAAGAAAGGGAGACATGGTGGACTGTTTAATGCAAATGTCAACTCAGTGAGCAGCTGCCATCAGAAAGACAAATTCCAGGCTTAGAATCATGAGGAAGTAATTTGAAAATAGAACTACCCATATAATAATAGGCTTTGTACTAATCTTAGGTGAAAAATGCATGGAGGATTCTGCATAGATGCAATGACACCATAGGAAGGAATTTACAGCATTGGAAATGGTGCAAGGAGATTGTAGGTGGTTAAAATTATTATGGGGTTAGAGCAGCTTCTCTATGAAGAAAGGCTACAAATGTGGGGGGGTTATCTAGGAGGAAAGGAAGGTAAGAGGAGGCATGGTAAGTGTTAGATTTGCATGAAGAGTCAGACGCGGAGTGCTTCAGTGAAGAGTTTATTAGTGACTACAGCTCATAACAGACCCAATTTGGCTGGGGGGCGGTTGCTACTTATAGCCAGCAGCCACAGTTGCCAGCCAATCAGAGTGCAGGGTTTTCCCACACTTTTTAAACCAATCATTTCTGACATTTTACAAGAACAGTTCAGACTTAACCAATGACATTCAAACCTGCATACATAACACCCCTCCCCACTAGGTTCACTCCATACTCAAACCCCAACCTATCTAATGTATTCTTTTAAATAGGTGGGGCTCTTACGTGTACGTTGAGACCTTCGTGGTTCAGAAGTTTTAATGTTCTCACCCAGTGAGAGAGGAAATGTGTCTGTTGACATTTCCCTAGTTGGACTTCCTGTGAAAGAAGACCCTGTTTGATTATTAGAATCTGGTCTCTCCTCCCAACCCATCTCCAGCCCCATGTCAGCACCCAAGTCAGGTAGTGATGTGCAATCTTCCACTTGTAAGGATGGATTTTGGTATTGTGACAGGTTTTGGGATGGTTCCTGTCATAATGGCTCATTACACATGGGGTTGATTCTTGCTTGCTGATTATCCTCATGCTCCTCCCCTTCCCCCCTGGAAAAGGCATTAGGTATGGGAACTAGAGAGGAACAATTGCGATGTTCCTGAGGTAATCTGGATCTTAACTGATCAATGTGCCTGCTCCAGAGGACACCATCCTCTGTTTGTACCCTGTAAGAACGAGGGCCAGTTATTTGAGTTATTTCAGCAGGAATCCATGAAGGTTCACCCATAAGGTTCTTAGCATAAACAGAATCACCCACACTGAACGTGCGAACTTTGTTAGTGGAATCAAGTGGTGCGTTGGGTGCGTAAGAGGGATGAAGGCGGTCAAGGGGAGACCTAAGTTTCCTACCCATCAACAACTCTGCTGGGGATAAGTTAGTTGATGGGTTAGGAGTGATATGCTGAACACTAAGAAGTTTTTCAACTTTCTCAGTGATGTCCCCAGGACCCAATTGCTGAAGCTTTTCCTTGGTAAAACGTACCATGCGTTCAGCCCGGCCGTTAGCCGAAGGGTGCCCAGGGGCAGTCAGGGCATGTCTGATACCCTGTTGTGCTAAATAGGATTCAAAAGGTTAGATGTAAATTGAGGGCCATTGTCAGAGACAAGAACATCAGGTAACCCGTGGGTTACAAAAAGCTTTTTGAGCTGCTTGATGACAGCATCAGTTGTGGTGGATGCCATAGGGATTACCTCTAGCCATTTGGAATATGCATCTACTATAATAAGGAAGGTGTGCCCTCTGGTAGGGCCAGCGAAATCAATGTGAATCCTAGACCAGGGACCCCTAGGACATTCCCATTCCTGTTTGGGGGCAAGAGGTGGGGCAGGCCTGACTACCTGACAGTTGGGACAAGATGCAACCCAGTTTTCAACCATTTTGTCAATACCTGGCCACCATACATAACTCCTGGCCAATCCCTTCATCCTTACAATACCAGGATGACCCTCATGTAACATTTCCAAAACCTCTCTTTGCAGTTTTGCAGGAATAACCACCCTGTTACCCCACAAAATACATCCTCTTAATACAGATAATTCAGTTTGCCTGGACTTAAAAGGTTGGGCAAGGTGAGGTAGATCTTGAAGAGGCCAACCTTTCTTAATCCAGCCTATAATAGGAGCCAATAAAGTGTCTTTGGCAGTCTCTCTGGCAATTTCAGCAGCGTGTACTGGAAGCTTGGCAACAGTTTCTAGGAAAAAGGTGTGTGCCTCAGGTTCAAAGTCCTCCTTGTGACAAGGAAGTGGGCAACGACTCAAGGCATCAGCATGTCCAATGTCCTTGCCAGGCTTGTGGATAAGTTTGTATGAATAAGCAGCAAGAAATTCAGTCCACCTCAGCATTCTTGGTGACAGGATAGTGGGTGTAGGTTTGTCTCCTGCCACAATGCCTAACAAAGGTTTGTGATCTGTGACAATGGTAAATGTTCTCCCATATAAATACTCATGAAATTTCTTGATAGCTGCAACAATTGCCAATGCTTCCTTGTCCAATTGGCTGTAATTCCTCTCTGCTTTGGTCAAGGTGCGAGAGTAAAATGCAATAGGGGCTTCCCTCCCGCTGGGAAGCCTGTGGCTCAAACCCCCCCCCCACTCCAAAGGAGATGCATCACAAGTCAGTACAACAGGTAAATTCTCAGAGAACTGTATGAGTACAGCATCAGACGTGATTAGTCTTTTAATACTGTTAAATGCTGATTGTTCCTTCCTGCCCCAGACCCAAACAGACTTTTTGTCAAGTAATCTGTGTAATGGTTCTGCAATGGTTGCCTTCTGAGGTAGGAACATGTGATAAAAGTTAATGAGTCCAAGGAAAGCTTGCAAATCTGTTTTGCATTTTGGTCTAGGGGCTTCTTTGATTGCTTGAACCTTGGCATCTGTAGGATGGATGCCATGCTTGTCAATCATGTAGCCCAAGAACTCAACCTTGTCAGTTCTAAGAGTGCATTTTTCTTCCTTGACTTTTAACCCGCTTTCTTGAATCTGGTAAGGACTTCTCTGAGTCTCTCTTGTAATTGAGTGTCATTTTCAGCAGAGATTAACACATCATCAAAGTAAGGCACTACCCCTGGCAGTCCTTGGAGCATCCTTTCCATAAGGCTTTGGAAAATGCCTGGTGCCAGGCTTACTCCAAACTGTAACCTTTTACATTTGAAGGCACCTCTATGAGTCACAATGGTTTGGGCCTCTGCAGTGGCATCATCAACTGTTAGTTGTTGATATGCCTGGGCCAGATCCAATTTGGCAAAGACTGTACCCCTGCCAAGTGAATGTAATAAATGATGCACCACTGGAACTGGATATGCGCTCTGCTGAAGCATGGTTCAATGTCCCCTTATAGTCTCCACAGATTCTTACTGACCCATCAGTCTTGACTGGTGTGACTATGGGTGTCTCCCATCTGGAGTGGTCAGTGGGCTCTAAAACTCCTTGAGCTATTAGTTTATCTAATTGTGCATCAATTTTTTCCTTTAAGGCAAATGGGACCCTTCTGGGCTTTAAACGAATTGGGGGCACCTTTGGATCTAGGTTGAAAGTGATAGGGGTCCCCATATACTTGCCCAATCCATTGCTGAAGACCTGTGGAAACTCAGACTTCAAGGCCTCCTCCCATTCAGCCAGTCACCTCGATGCCTAGTGGATTGAACCACTCAAGTCCCAGCAAGCTTGGGCGGTCCTTGTCCCGATGGTCAGGGGCAAACGTTTGGTGTGGCCTTTGAACTTCATGTTGAATACTCTTGTTCCAACTACTGGAATCTTGTTCCCTTGCTAGTCTTTAAGAGTCAGTGCTTGCTTCTGGAAATGCTTCTTCTGAATGTTGGGAAGTAGCCTGTGAATAGTGTCCCATGACACCATAGATAAATAGGAGCCTGAGTCCACTTCCATTTGGCAAGGCCTTCCTTCAATAAGTACCTTCACATGTACTTTTCTGCTTCTTAAGTGAAGAATGACCAATAGTGACTGTTTGATGAGTTTCATTCTTCCCATTTGCTTCTGTGTTGCACCCCATTTTCTCACTGAAGTTGTTATGCTTGAATTCTTTATCAGGAAACTTCTTTCTGCTTGGTGGAGTTCTGGATGATTTGCAGACTCTTGCTAGGTGACCTCTTTTTCACAAGGAGGCAGATGGTATCAAAAAGCTTGCATTCAGTGTGGGGGTGCCCCCCCACAACCTCTGCAATAAAAGTCTTGCCTTTTTCTTCCAAGGTCTTTCCTTTTCTTCTCCATTCTGAGTCTATAAATTCCTTCCTCCACCTCACTACAGTCTGAATCAGAATCTATTTGCTTGCAATGGGTTGTTGTGGATTTTTCCACATCAGGATGGCTTGCGGCCTTATTAATTTTCTTCATGGCTGCTGCTGAGGAATTGGTAGCTTCTGCTGAAGAAGCTTCTTCTATGGCCTCCTTAAGCGTGATCTTAGGTTTCATTAATAATTTGCTCTGCAAAACCTTGTCTTTTAGGCCTAGAACAAACCGATTGCACATGGCCTCTTCAAAGTTGATAAACTCACATGCACCCCAATGTCCTTAAACTTGCCACAAAGTCATTAACGTTTTGCTTTCCCCTTGATCCCGACGGTAGAATTCGTGTCTCTTAATGAGGCACGATACTTGTGTGGCGTAATGGGCTCTTAATAACTTTTCTAAGTCGGGCCAGTCCATTACCTTCATGTCTGCAGCTCCCGCCAATGCCTTCGCCATCTTGAAAATGGCGGACCGCAGTGGGTGAGAAAGACCGCCCTCTTCCGCTTCTCAGAAATGTCGGCGAGATCGTTTCCCTCCAAATACATTTGGAAACGATCTGCATATGTCCCAGTCTTCTGCCGTCGGATCGCGGGGCTGGGGGGTGTTCAGCACAGCCATCTCTCTCAGCTTGTTCTCGCGTTGTCTTCTCTTGGGAAGGATCCCACCTTTGCCAGTGTTAGATTTGCATGAAGAGTCAGGCGAGTGCTTCAGTGAAGAGTTTATTAGTGACTACAGCTCATAACAGACCCAATTTGGCTGGGCTGTGGCTGCTACTTATAGCCAGCAGCCGCAGTTGCCAGCCAATCAGAGTGCAGGGTTTTCCTGCACTTTTTAAACCAATCATTTCTGACATTTTACAAGAACAGTTCAAACTTAACCAATGACATTCAAACCTGCATACATAACAGTAAGGGTATATAAAAGCATGCATGGCACAGAGAAGCTGGTTTTCTCTCCAATACACAGTGTTAGAACTCAGCCACAGTCATTGAAAGTAAATGAAGGGAGAATCAGAAACGGCAGAAGGAAACACTTTCTCACATTGCATACTTACATTTTTGCACATTGCATACTGTTGCGAGTTGTGCAATTATAGCCAGCTGTGTTTTGTTTCACATAATGGACAGATCCAGCATGATTCTCTTATGTTTTCGCTTAGTTACTGGTTCCTCAGTTGAGAATTTTAAGTGTAATAGTCCAGCACTTCTGGAGGGTGCCAGGTTAGGGAGGATGTTGACTCCTGTGATATTTTACCCTGCAGTAGGTAGGGTACAACCTGCAATCTAAGCAAAGAGGAATGAATTTTTCTTGAACAGAAGATTACATGCTGAGAGACTGAGAGATTTCATCCAGGGATACCTGATTGTCTGGGAAGAACATCCAGGAGTGATTTTATCCTATCAGTTTTCAGTGACACATAGCCTTTTTCCAGGATGCTGTTAGGTAGGGATAATATATATCATTCACTTTTTCACCCTGTAATGAGATCAGTGGGAATTGCAACCATAGTACTGTACAGATCTGAATCTGTTGGCATAGAGGGTGTAAGCTGGAAGATGTTCATTGAGGGTTTGCACTGTGTTGCGAAATGTTTGACATGCCTCCTCAAAATTGATTTTTTTGGGGGGGGGAATTATTTATTTATTTATTTATTTATTTATTTATTTATTTATTCGACTTATATGCTGCCCCTCTCCGAGGGACTGGTGACTCAACTAAAATAGAATACAACAATAATAATTAAAATATTTATTATTATTATTATTTTGTTGTGAAATTTATTTGCTGCCCATCTCATTTCAAAGTGACTCTGGGCAGATTACAACCTAAAAACATTCAAATCATCAAAAATCTAAATAAAAATACCCAATAAAATCACAATGCAGACAGAATAAAACCACTGACATAAGATGGAGAAGGAGGGAGCCAGATCCACCAAGGGCGGGGGGGAGAGCTCTTATTTAATCAACCAGCAGCTCCATTTTGAAACTCTCCCATTGGGATCTCAGGCCATCTGGCAGAGCCAGGTCTTCAGGCTCTTACATAAAGTCAGAAGGGTGGGAACTGATCTCACCTCAGGCGATAAGATATTCCAAAGGGCAGGAGCCATTGCAGAAAATTTATTTATTTACTTATTTAGCATATGGCACGTGTTAGCCAAGGATCTTTACCCACGGGACACCTGAATGCCAGTAGGCATTCAGGGGAGGCTCCTTTCTTGTCCCTGCATGGTTTATTCGCTCACGGGAATCGAACTGCTGAACTGCTGACCTCAGCAATGGCAAGCCCAGCATCTTACCACGTGAGCCACCGGGGCCCCAGTTGCAGAGAAGATTGCTGGCTATTCAACGCTCTCCCTTTTGACAGGTCAAAGAGAATGAGTCCGAAGACTCCAAATCCAAGATAGATTCCCATTATATCAACTGGTCCGTGCTGATGGAGCATGGATCAGCATGAAAGGGCCAAACCAAAAGAGCAAGCTTCTGCTTAATGGCAATTTCTTGTAAGGAAAGTGGACGGCCTATCTATTACTGGGTGGCAGCCAGTGGTGGGATTCAAATTTTTTTACTACCAGTTCTGTGGGTGTGGCTTAGTGGGCGTGGCAGGGGAAGGATATTATAAAATCTCCAGTCAAAGGTGGTATTTGCTGGTTCTCCGAACTACTCAAAATTTCCACTACCAGTTCTCCAGAATTGGTCAGAACCTGCTGAATACCACCTCTGGTGGCAGCATCTGTGTAATCTGAAAATCAGAGTATTTGGGATAGATTTGCTAAAAGCTGTATTTGGTGGGATGCCAAAGCTGAAGGAGGAATGGGGGAATGTTGTAGACAAAACCTGCAAGGCCTAGATTTTTTTGGCGTCACAGGGTCTCATTAATCATTTTTCACTTAATGAGCTTCTCTGAGTCTCACCTCCCTTAAGTGCCAAGAAGGGAATTTAAACTGAGTGAGAGCCCAGATTGTAAATCATTGTTCATTTATATTAAAATGCATGGAGCACTTGCTGAGTCATTTAGATACAAAGTCAATGGAGGTGTATTAGAATCGTGGCAGCCTGTTGTGCCTAGACTCACAGCAGAGAGGATGAGGGGGGTGGGGGGACAGAGGCAAGGATACGCACATTTCCAGATATTCTAATCATCTGTTCCAATGTTTCCAAGCTCCGGTTTGGCAGCATCCCACTTTCTGCCCTCTGCCTTCTGTTTTCTCTTATCTCCTACTTTGTTATACATCCTCAAATACGTTCATTGAAAAAGCTTTATTTAAGGGGATGGGGAAGAAAAACATTTCATTCCAAGATTCTAGCTGCCATTGCTGACATGATGGGTTACTGCAGCAAAACACTCTAGTTTATACCATCCAAATGAGTCGGTTGAGTTTCTGTCAGGATGTAGGAGGGGTAGAAGGTCAGTTAAGATCTACTGGTACATTACTGGGTGATCTACAACAAGGGATTCTGCATCATTGCAGTTTAATAATAGCAGATATAGTGCAAGAGCTATTGAAGAGCTAATTGCTGGGGAGCTTTTAATGAAGCA